>VZQC01007121.1:181612-420410 GCA_009823505.1 Rhizomys pruinosus
TCTCTCTGTCTCTCTCTCTCTGTCTCTCTCTCTCTCTCTCTCTGTCTCTCTCTCTCTCTCTCTCTGTCTCTCTCTCTCTGTCTCTGTCTCTCTCTGTCTCTGTCTCTCTCAATCCCTCTCAGTATTCAGTTCTGGGGCAGAGCACCAGATCCTCTGAGGCTGGGCAAGCACTGCCCTAACTGAGTTACACCCTTAGCCCTAGGTGCTGGGTTTCATTAGAGCGGCAGACACGGAGAGACTGGGGCCAGATTAGCAGCAGCTACAGAGAAACCACACACATATGTTTTGAAAGGTCCAAAATATGAGTCAATTGGCAAGGGAGGGGCAAGCGTTCAAATCAATTTATAGGCCTGGGAGATGAGTCAGTGGTTAAAGCGTGGGTAGGTGTGGCAGTTTGCTTGTCATTCCAGCCTGGGATTACAGGTGTGCGCCACTATGGCCAGATTACCTGGGACTGGGATTGAACCCAGGCCTTCACACACAATAAGCAGGTACTTGACCAGTTGAGATACAGCTCCAAGTCTGAACGTCTAAATCTAATACTAGAAACAAGACACCCCAAACTAACTCGACTCCTTTCCTCACTCCAAAACCAGAAATGAAAAATTAAAGCCACTAAATTTTAAAACTTCCTTGAAGAAAAAAATGAACCGAGGGTCTGGTAAGATGGTTCACCAGATTCAAGTGCTTGCTACCAAGTCTGATGACCCGAGTTTGAGCTCTTGCACCCACATGGTGAAATGAAAGAACTCGCCGGGCCTGGTGGCGCACACCTTTAATCCTAGCACTCGGGAGGCAGGCGGATCTTTGTGACTTCAAGGCCAGCCTGGTCTACAGAGCGAGTTCCAGGACAGCAGGGGCTACAGGGAGACCCTGTCTCAAAAAGACCCTCCCCCACACACAAAAAAGAAAACTCCTGTTAAGTTGTCTGCCTTCCAAATGTGCCATGGCACAAGAGTTCCCACACAACACACATTAATGCACAAAGATAAAAATTAGAAATGATTTTTTTTTACAATTTGAGACATTAGATAAGTACTTCAAGAGTTCTTCCAATCCATGAAAATGAACAAATTAAAATAAGCAGAGGACCTGAGCAAGTCAAACAACTATCTGTAACTTCCCACCTTGCTTGCAATAACTTAAAGATCATGACGTTGTCTAATTTTTGAAATACCAAGCTGAGAGTGTCCTCAATGCTTCATTAGACAGCTCTGTCATGGCCAGAGAATAAAGCACCCCTGTACTAGTGCAAGGACAAACAGGTCCCATCCCTCTCAGAGAACTTCGCAATATCCATATCCTCTAAATGCAAATGTTATGAGACACAGCCTGGGTAGAAGCACCAAGACGGAAACAGGTGGTTTCCCTCAATGACATAGCCCCAAGGCCTTTCAAACACTCCGCAGACAATTAGCACAAAAAGGCACCTGAGGGTGTTTGAGATGGCTCAACATCCACACAGGTGTGCAAACCACCACTGGGCGATGGAACTGATGATAAACACCTGACTGGGGGGAGTGAGGAAATTAACAGAGCCCAAGGGGAGGGAAAAAAAAAAAAAAACCCGATGCTTTTACTATCTTGTACCATTTGTGCATTGAAAGGCACCCCACTTAATCATTTTAGAAGTCAGTGCGTTTCAATCACAGATGAACCTTACTCATCTATGAAGGAGTTACCCCCCCCCTCCCCAAAGTACTGAGAACATTACCGACTATTGCACATTGAGGTTTATGTGCTTGTTTAATCAAAATCGGATGCTAGCTGAGGGTGGTGGTTCATACCTGAAATCCCAGACTTGGGAGGACAGAGGCTGGAGGATTTTTGTGAGTTTTCAGCTCAGCTTGGGTTACAAAAATACAGATTTTTTTCTTTCCTATACATTCCTATTTTACATAAGCATATAGGAAAGAATTGTTATGTTTCATTCACCAAAGCTGGTATCTTGGGAAGTTAAATTTGTTCTGTTCTATGTCTCGAGGAACATTGCAGTGCCTGCTAACATTCCAGCCTTTCCAATATATCAGAACAGGAGCGCCTGCCCCTCCCCCTGCTTACGAGGAGAGAATTAGATCCACCTTCCAGATGCCCTTTGGAAACCTTGGTGATGACGGCTGTTTCTTCCCAGGAGTGAAATGCTGACAAGCTTTCTGTAGCCCATTTTAACTCTATCCCCGCTGCCTCACCACCTGCACCTTTATCTAAAAGTTTCTGGAATGATCTGATAGATTCAGTCAGGATTGCAGGGCTGGGCTCCGCAGGTGAAGGTGTTTGCTCGAAGTTCATCCCCAGAACCCACATAATGAAAGGAGAACATCTAACTCCTGTGGCTGTTCTCCAACCTCCACTGGGGTGCACATAAGCACACAGAAAATAAAAATGCAAGATGCAGGGCTTCAAATCAAGAAGACCCTGTATTAAATACTGACTTCTGTAGGTAAATATTTAAGCTAACCTGTGACTAAGGTTCTTTGCTTAGCGAACACAACAGTCTCTTAGCTTATATGGCATCTTACTAATCATAAACCACAAATAACATTACCAGCAATCAAGCCCGAAGCATCCCATACTCCTATAAAATGTGGACCAGACATCGACTCATTCCAGCTTCACAGTCATCCCCAGTGTGGGTCCCAAATTAACATCTCAGCTCTGGGAAGGGAAAGGGACCTTTCTAAATGCCTTAGTATGTGTGGTCCGATTATTTTTTTTTTTTTAGCCAGGGTCTCACCATGTAGCCCTGGCTGGTCTGGAGTTCACTATGTAGACCAGGCTGGCCTCCAACTCACAAGAGATCTGCCTGCCTCTGCTTCCTGAGTGCTGGGATTAAAAGGCCTGCACTACCTTGTTCTTAAAGCAAGAATGGAGTGAGCTAATTTTGTTTTTCCACGCGATCCTTTGGTCCCTGAGCTCTGAGTGGCCTAAAGAGGGGAGCAAGTTGCCCAGCTCAAGAAACAGGTTCTAGCCAGTAAAAGAGACAGAAGACAGAGATGGAAGACAGGAGAAATTAACCAAGTCTCACCTCCACGCGCAGTAAGCGCTCTCTTCAAAACCGCAGTCACAGAATGTCCGATGCCCACTCCACGCAGAGGAGGGGACAGTTCTTGGGGATTCTGGGCCTGCACGTGCTTGATGCTCATTGGCTGGCTGGCCTTGCAGAGTAGATTGGGAACCGCTGTGCTCGCCTGCAGCTGCCCCCAAAACTCACCTGCTCCTACCTACTGAGGTCAGCACCTCAGCTATGAGCTGCACTCACCAGCGTTCCAGCGCAGCCTCATCCTGTTTCTAGGTCTTCATCTTTTTAAAAAATTAGCCTGAGGGGCTGGAGAGATGGTTCAGCAGTTAAGAGCACTGCCTACTCTTGCAGAGGACTTGGACTTGGGTTCCGTTCCCAACACGCACATGGTGGCTAACAACTCACTGTCTCTAACCCCAGTTCCAGGGAATACGATATCGGGCTTCTGACCAACTCAGGTGTTGCATGTGTGCGAAACACTTACACTAATGCAGACAAAACACATATACACATAAAATAAATAAATAAATCCTGGAAGTTGTACTTGACATATAATAATAATAATAATAATAATTATTATTATTATTATTTTTGGTCTTTTCGAGATAGGGTCTCCCTGTAGCCCCAGCTGTCCTGGAACTCGCTCTGTAGACCAGGCTGGCCTTGAACTCACAAAGATCTGCCTGCCTCCGCCTCCTGAGTGCTAGGATTAAAGGCGTGTGCCACCACACCCAGTGTGACATATAATTAAAAAAAAAGTTACCAGGGCTGGAGAGATGGCCTAGCGGTTAAGAGCACCGAGTGCTCTTGCAGAGGACCCGGGTTCGATCCCCAGCACCCACATGGCAGCCAAGAACCGTCTGTAACTCCAATTCCAGGAGAACTCCAGTTCCAGGGGAATTCAACAACCTCTTCTGACCTCTTCGGCATTGCACGACACGGGTGCACAGACCTACATGCAGACAGTACATTCATACACATACAAAAATAAATAAATAAATTTTAAAAATTACTACAAGCTGACTAATATAATTCTATTTGTGTAGGAGGTAAAACTCGATAGCATACGTATTCATTATGGAACAATTAAATCAAATTAATCAACATATCATTTTATATACTTGTTTTGTGGGTGAGAACATTTGAAGTTTATTCTTAGCGAATTTTGAAATGTACATTACTGTTCTGTGTGTGCCTCTGTACGTGTGTGTTCATGTCGGTGAATGTGCATTTGGAGGTCGTAGATCAGCATTGGCTGTCGTTGCTCAGCAGTGGTCTGCCTGTATTTTTGGAGATGGGGTCTCTCACTAGCTTGGGGCTCATGTTCCCCTCCAGCCACAGTATGTTTCTAAATTAAAAACTTTAATTACATTTGTTTATCTAATGTGGAGATTAGGAACTGCTGTGACAGGCAAGTATGTGCACCACTGTGTGTGTGTGTGTGGGGGGTTAGAGGACAGTTTGCAGGAGTCAGTTCTCACCTTCTACTGTGTGAGACCTGGGGATTGAACTCAAGTTGTCAGGCTTGTTGGCAAGCCCCTTTGCCCAGTGAGCCATCTTGCCAGCCCATGTTATTCATAAGCATGCTCACCTCCTTTGTTAATAGACCTCCTTTCTAAAACTTTATACCCTTTGGCCCCAAACTCCCTTCTTTCCAGCCTCTGCTACTAAGTTCAACTGTCCTAGAGACATGCAGTGTCTTTCTGAGCCTATTATACTTTACTGAGCCCATGCCTTCTATTAATCTTTCACTCATATTATCACAACCAACAGGATTTCTTTCTTTTTAAAGGCTGAATACTATTTTTTTTTTTGAGACAGGGTCTCCCTTTAGTCCCAGCTGACCTGGAGCTTGCTATGTAGACCAGGCTGGTCTTGAACTCACAGAGATCTGCCTGCCTCTGCCTCCTGAGTGCTGGGATTAAAGGTTTACGCCTGGCTTAAAGATGGTTCTTAGCCGCCATGTGGGTGCTGGGAATCAAACCCGGGTCCTCTACAAGAGCAGTTGGTGCTCTTAACCACTGAGCCATCTCTCCAGCCCCAAGGCTGATTACTATTACGTTAAGTATATTTACCTTAATTTCTTTATCCATTCATCCACTGATGTACTTTTTAAAAAAAAAATTCATTTCTTAGCTGTTGTGAATAGTGCATAGCTATCGGCATATAAATATTAGCTATTATGATGTTTAAAATGTTATTTTTAAATTATTTATATACATATGTTCATACCCATATGAGTTTGTGTGCAGGTGCCTTTGGAGGTCTGAAGAGGGCGTCAGATTCTCTGGAACTGAAGTTAAATGTGGTTTTGAGCCCCTTGATGTGGGTCTGGGAACTGAACTCAGGTCCTCTGTAAGTGCAGCAAGTTCTCATAAGGCTGAACCATCTTTCCAGCCCCCATTATGGCATTTTGGGGGCCTTTTTGAGACAGGATCTTCCTGTAGCCACTGCTGGCCTGGAACTCACTATGGAGACCAGTCTGGCCTTGATCTCACAGAGATCTACCCACCTCTGCCTCCTGAATGCTGAGATTAAAAGCATGTATCACCATGCCCAGCCCATTATGGCATTTTTAAAAATAAAAAGTGCCCTTTGTAGACTCTCCTACCCTTTATCACCCCACTCTGTTATGTTGATTAATTTGCTTTGATAATTGCACAATGAATTTATATAAGGTCACATTGTACCCTATGATATCTAATAGCTTGTATGTTAATATTGAATATAATAATAGCATGTATGTTAATAGCTAATATGGTAGTAGATTGTATGCTAATAACTGCTAGGCTGCTGCAGCTCCAGGGGTCAGAGTGCCTACATTCATCACACAGGACCTCAGGGCTCTGAAGAAGCAATGACTACGCAGGTTTGGAGTAGCGACTTGAACGATTTCACCTCTTAGTTCCAGGGCCAGTTTCATTCTCAGGCTCCACACGGAAGCAAGATGACCCCTGATGTCCTTTCCTCTTAGGTTCAACTAGGAAAATAATCAAAAATCCCCTTCAAGTCAGTAAAAACAAGAAAAAAAAATAATTTTGTTTGGCTTAGAGAAAAATCAGTGTAAAAACTTTCTCTATTTTTTATGTTTACACAGTCATAAAAGATATATGCAAATGTGTGGTCCAGTGTAAAAATAGGGGCTGGCAAGATGGCACAGCAGTTAAGAGCACCGGCTGCTCCAGCAGAGGACCTGGGTTCGATTCCCAGCACCCACACAGAAGCTCACGCTGTAACTCCAGTTCCAAGGGATCCGACCTCTTCTACCATCTTTAGACATCAGAGAATGCATGTGGTGTGCATACATACATACATGCACTCACACATACATGTAAAATAACAATCAATCTTGGGTCTAGAGATATGGCTGAGTGGTTAAAAGCAGTTGCTGCTCTTGCAGAAGGTTGAATTCAGTTCCCAGCACCCACATCAATAACAATGAGCGCTCGCTCTCTCTCTCTCTCTCTCTGAGACGGTCTCCCTTTTAGTCCCAGCTGTCCTGGAGCTCACCAAGTAGATGAGGCTAGCCTTGAACTCTGAGATCCACCTGCCTCTGCCTCCCAAGTGCTGGGATTAAAGATGTGCACCACCACATCTGGCCTAAAATGGTTCTTAGCTGCCGTGTGGGTGCTGGGAATCGAACTTGGATCCTCTGCAAGAGCAGACAGTGCTCTTAACCACTGAGCCATCTCTCCAGTCCTCAGACTGCTTTGTAAATATTCATGTTTTTCAATTATATTTTTATGTGTATGAGTGTATTGGCTGCATGTGTGTGCACCTGTGTTGTGCAATGCTCTCGGAGATCAGAAGAGGGTGTCAGATCCTCTGGAACTGGAGTTAGACTGTTAGCTTCGATGTGGGTGTTGGGAATTGAACCTGGATCCTCTGTGTTCCAGTAAATAACTTACTCAGGTTCATGTAAGCAGTCCTAACTCCTCTCTCTCTCACACACACACACCCAGGAGGGAGACTTGGGAAGGAGGGGTTCAGTGTGAAAGCAATGGGCGGGTGGGAGGCAAAAGTGACTGACATTCCTTGTGTGTATGAAACTTAAAATCTATTGCAAGGTCCGTGCCTTTTATAACTCTGGGAATGTGAGTTGGAAACCATACAATTTTAATTTTTAAAAAATATTTTATTTGTGGCTGGAGAGATGGCCTAGAGGTTAAGAGTGCCAACTGCTCTTGCAGAGGACCCGGGTTCAATCCCCAGCACCCACATGGCAGTGTGCGTAGGTCAGAGGACTTTTGGAAGCTGACTCTCTCCTACAATGTAGGTCCTGGGGATAGAACTGTCAGGCCTGGTGGCAAGTACCTTTATCCACTGAGCTATTTCACTGGCTCTGAAAGTTCTTTAAAAATACTGAGAAATGTTTTTTTGTGTGTGGTAATTCATGAAGTAGGCCATAGAATGAGCTGAGAGCCTGTCAACAGATGCATGGTATTTTGGAATCACAGCTCAATAGACCTACTATATGATACACCCATGGCTGTAACCCTGAGACTTGGGTGGCTGAGGAGTCTGAGGCCAGCGAGTTCTCTTCCCCACCGAGCCATCCCTGCTGTCCTACAGTGGGTCTTGGTTAGCTGCAGTAAACACAGTCATACAGGTGACTTCCTATGAGCTGACTTGTTTTAGCGTCCCCTGGGGAAAGCCACCTCACACCTCACACTTTCATACACTGTCTCTGTATGCGGAGCCCTGCATGTTCGCCTGGGAGCGTTTGTGATACTCTGTCACTGTCTCTTCATCTCTACTTCTATCTCTGTTTTCCTGAAACACTGTGGTGTCACCTCTCAGATTTCCCGTGGAAACTTTCAGATAAGTTATGGAATGGAGAACTAAACTTTCTTCTGAAGGATGGATGTGCCAGTCATCTGGTAAAAGACACTTGAACATTCACATTGCGTTTGTGAGCACTTTTAATGAGATTCTCCCAAAACCCCGGGGAGGGAGGATACGTAGGTATTTCCCAACTGTCCTAACCTCCGTTTCACCTCAGTGACTAATCTGCATCTGAACATAATGACAGTCCATAATTTAGAGGAAGTTCTTTTGAAGCCACGACCTATACTGGGTCTCATTCTAGACTTGGAAGGCTTTGAAGACCAGCCAAGTATTCCCTTGTCTGGCATCGTGTGGTCCTAAGAGGTCCAGCTCTGTACAATCTTCAGCAAGCCCTCTTGCAACTGTGGCCCCAGCAGTCTAGTGTATGAGTCCACTTCCTCAGTTGATTTCTTCTCCCTGTGAAAGATACAGATAGTTTCATGAGCTCACACACAAATTGCTTTTCCAAGAGTACAAAAACACACAGAACTTTGGGGCTGGAGAGATGGCCTAGCGGTTAAGAGCGCCGACCGCTCTTGCAGAGGACCCGGGTTCGATCCCCAGCGCCCACATGGCGGCCCAGAACTGTCTGAAACTCCAATTCCAGGAGAACTCCAGTTCCAGGGGAATCCGACGCCCTCTTCTGACCTCCGCGGCGTTGCACGACACGGTGCACACACCTGCATGCAGACAGTACATTCATACACATACAGAAATAAATAAAAATTAATTAAAAAAAAAAGAACCTTGAGAACAGGGAGTCTCCTCCTAGGAGACCCACCTGGGCCACTGAGTAGATGTAAAGCCCGGGGTGCCAGGTCCCTGGGTGAGGTAAGGGGTCTCCAGAATGTCCCAGGAACCCTGCTCCGGGCGTCCACATTCTCTATAGTGCCCTCTCCGGGTGGACCAGGGCAGGTTTCAGTGATCAATGGAACAAGACAGGTGAATGCAATGCACACTGATAGTGATTCAAGTCTCAGCTGGCTGCTCAGGAAGATGCAGGTTGAGCTCTGTGAGATTGAGGCTAGCCTGATCTAATAGTGAGTTCCAGGCTAGAGTTCTGATGGGGGGTTGGGACACTAGGGGTAGGGGGACTGGGTTTGAATGGGAACAAAAGCTCGATTAGTTTTTATTGTTTATTTTTTGTCTTTTTGAGACAGGGTGTCCCTGCAGCCCACTGTGGAACTCACTATGTAGACCAGGCTGGCCTTGAACTCAAAGATCCACCTGCCTCTGCTTCCTGAGTGCTGGGATTAAAGGCGTAGGCCACCACGCCCAGCCACTCAATTTTTTTTTTAGTAAAAATACCACATTGACTGATGCTACTCTAGATCTAGCTTGAAGTTTATGTCTCTATTTTCCTAAGTTCTAAGATTTATGAGAAAGAATTTCTTCTTTAAAAGTACATTAAAACATACATCAACTTGCTATGTAACTTGGGAATAAAAAGTTACATTTCTTTAAAAGATTTTTTAATATATTTTTTAAAATTTATTTTTTTATGTGTATGAATGTACTGTCTGCAAGTAGGTTGGTGCACCCATGTCGTGCAATGCCTCAGAGGTCAGAAGAGGGTGTTGGATTCCCCTGGAACTGGACTTAAAAGACGGTTCTCAGCCACCATGTGGGGGCTGGGAATCGAACCCGGGTCCTCTGCAAGAGCAGTCAGCACTCTTAACTGCTGAGCCATCTCTCCATCCCCAAAGTTACATTTCTTTTTTCCTGAATGCAAGAATACTGTTAAAATGTGAATCCTGGGGCTGGAGAGATGGCCTAGTGGTTAAGAGCACCAACTGCTCTTGCAGAGGCGCTCTTAACATAAAAAAAATAAAATATGAATCCCAAACATGTTTTAGAATTAACCTAAAATATAAAAGCCACAAATGCTCAATATATATTTATACATAAATATATACATAAAACAAGACCAAAAATAGTCTGAATAGTCTGTTGCTTCTGGCTTTTAGTCTCTTGTGTCTGTCTCTCTTTCTCCATGTGTCTTGGCTTATCTCTGTTTTTCTGCATACTTGTGTCCACGTGTGTCTACCTCTAGACACCTCTCTGTATCTCTGTCATGACACTACGAGAGTGCTCTATCCAGAATCCACTCCTGCATGTCACCACGACAGTGCTCTACCAGAATCCACTCCTGTATGTCACCACGAGAGTGCTCTACCAGAACCCACTCCTGTATGACACCACGAGAGTGCTCTACCAGAATCCAGTCCTGCATGTCACCATGACAGTGCTCTACTAGAATCCACTCCTCCATGTCACCATAAGAGTGCTGTACCAGAATCCAGTCCTGTATGTCACCACGAGTGTTCTACCAGAATCCACTCCTGCATGTCACCATGAGAGTGCTCTACCAGAATCCAGTCCTGTATGTCACCATGAGTGTTCTACCAGAATCCACTCCTGTATGTCACCACAAGAGTGCTCTACCAGAATCCACTTCTGTATGACACCACAAGAGTGCTCTACCAGAATCCACTCCTGCATGTCACCATGAGAGTGCTCTACCAGAATCCACTCCTGTATGACACCACGACAGTGCTCTACCAGAATCCACCCCTGCATGTCACCATGGGAAGGCTGAGTGTCCTTGCGTGCATTCCTGACACTGCATGGAGAATCCACCCCAGTCTTACAGACAAGGAAACTGAGGTACAAACAGCCTGGCTTACTCCCAGCCCCACAGCCGGTGAGTGATATGAGAATCAGTGCAGTTAAGACTTGCATAAAAAGTAGTAGTCACGGTGGTGATTCTGACACTCAGGAGCCTGAGGCAGAGGGATGATTCTGAAGATAGCCTGGGCTACACAGAAACAAAAGAAACAAGAGCCAAGCAACATACACAGAAATCAAACAAAATAAATCACAAGAAAATAAAAGAAAAGCAAGGATGAAAGATGCCACAGATCAGAGCCCAGACCCTCCTTCCAGGAGACCGCAGGCTGGCATGGTCTGAATGGTTGTTTGCAGGTGCAATGAGGCCCCAAGGCCTCATCCAGCAGGCTGCCATCTGCACCCATGATAGTGCCTCATTCCACTGGGGGCTGTCCTGGAGTTGTATTTGTGCATGGAAAGCCTGGTGAGAACTGTAAGGAGTAATGCATCATGTCCATTGTCAGTGAGGTGCGTTTAGAGTTATCAGGGAATCACACTATGTGTGGGTCTATGTGCGTGTATGTTTGTGCATATGTTTTTATATGTTTATGCATGTGTGTCTATGTCTATATTTTGTGTCTATGTGTATGTCTATATTTTGTGTCTATGTGTATGTCTATATTTTGTGTCTATGTGTATGTCTATATTTTGTGTCTATGTGTATGCCTATATTTTGTGTCTATGTGTATGCCTATATTTTGTGTCTATGTGTATGTCTATATTTTGTGTCTGTGTATGCCTATGTGTATGTTTGCATGTTTATGTGGGTATGTTTGTATGTATGTCTATATGTATTGACTGTTTCTATACATGTACATATATATGTGTATTTTTTTAATTTTATTTATGTGTATGAATGTACTTTCTGCATGTAGGTAGGTGCACCCGTGTCGTGCAATGCCTTGGAGGTCAGAGAGGGTGACAGATTCCCCTGGAAGTGTAGTTAAAGACGGTTCTTAGCCGCCATGTGGGTGCTGGGGATTGAACCCGAGTCCTCTGCAAGAGCAGTCGGAGCTCTTAACCGCTAGGCCATCTCTCCAGCCCCACCATATATGTGTATTTTTATGTGTCTGTATGAGGGATTCAGAGGACAGAGAAATTCAGTCAGGGACCACGAAGGCCCCTGCTGTGTGCCAAATCGCCATGGCAGCCATCTTTGCCATTTCTCTAAGCTGACGCTGGGGTTTGCAAGGCTGAAAAATAGACACACACACCCCCCCCCCCGAGTCTCCAATGAGGCGAGAATCACCGTTTCCTCTCAGGACTTACAGAACGATCTCGTTTGCCGTCCTTTGGCCCAAGAAGGTTAGTGTGTCCCGGAATTCCATGGCATTGCTGCTCACGTCCAGGTACCTCAGCTTCTGGTGGCCGCGGATCATGGAACTCAGAGCCTGGCAGCTGACGGAGGTGAACATGCACTGCTCCAGCCTGCGGGACAGAGACAGAAGAGAGGTCAGCAGTCACAGCAGGTCGCACCTGTCACATGTGCCCAGCCCCGGGTCACACATGCTGAAGCACCTTCCAAGTCCCTGTCAGACAGCAGCGAGTGAATTTCAAGGCATCAAGAGTTTGGTGAGATGACTTGGTGGTAGGAGTACTCACTGTGAGAGTCCAAGAACCCGACTTCATACCCGTCCCCCCCTGGAAGAAGCAAGCATGGCTGCCTATGTCCGCGAACCAGTGCTAGGAATAAGGGTGGAGATGGGAATCCTAGAGCTTGCTGGGCAGCTCCGTTACCTGAAAATGCCAGTCTAAAAAGTCTAAAAAAAAAAAAAAAAAGAATAAGAGACTGAAGCATGAGCAGATTTTCATCTAGCAAGACCTGATTTTGTCCTCGAGTGGATAGACATGATAAAATAACTATGTCAGATCAGCACTCCTAATACTAAAACACCAGTGAGAGACAGTGTTCAAAAGCAGAGGGGAATGAAAATAAGTAAAATAAAATTAAAAAAAAAAAAAAANCACACACACACACACACACACGCACACGCACACATGGACCTTACTCACATATACCACATACACTAAAATAAAGTATAGTTAAATCTACTGTGTAGCTCTCAAAAATCTATTTTAAATATCGAGCCAGGCATGGTGGCGCATGCCTTTAATCCTAGCACTGGGGAGGCAGAGGCAGGGGGATCTTTTTGAGTTCAAGGACAGCCTGGTCTACAGAGTGAATTCCAGGACAGATGGGGCTACAAGGAGACCCTGTCTCGAAAAGAGCCCCCCCAAATCTATTTTAAATATCTATGTCCATTAAGTTTTGGGGGTCTGGGGGTATAACTGAGTTAGCAGAGTGCTCTCCAGCACACACGGAGCTGGGATAATTCCTGGCAGCACACGAATTGGGAGGGGTGGTACTCAGCAGCTATTCTAGCACTCAGGTGGTTGAAGACAGATCAGGGGCTCAAGGTCATCCTTGGCTACATAGGGAGTTCAAGGTCAGCCTAGGATATGTGACACCCTGCCTCAAAAAATATTTCTTCCACCCGTGTGCCAGTATAATGGGGACCAGAACAGATGTCACTTGTAGCTTCTTGGAATTCACAGGTGCCCTAGTAGGAGGTAAGGGGGCAGCCAGAAAGACAGTGGTCCCTCAACATTCATGGAAGTGGGTGCTCAAGGCCCTTCTGTAGAAAGTGTGTGTATACATGTGTGTCTGTTATGTGCGCACGTATATTTTTGTGTATCTCTGTGTATACATGTTTATCTGTAGATGTGTAAATATTTGTGTGTAAGTGTGGATGTGTGTTTTTGTATATATGTATGTCGATATGTGCATACATGTATGTCCATGTATATATGTCTATGTGCATGCATGTATGTAGATGTGGATACATGTGGATATGTGTAAGTGTATATGTATGTGCACGTGTGGTATATGTGTGTGTGTTTGCAGAGACCCGAAGTCCACCTTGGATGTCATGGCTCCTTAGGTACCGTTCACCTTGCTTCTTCAGACAGGGTCATTCACTGGCCTGGAGCTGGACTGTCTGGCTATGTGGGCTGGGCCGTGAGCTCCAGGCATGCCCCCCCCCATTCCTGCCTCCCCACATGCTTGGCTTTTTGCATGCTTTCTATCACGCTCAGATCCTTATGTTTCCAAAGCAAACATTTTACCAGCTCAGCCATCTCCCCGCTCCTGTAAATAGGCTTTAGAAATATTTTACTTTATTATAAGGTATGTGTGTGTCTGTGTGTGTGAATGAATGTGCACATGAATTCAGGTGACTTTGGAGGCCACTAGAAGTGTCAGGTCCTCTGGAGACTGACTTATAGGCAGCCAGGCTCTTTCTGATATGGGTGCTGGGAACTGAACTCAGGTCCTCTGCAAGAGTAGTACATATTCTTAAGCTCTGAGCCATCTCTCCAGCCCTATAGTTTTTTTTTTTTTTTTTGCTTGTTTTTGAGACAGGGTTGCCCTGTAGCCCTGGCTGTCCTGGAACTCATCATGTAGACCAGGCTGGCCTTGACATCAGAGATCTGCCTGCCTCTGCCTCCCAAGTGCTGGGATTAAAGGCGTGTGCCACTAAACTCAGCTCAGCCTGCATAGTTTTTATATACCATCATTTAGGAAAACAAATAAGAAAAAAGTCAGTACATCCATGCAACAGTGTCTTCTGGACATGACAGGTGGCTGCACTCGTGACCACACAGTGGTGGTGGCCGCTGGCTTAAGAGCTGTTGAAGACCAGGCTGGTCAAAATCCTGGCATGGATGGGAGTCAGTGTTCTTCAGGGGTGTGGACCCTAGTGGGTTGTCCATATCCCAGTGGATGGGCTCACATCCATATGGGCAGCACTAATTGGACTCAGTAGGTAATTAAAGAGGACATGAAATTGGGAGGGGCCATGGTGAAGGATGTCTTGGAGGAGTCTGGGTATATATGGCAAAAATACATTATATCTATACCTATATATCTATTTCTAAATTTCAAAGAATTTAAATTTAAAGTTAAGTTTAGTACAAATGCAATTTTTTTCCTGAATATTTTCAATCTGTATTTGGTTGACTCCACAGGTGTGGGAGCTGAGGGCTGACAGCTTATTCAAACAGGATGCTGTCATGATCTCAATGTGCCCTGTGCTCTAGTCTTTTAGAAAACATCATTTGGCCCCAACACTCATAAAATTGAGCACAGGTGGTATAAACTATTCATGCAGGGGCTGGAGAGACGGCCTAGCAGTTAAGAGCGCCAACTGCTCTTGCAGAGGACCTGGGTTCAATCCCCAGCACCCACATGGCGGCTGAGAACCATCTTTAACTCCAGTTCCAGGGGAATCCAACGCCCTCTTCTGACCTCTGCGGCTCTGCATGACATGGGTGCACCAACCTACATGCAGACAGTACATTCATACACATAAAATAAAATATTCATGCAAACAGGCAGTGGAGGGAGGAGGATCAGAAGTTCAAGGCTATCCTTGGCTACATGGACATTTTGAGGCCAGCTTGGGCTTTGTGAGACCCTATCTCATAACACTTTTCTTTAAAAAAAAATTTGGCACTTCTGGAAAAAATGTGCAAAAATAACTAAGGCCTCAGAGAGAAGTGCCGTGTGTTTCAAGTACCATGCCAGAATGTGAGAGGAATGGTCTATAGCTGTTTCCTCTGTGTTGAAGGGAAGAGAGGGAGGGCTCACAAGCTTCAGGAAATCATTGATACTTACAAGACCCAGGAATCTCCTCTAACTTTTAAGACTCTTGAGGTCCCTCCCCAAGGTTACTATATGCGGCAACAATCCATGGGTACAGGAGACTCTTTGGTGGAGCTGCCTACAAATTGTGCAAGGGGGCCCTAGGGACGTAGCTTGGTTTCTGGGAGAACTCACGTCTCTAACCACATCCCAGGTGCAAATCCTTGTCTGAGGAATGGAATCTAAGAACTGCTCTTCTGAAGCTTTGAGACATCCAGCCTAATGGAGGGAACCAAGTAGACGTGAGAACTGCCTCTCCCATATCCTACACTTTAGGTACAAGCACCCTGGCCTTAGAGAAGGAAAATAGGGGGGGCTTACTCCAGAACCATCAAGTTGGAGTCACTCTCTGTCAGAGCTTCGCAGAGCAGGATTATCCCATCATTCCTCAGGCTGTTGAGGCTCAGGTCCAGGCTTATCAAGGTCTTATTTTTCTTGAGAGCAGAGATCATATACTGAGAGGAAGCCGAGGTCAGAGAACACTGTCTTAGCCTGCAGAGACACCAACCAAAGCACTCCTGGATTTTATTTATGTCTTCCTTTTATTTTTTTATTTTTATTTTTTTGTAAATGAGGCATCATATTCTTATTTTTCTGACCTGCCTGACTTGCGGCTTTCTAGCAGTTACAGTACCTGCTCCTGTCTCAAGGAGTGGAACTGACACTTTGGCTTTTTCTAGAAGTGAGTACTTTGTGAGAAATGATGGCGCTGTGTACACAACTTAAAAGTATGATACGCAGCTACACCTCAACTGCATGGAGATACTGTGCAACAGTGGCAGCCATGTGTCTATATATATATATATATATATATATATATATATATATCCCAAATCTAATTGGCTATTAGCTCTCTCCTTGGAGGAATAACTCACAGCAGATGCCACAAGCTTATGTCCTCTAGTGGTTAGGAGATGTTATAAGCCACAATAAGAACTTGTCACCCTTTATAGAGAAACCAGTTTGTAGATTAGCATACCATCCAAGCGTCTGTGTCTATGCTCACAGCTTAGTTTGCCATAATTAGTACTGCTTAAATGTCTGTACACCCAATTGCTTGTGCTTTGTTAGTATGACTAAAAAGGTATCGCTGGATAAGCTGTCAACCCATGAAGCGAAACAATCTGAACAGACTAGAGTCCAAAATGACATCTCCAAAGAAAATAGACTGCTTTGCTTCTCACCCACTTGTTCCCCTTTCCCAAAGCCTAGGGAACAAATTGCAGAAGAGGCATGGTAGAATGTAAGGGCTGTGGAGAGATTGGGGTGAATCGTGAGACTACAGCAATATAGACTGGACTACTAATTGATCAACATGCCTGTGCATACAAGCGTCTCCAACTGGACTATGGGAACCTTGCGTTGTTCAAAATTTGGACATGGGTACTTGCAAATTGGTTTTACATGAATGTTACTTACATCCATTGCTTATGCTTAATAATTTGACTCACTTCAAAAAAAATGCACCAATTACCTAATTATATGGCAAACTGAGTAACATCAATGTTATCTGAAAACTGTTATTATATTGTAGAATCCCTTAAAAAATAAAATAAAAGGGAAAAAAAAAGTATGATACAGTAGCAGTTAAGAATTCTACAGAAATTGTATCAAGCACGGATTGCTCAAATAAAGAAAGGAATTTTGATTTCATGGTCAGGTTTAAACTAAAAAGAGGATTGTAGGGCAAAGTGAAATTAAGTCCAGTGAGGCTGTGGATTCTAGTGATCTGACTCAAAGATTAGCAGCTTTTAGAAAAACACCTCAGCAGGAGGTGTATAGAGAGAAACCGAGGAAAACAGAAACTGAGGAAACAATGACCAGAATAAAAACAAGATATGGATAAAAACCACATCAGCCACAAAATGGCTTAGAGGTTGAGTGAACAAGGAACTAAAGAAAAATAAACCTCTCTATTGTTAAAGCTTTAAACCTCACCTTTTACACTGTCCAGCACCTATGCAACCACACGGCATAAAGAATGAAGTCCTCAGAGTTAAGAGTTAATATTAACTTCGCTTTGCTACAAAATTGCTAAATTGCTTAGCTGAGTGGCTGTACCATTATTGTTTTACTCTTTTTGATGTCTCAACTAAATGGGTGTAACATTGTTTTACTCTTTTTGATGTTAAGAATGATTGCGGGTGTGAATTTTTTTGAAAAATATTTACGGGGAAGTTGGGCTATTTTTTTCATTATTAGCTTAGGCTTGCGTAACCTGTATTAGTCTTAGGGTCTATAACAATCAACATCAGGATCTGAAGGGCAGAGGAAAGAGAGAAAACAGAAGAAAAAAAGCATAGCAAGTAGAAGCAAAGAGAAAATTAGCAGAGTGGCAAACCCGAAAAGCCCTCTGCACAGATTTCTGATTGATTTCTTCGCCACCTTTGGGACCACTTACTTCAGAACGTGAACCTGCTGGAGCTGGACTCACAGCGGCTGCAGTTACACACCCAGCATGGAGGGGGGGGTCAAAAGGCCCCACTCCTAGTTAAGGAGTTATTGACAGATAATGGCGGCTGGAAGAGGGAAAGACCTTTCCTTTGGGGGTGTGCCACCAGAGTGCTGCCCTTGTTCCAGTAGATGGCCTTACATTCATGCACATATAGGTGGTACTAACTGGATACAGTGGAATACTTTAAAAAAGAAAAGGAGTTAGGAATTAAGAGTTGGGTGGTGTATGAAGAGAGTTGGCGGGAGATAGTGGGGAATAGGTATACTCATAATACATCATAAACATCTACGAAATTATTAAATACAAAATAATTGTTTTTCCTTTTTTGAGATAGGGTCTTCCTATAGCCCCAGCTGACCTGGAACTTGATATGTAGACCAGGCTGGCCTTGATTTCACAGAGATCTACCTGCCTCTGCCTCCTGAGTGCTGAGATTAAACTGGGTGCTATCATGCCTGGCCCTTACAAATAATTTTTTTAAAAATTGGAAAAATATCACAGTGAACTTTGTATAATTAACATATATTAATAATTATGATGAAAGATTACTTAAACATGTTTTAATTTTTGATGTTTATGAGTGTATTGCATGCATGTATGTAAATGTACCTGTGTCGTGCAATGCCGGAGGTCAGAAGAATATGTCAGATCCACTGGAACTGGAATTAGGATGGTTATTAGCTGCCATCTGGGTGTTGGGTCTTCTGAAAGAGTAGCCAGTACCCTTAACTGCTGAGCCATGTCTCCAGCCTCAGCATTACTTTATAAAGGGCCTATCAAGTCTAATCTGTTTCCCAAGTAGTCATGGGTGTTGGTAGGAGAGATGGCTCAGCAGTTAAGACTGCCGACTGCTCTTGCAGAGGACCTGGGTTCAATTCCCAGCACCCACATGGAGGCTGAGAACTGTCTTTAACTCCAGTTCCAGGGGAATATGACGCCCTCTTCTGACCCCTGTGGCATTGCATGACATGGGTGCACCAACCTACATGCAGACAGTACACTCATACACAGAGAATAAAAATTAAAAAAATTCTTTAAAACAAAAAACAAAATACACTGTATGAAAGTCTCAAAAAGATTATTCCTTGAAGCTATTAGACTGTTATCCTCAACGAGCACTGTGGACATTTGCGGATTCCTTCTCATTATCTGGCCATCCCCTTTCCTCATCCATTTTGTAGGAATGTCCAGAACTCAGGCTGGAAATGTGGCTCAGTTGGCAGAGTGCTTGTGTAGCATGCACAAAAAGCCCTGGTTTTAATCCTTAGCTCCATATAAAACAGACACGTTGCTGCGCGTGTGTGATCCCAGCACTCAGGAGGCAGAGGCTGGAGGATCAGGAGTTCAAGCCCATCCTAGTTACATAATGAGTTCAAGAACAGCCTGGGCTAGAGACCCTGTTTCAAAAATAAAATAGCCGGGCTGGAGAGATGGCCTAGCAGTTAGGAGCGTCGACCCTCTTACAGAGGACCTGGGTTCGATCCCCAGCACCCACATGGTGGCCGAGAACCATCTGAAACTCCAATTCCAGGAGAACTCCAGTTCTAGGGGAATCAGACACCCTCTTCTGACCTCCGCGGCATTGCATGACATGGGTGCACAAACCTACATGCAGATAGTACATTCATACACATACAGAGATAAAATTAATTTAAAAAATTAAAACAAGGGGCTGGAGAGATGGTCTAGTGGTTAAGAGCGCTGACCGCTCTTACAGAGGACCCGGGTTCGATCCCCAGCACCCACATGGCGGCCGAGAACCGTCTGAAACTCCAATTCCAGGAGAACTCCAGTTCCAGGGGAATCCGACACCCTCTTCTGACCTCCGCGGCATTGCACGACACGGGTGCACAGACTTGCATGCAGACAGTACATTCATACACATAAATAAAAATTAATTAAAAAATTAAAAAAAATTAAAACAAAAATAAAATAGCCATCTCTTTTCAACTGTATAACCTGTCTCCAACAAATGAAAGGTAGTGCTTTCAGAATTCAGAGCTTTGTATCTCAGACCTTCACAATCCCTGTTACCTGGAAGTCTGGTTCTAGATTTCCATCTCTCAACACTAGCTTGCCTCTTGCTCGTCCTCAAACACATCTGCCCAGTTTCCCCAATGCCACCAAAGTCCCGAAAACATAATTCTGTCATATGTAGACTTCACTCAGATTACCTTGTTTCAAAGCACTACGAGGGGGTACTGTAGGTGGCCCGGTGTGGGTGATCGTTATTTTTGTAGGTGACAGCTCTCTGTGCATACCTCTTCATATAATTTTGACATTAAACTATGGAAGATGGCTCACTTGACAAAGGTGTCTCCTGCCAAGGCTGTTGACCTGTGTTTGATCTATGGAACCCACATGGTGGAAAGGAAGAACCAAATATTGCCAGTCATCTTCTGGCCTCCACACATGTACTGTGGTACATGTGTACCTCCCACCCCCACACAGCCACAGCTACCCAGTAAACCAGTGGCTAGACAGGTCACAGGACATAGGAAAGAGCCCGGTACTATTATTTTGCTCAATAGATAGAGCATCAAAATGATTCCTAGTGACTTATTGTTACATCCATAGATTAATGCCTCTCTCAACTCTCACTAGAGAAGCTTCTCATGTAGCACATAGGAACCCACAACTGACTGATACACAAAGACTAAGACACTGCCTCTTGAATAGGACACCTACTTCAAATGTCTGCCTCCCAAGGCTCAGAGATCACTGAGAAAGAGGACAAAAGATTTTAAGAGAGAGGGGTGGCAGATGACCACAAGGAAACAGTTTTCTAGACAGCTGGGAAGTTACTCATAGGAACTCACAGCAAGAGTGACAGCATGCACAAGCCCCATGTAAGCTTAAACCAGACAAAATTCTAGCATGGCTTTGGGGAGGTGGGTAATAAACCCTAACTCTACCTGAGAAATTATTGTCAAACAATGGCTGCTGGGAAGGGGACAGTCAGTCTAGTTAAAGGATAAGACTATTGGAGGTTGAGTGGTCTCTAGTGCGTCTATCTCCTGGACGCATACAGAAGGACATTTGGGGATGCAAGTTTGACTTTATAGGCATATAATATATATATCTATATATATATAGATATAGATATAGATATAGATATGTATATAATGTATGTAATAGAGTTCATGAAACTGGGGGCTAGTAGGGGTGCAGATGGGGGATCAAATTTGATTTGTATAAAGTTCACAAAAATTCGCCGGGCGTGGTGGCGCACGCCTTTAATCCTAGCACTTGGGAGGCAGAGGCAGGCGGATCTTTGTGAGTTCAAGGCCAGCCTGGTCTACAGAGTGAGTTCCAGGACAGCTGGGGCTACAAGGAGACCCTGTCTCGAAAAGACCAAAAAAATAAAGTTCACAAAAATTCAATACAAAATAAATCTTAAATTCTATCATGGATGGAGGAAGGGCTACTGAGGCTCTGTCCTTAGCCGAGGCACTACTGGCAGTTGATAGCTCCTTGGGGGAGAAAGTGTCACTTTGCGGAGGCAGGGAAGGTAGCCACTGGTTGGTAGCTCATGTTCCAGTCACACTAATTGGATTCGGTGGGTTAAAAATCAATCAATCAATCAATCGATCAATCAATCAAATGATCCCGGGGTCAATATACAAGGCTCTGCTACCCCTTTCTTTCTGGTTCTATGAGCCATGAACTATGGTGAAGACGACTTGAGGTTATTTTCTATTGATAACAGACAGAATCGTGTGGATAGTATTGGGGTTTGAATGTCAATGTCCCTCATGTTTAGTGAGATTGTCAGCTGTCCTAGAACTCACTGTGTAGACCAGGCTGGCCTTGAACTCAGAGATCCACCTGCCTCTGCCTCCCCAGTGTTGGGATTAAAGGTGTGAGCCACTGGGATTTTCCTTTTTTTAAGTACTATTTGTGTGTGTGTGCATGCATGTGTGTGCGCATGTGCGTCTGCGCGTGTGTGCATGTGCGCGTGTGTGCATGTGTGTGTGTGTGTGTGTGCTTGCGTGAGTGCATGTAGGTCAGAGGACATTTTGCTGGAGTCTGTTCTCCCCTGCTATCATGTATATCCTGAGGGTCAAACTCAGGTTTTTGGGTTTGCTGTAAGAACCTTCCCACCTTCACCTGCTGAGCCATCTTTACCAGCCCCAGCTTTGGGGTTGTCTAGTCTCACTTCTTCAGGTTCTGTGGTTCTGTTACAGGAAATATCCTAAGACTCTTCTGGTATAGTGATAAGACTCCAACCACACTCAGAAAGTGGAAGTTTATCCTTTTGTTTTTTAACATATGGAGATCGACCCAGAAACATACACAGATTTTTATAGGATTTTTCATGTCTTCTTTTGGAAGTAACAATATTGGTAGATTTGAGACTTCCAGCACAGAAGTATACATGCCCTTTAGGCTATTATAGGAAATTCAAATGGTCAGTGTTTTTAGAAAAGCATGGCTAAGAGTTGTGACATTCCCAGTAACGTGATCTATTGCCGATGCCAGGACAATCCCAATTTAACAAATAACACATTGTCAGCAGACGTTTTTCTTAAGATCACAGAATGTGGTTTTGTGGTTGTCTTTCCTGTCCTTTCTCAGTCTGAGAATGAGGTCGGAGGGGCCTTTATGATTTGAGTACAAGTAGAAGCTTCTGAAGTCCTATTATTTCTACATACATCAACATGCAGACTCATGATTAGGCTTATCAGGAGAACATAAGGTTCCTGTCAAATACATTTGTTATTCTCATCTATCACACAGAGCAAAGTTGTACTGAGGGCATAGTTCAAAGTTATACTGAGGGCATAGTTCAGAGCTACACTGAGGGCATAGTTCAGAGCTACACTGAGGGCATAGTTCAGAGCTACACTGAGGGCATAGTTCAGAGCTACACTGAGGGCATAGTTCAGAGCTACACTGAGGGCATAGGTCATTAGCTCCGTATCAAGTTAGTCCCCCCATCATTTCCTGACAGCAGAGCAGTCACAACCACCAGCCTCATGGACTTATCACTGTGTCTTTCTCACCATGATGGAGTCTATCTTGTTCTTGAATCACAAACCAAGAGAAACCATTCCTGTCTTAAGTTAGGTATTTGGGCACAGCAAGGAGAAAACTGTCTAATACAGACAACTTAAAGGAAAATAGTCTATGGAATTCATAGAAGACTGAGATAAATGCCCCAAAGTGTCATTTGGAATATATCCTCATCTATGTCCTTGTGCTAATCACAAGATACTCTGCAGAGAGCAGGAAGCCAGGTCACATGACCTCACTCTGCTCCCAAAGGCCAACCGTTTACCCAGAACACTGGAGTCAGGGGGGCACGTAATGGCAAAGATTCTCAGACTTCCTCAGCTTGCACCATCCTCGTACATTTTCTCTCATTCCAATTGCAATGCAACCACATAGCAGCTACCGCTAACCTGGCTTTAGAAATATTAACATAATATTATGAATTATTTAGTACACTTTAGAGCTGATAAAGATCCAGTATTTCATGTCTGGAGAGATGGCTCAGTGATTGAGAGCATGTACCTGACTTTGGTTGCAAAAGCACCCATACGCTGTTGGCATTGGTTCAGCCACCTATAACTCCAGTTCCAAGGGATCTGACGCCCTCTTCTGGCATCCTTGGGCACTGCACTCATATGCACAAGCCTCTCAATTTAAACAGAAATAAAACTAAACCACTGAAATGACTCAGTATGTGACACATCTTCAATACAACCTCTACACATAAGCTGAATCCATCTCACACTCCTCACCAGGGGAGTTTTCCTCATGTAGAAGATTGTGATTAACACAGAAACTCACAATGGGCCAATGTGTAGAGAACAAGAGGCCACAGAGTGCTTATCCTTGAATAGAATCCTATTTTTTTAATTTTTAAAAAATTGTTTATTGTTGTATGTGTATGAATGTACTTTCTGCATGTAGGTTTGTGCACCCGTGTCGTGCAGTGCTGTGGAGGTCAGAAGAGGGTCTCGGATTCCCCTGGAACTGGAGTTCTCCTGGAATTGGAGTTACATATATATATATATATATATATATATATATGAGTTCATTATATTGGGTGGGGGGAGTAGGGGGAGGTGGAGATAGTGGAGTGGCTCTTAATACCATTAAATTATATTGTATGAAAATTGGAAAAATTCAAAACCTTAAATAAAAGATTCAATATTCCTTCATGTCCCTCAAATCAGAAAATCTGTATAGGACCTTGATTCGGGAAGGAAATACATATCCACGTATTTCAAGTTACTTTTGGGCGCATCTAATATTGTTTTTATAACTCTTTTATACTTTAGAACACAGTGTGGTTTTCATGATGGCTATTTACTATGACTTGTACTGAAAGATGAGTTAAAACTGGATGGAGGAAGAATGTAAAGTTTAAAGGCCACACAGGCCATCTTGGGAAATAGTTACTACAGCTATCTGGTGAGACATCCACCTGCCATTACTCTCTGCTGAAAGGCTTGCAAAAAGCCTGTTTGTTAAACAATGTTTTAACCTCTTCTCCCCATTCCTTACTGAGAACCCATTCCAGAGTGATTCTACACTGTGTTAGGATGACAAAGAAAACTATCACGGCACTTAACACAGAGCATAAATGAAGTCACGACAGCTTCCTATCATGCCCCTCCTGCCCTTTGTGGTATTCTGAAAGGACAATTATTTTGAGACTTACACCAGCCTCTTCAGTGGACACATTAAATATTCCAAGGATTTCCAGATACACTTCGCTCCTTCATCCTTCATGGCATTTTCTGCCAGGCTCAGGTGGGTCAGCATCTTGCTATGGCTAAGACAGAAGGCAATGCCTTCGTAACACTCCTCTGCGAAGCTACAGTTCTCCAGGCTGTGGGAGAGAGACACACACATGCACACACACACACACAGAGAGAGAGAGAGAGAGAGACAAGACTCGATTTTAGCTTATGGTCACAACCTGGTTTGTTTTGTCTTGTGCTGAAGGAAGATCTTGTCAACCTAACTCTTCTTCTGGAAGCAGAAGGCTCCTTAAGGCTCTGTCATCAGCAACTAGAGCTTTTGAGTTATATGGGAAAGCATAATGGGCTGAAAAAAATAGCTTGAGAAGATACATACCCAATTGATTAAGAGGGCCCTGTCTTAGCTTCTCTATTGCTGTGACAAAACACTCGGATAAAATACCAACTTGGAGAGGAAAGGGTTTATTCATCTTACATCTCATGGGTCACAGTTTATCAATGAGGAAGCCCAAGGTTGGAACTAAGGACAGGACCTGGAGGCAGGAACTGAAGCACAGGCCATGGTGGAATGCTGCTTACTGGCTTACTTCCCTGGCCCATGCTCAACCTGCTTTCTTTTTTTAATTTTTTTTTATTTATTTTTGTATGTGTATGAATGTACTGTCTGCATGCAGGTCTGTGCACCCGTGTCGTGCAATGCCGCGGAGGTCAGAAGAGGGTCTCGGATTCCCCTGGAACTGGAGTTCTCCTGGAATTGGAGTTACAGACGGTTCTTAGCCGCCATGTGGGTGCTGGGGATCGAACCCGGGTCCTCTGCAAGAGCGTCGGTGCTCTTAACCGCTAGGCTATCTCTCCAGCCCTCAACCTGCTTTCTTATACAATACAGAACCACCTGCCCAGGGGTGGCACCGCCCACAGAGGGCCGGACCCTCCAGCATCAGTCAACAATCAAGAAAGTACCCCACAGACATGGCCACAGGCCAATCCAACAGAGGAAATTATGAGATTGAGGTTCCCTTTCCCCAGGTGCATCAAGATGACAACTCATGCTATCTAGCACAAAGGCACAGAGGATCTAGACCAGAACAAACAATAGCAGATTTAGAGATGACCCAACGAGACAAATTTCAGAAATCAGGAAGATATGCAGGGCCAGAGAGACGGCTCAGCGGCTAAGAGCACAGATTTCTCTTGTAGAGGACCCAGTTCAGGTTCCCAGTAACCAGTAACCATTTGGGCAGTGTTGTGGTTTGGATGAGTGTCCCCCATAGGCTCTAGGTATTCAGACGTTTGTCTCCAGTTGGTGGCGCTGTTTTTGGAGGTCTTGGGGTGTGTGGCCGTGCTGGAGGAAGTGTGTCACTGGGGGCAGGCTTAGCGAGTTTTAACAAGCCTCGTGGTCTACAGTCGCCCTCTCTCTGCTTCCTGTGCTCTTTGCGAGATGTGACCCCCAGTTTGCTGCTCCAGATCCAGCCGCCATGCCTCCCGCCACAATGGACTCTAATTCCCTAGAACCACCAATCGTAAGCTCAAATAAACTCTTCCTTTTATAAGTTCCTTGGTCATGGTGCTTTATCACAACAACAGAAAAGTGACTAATCCAGGCAGCTTTGAGTGGCTTGTAACTTCAGGTCTAGGGGACCCAGCAACCTCTTTTGGCATCTGAATGCACCTTCACACATGTACAGAAACCCATACACGAATACACATTGCTGCAAATAAAATCTTCCCCAAAGGAGAGCTACAAACTCATGCCTAAACATGCATATTAGAAAAACTAAGTTGAATAGTAAGATTTTGGAGGGGGGGGGGCTGGTGAGATGCTCAGAGGGTAAAGGTGCTTGCTGCCAAGTCCAACAAACCGGGTTTGATCTTAACCTGCTGGAAGGAGAGAACTGACTCCTGAAAGTTGTCCTTTGGCTTCCACATGTGTGCCATGGCATGCTTACATGAGCGCACACAAATAAATGTAATAAAAATTTTAAGAATGTGAAGATTATTTTAAAAGAACCGGAGTACAGATTAAGATTATAAAGAGCTATTTTGATGCTCAATGGCTTGTAGAAAGGAATGAGAGTGGTTGAGAATTTGAAATTATGGGACTATGTATTGTCAGAATTGCAACAACATGCATGTGTGTGACCATGGACATGTGTCTGAACCTCACCTTGCAGATAATGCATTATATATTCATTCACTAGTCAACAGGAAGTCACCACAGAATCAAGTACATGTAAATGAGCACTAGATGATTGATCAGGGAGCTGGAGACACAGCTTGGTGGTCGAGTGCATCCTGCTCTTACAGAGGACCCGAGTTCGGTTCCCAGCACGCACATCAGCTATTTCACAATTCCTTGTACCTCCAGCTGCAGGGGAATCTGACACTCTTCTGGATTCCGTGGGCACTGTACTCATGTGAACATACACACATGCAAACACACACACACATGTACATAGTTTTAAAAACTATTAATCAGAAAAGAGAATGTGCAGCAGATGCCACTGGGTTACAGTGTTTTAGCAAAGAGCCAGAAAAGAAAGTAATCCATCAATACGGTTAAAGAGTCTGTTCACTTGGCTTCACCGTAGTCATCATGGGGACCAGGGAGGAGATATAACCCACGCCTGGAGATAATGTTGTATTTCATCAACATGGCACCTATCATAACGATATAGTTATTTTAATTTTAAATGATCGGTATGCATGTGTGTCTGTGTGGGAATGCGCACGTATGTGGAGCAGCCAAGGAGCCAACAGAGAACATGACATCCCCTGGAACTGGAGTTGTGGGTGGTCGTGAGCTGTACCACACAGGTGCTGGGAATCGAACTCTGGTCTTCTGAAGGAACAGCGTCCACATCCACGTCTGCCTGCCTCTGCCTCCTGAGCGCTGGGATTAATGGTGTGTGCCACCATGCCCGAACAGCAGCACCTTTAACCACTGAGCCAAATCTCTAGTCTAAACATATACCTCTATGTATATTTTTTCTTCTCTCTCCTTGTTTTCCACCCACCCTGTTTGCTAGACCCTCATTCATGAATCTATACGCTCACATCAACCATAGACTTATGTTTACTATATTACCTTCCCCCTTTATTGCAAAGTATTTTCTCACAGATGCACCCGATTCACCAAATGATAACAATGAGACTTACGAGAGCTTAGTGAGGTGGCTCACTGACAGGTAATACTTCCCAAACTCTCCCAGGCAGTTATTCCTCAGCATCAGAATCTTCAGGTTCGTGTTGGTTTGGAGATCTCTGGCAAGTCCATTCCAGTCTGTAGATTGGGCGTAGCACTTCTCCAAGCTGGAGAAGTCACACAGAGAGGTCAAGCCTTGGCTACCAGGGCAAACAATCTTAAAGAGTTTATTCTGGTTTGTTTTCTATTTCTGGAATAAAAGCAGTCTGTCGAAAACAAACTTGGGGAGGGAAGGGTTTAGTTGGCTTCCACTGTCTCATCACACACAGCTCATGCTCCTTAAGGGCACTCAGGGCAGGGACTCAGGAAAATGACTTCAAGGTAGGCGCTGAAGCACAGACCATGAAGGAACACGACTTACCTACTGGCTGGCTCTCCTGGCCTGTGCTTGGCCTGCTTTCTTACGTACCTCAGGGCCACCCACAGTGGGCTGGGCCCTCCCTACATCACTCAACAATTAAGAAAATGCTCCGCTGTGTGCATGGTGGCGATGCCTTTAATCCTAGCGCTTGGGAGGCAGAGGCAGGCGGATCTCTGAGTTCAAGGCCAGCCTGGTCTACAGAGTGAGCTCCAGGCCAGCTGGGACTAATGGGAGACCCTGTCTCAAAAATACCAAAAAAAATGCTCCACAGACATGCCCACAGGCCAGGCTGGGAGACGAAATCCTTCAACTGCGCTTCCTTCCCTTCTCTCAGATGTGCCAAGCTGATGGATGACTGAGAACATTCAGCACGGAGCTGTACACGGCTCCTCTCTGCCTCGTGTTCTTATTCTTCCCAGAATAATGACTATCATGCTACTTCTAACTTCCCAGTGTATGAAGTTATATCAACTTAGGTATTATATTCCTGTTATTGATAGAAAATAGCACACATTTGGTTGATAGCTAATTAGAGTATCCTAACAGTTGCTGCGGATACAATTGTGTTCCAGGGACCCAAGTTCAAGTCCCTGAACCCATATTGGGATCTTATGCTTCTGACCTCTGTGGGCACATGTATACATGTGCCTATATCTACAGACATGCACAATTGGAAAAAAAGAAAAAATTATGCCAAAATATTAACATATCATCCTGCAATACCATTTCTGGGTATTATCCAAAGGAAATGAACTCGGGTAATGTTAAAGCTGAACGAACTTCATACTGGCTAACTGGCCAGAGCACCCACCACTTGCTTGGTAGAGACTGCCCACCCCCTGCCCTCGCTCAGCTCTAACCTCAGCCCTTACCTCAGACTCTCCAGAAGGCACAGGGGTGATGTCAGCGCTGTACACAGGGACGTCATGGCCTCCAGTTCCAAGTTTGTGTACTCTATTTGCAGGTGTTTCAGAGAGTGGTTTCGAGTCAAAATGCAGGCAAAGTCTTCATGCAACAGAAAATTTACATGCTTTAAGCTGGAGAGGGAAGCAGTGTCTGATTACCAAGGGATCTCTTCGCTGCTTCTGTATGTGTATATGTATTTGTGTATATGTTGTATGTGCTCGTACAGGCTTGTGTGCATGTATGTACTTGTGCATATGTGTATCTGTTATATATATGCTTCTGTGTATATGTATGTATATGTTGTATGTGTATGCATACATTTGTGTGTATGTGTGTGCATGCATGCTTATGTATGCAGTGTGCATACATGTTTGTGTGCATGCTTGTATGTATAAGTGTATTTATGTTTTGTGATATGTGTATCTGTGTGCATGCATGTGCTTCTATGTTTGCATATATGTAGGTTTTGTGTATGTTTATGTGTATGCATGTGTTTATGTATGTTTGTCTTTATGCACGTGTTTGTATGTATGTATGTTTTTTTTTGGGGGGGGTTGGTATCTTTGAGACAGTCTCTTTAGTCCCAGCTGGCCTGGAGCTTGCTCTGTAGACCAGGCTGGCCTTGAACTCACAGAAATCTGCCTGCCTCTGCCTCCTGAGTGCTAGGATTAAAGGCGTGCACCACCACGCCCGGCTTTTTTTTTTTTTTATCTACCAATTAGACACTTGCATTCTATCCCAAAGGAGAGGAGAATGACCATCAATGGCAAGTGGCAGTCGCATCACCAAGAGCCGGCTTCATGCTCAGGAGAGAATGCTATGTCTCTCCTCCTTGTGGTTTCTGGTACTCTACACAGAGAAACTTCTCTAGTAACACACTATAGAAATGATCCCTGAAAGTATAGTCTTTGTATGTATGTTTTGTATATGTTTGTGTATATGCATATGTTCTATGTTTTTGTGTTTGTGTGTATGTTTCTGTGTTTGTAACTATATGTGTGGATGTATCTGCTTCTGTGTTTGTATGTGTATGAGTTTGCATGTAGGCGTGTGTGTGCATGTAAGTATGCCTGTTATATGCTATATGTGTTTGTGTATGTATGTGCAAGTACATGTGTAGGTGTGTGTGGTGGTCAGGATGTGGTTTCACTCACCTAGCAACTCACATTCGCTTTCTGTATACAAAATAATGGTCTCTTGGGTCTCATGCCAAAAGCCGAACATCAACAGATGGATAAAAGAAGTTGTGGTACATGTAGAACTGAGAACCAGGGCTGGAGAGATGGCCTAGTGGTTAAGAGCACCAACTGCTCTTACAGAGGACCTGGTTTCGATCCCCACACCATCCACATGGCAGCCGAGAACTGTCTGAAACTCCAATCCCAGGAGAATTCCAGTTCCAGGGGAACCGACACCCTCTTCTGACCCTTGGATTGCACGACAACGGGTGCCAAAGACTTGCATGCAGACAGTACATTGGTAACACATACAAAATAAATGCCGGGCATGATGGCGCATGCCTTTAATCCTAGCACTGGGAGGCAGAGGCACGCGGATCTCAGAGTGAGTTCAAGGCCAGCCTGGTCTACAGAGTAGTTCCAGAGTAGCAGCCACATAGGGAGCTCTGTCTCAAAAAAAGACAAAAAAAAAAAAAAAAAAAAAAAACTGAGAACCAATAAGTTTTTTACAAAACTTTTTTTTTTTTTTTTTTTTTGAGACAGGGTCTCCCTTTAGTCCTAGCTGGTCTGGAGTTCACTATGTAGACAGGCTGGCCTTGAACTCAGAGATCCACCTGCTTCTGCTTCCTGAGTGATGGGATGAAAGCCATACACCACCACGCCGGGTCCTCTGCAAGAATAGTCAGTGCTCTTAACCACTGAGCCAGCTGTCTAGTCCCTTCAATTTCTTTTATTTTTATGTGTTTGAGTGTATTGTCTGCATGTATGTAAGTGTAAGTGAACCCATGTCGTGCAATGCCCATGGAGGTCAGAAGAGGGTGTTGGGTTTCCAACTGGAGTTATGAACGTTTGTTAGCTGCCATGTGGGTGTGGGATAACTGGTCCTTTGCAAAGAGAGCATCTGATCTTAACCACTGAGCATCTCTCTCCAGCCCCTTTAAAAAAAAAAAAAGAGGAAATGCCAGCGTGCCAGCACACGCCTTTAAAAAAAATCCTAGGAACAGGAGGCAGAGGCAGGTGGATCTCTGTGAATTCAAGGCCAGCCTGGTCTATAGAGCGAGTTCCAGGCCAGCTAGAACTAAAAGAGGCCCTGTCTCAAAAAGATAAAAAAAAAAAAAAAAAGAATGAAACAAGCTGGGCATGGTGACACACTCCTTTAATCCCCCACTTGGGAGGCAGAGGCAGGTGGATCTCTAAATTCAAGGCCAGTCTGGTCTACATAGTGAGTTCCAGGACAGCTGAGGCTATAGGGAGCCCCTGTCTCAAAAAGACCAAAAAAAAAAACAAGCAAACAAGTGAAATGTCCCCAAGAAGGCCAGATGTTTGAACACAAGGTCCCTACCTGGGGGCATTGTGTGGGAGGTTATGGAACCTTTAGGAGCTGAAGGCTTGGTGGAGGGAGTATCACTGAGGATGGGCTTTGAAGTGCTATAGCCTGGTTCTACTTCCTGTTCTCTGCTCCCTGTGTGTGTATGAAATAGGTCATCCACCTTCCTGCCCGCTGTCCTGTCGCCCCACCATGAGGGATGTTATCATGCTGGAACTGTGATCCAAATAAACATTTTGTTTTCCCTTGAGTTGCTTTTAGTCAGGGTATTTTATCACAGCAACAGAAAAGAAACTAGTTTTGATACTTACTATAGTTCCTGTAGTCTACATTGAGGCTGTTTCAAGGCATCGATGAACACCTTTAGGAACGGGTCACCGATGAGAAAGTTCACCGTCATCAGCACTTCCAAACCATTATTTGTCCTAAACACCGAGCAGATGTCTTTCCACCAGTTCAAATGCATGTCCTTCTCTTTTATTCTATGAGAGAGGGAGAACCCCACATTATGGAAGGAGAGAACTGATTTTTGAGCTGTCCTCTGACCTCCACATATTCCCCTCCTTACCCCCCACCCCCAGCAGACAGATGTTCACACTCACACCCAGCATAAACGTGTGAAACATAATTTTAAAAAGTAACAGGGGGACGCCAGGCATGGTGGCGCATGCCTTTAATCCTAGCACTTGGGAGGCAGGGGCAGGCGGATCATTGTGAGTTCAAGGCCAGCCTGGTCTACAGAGTGAGTTCCAGGACAGCTGGGACTACAGGGAGACCGTTGTCTTGAAAAGACAAAAAAAAAAAAAAAAAAAAAGAGGGGGTGCTGGAAAGATGGCTCAGCAGTTAAGAGCACTGGCTACCCTAGCTGCCCTTGTTGAACATCTGGGTTCGTTCCCAGCACCCACATGAAGGCATTGGGAACCTCAGTTCTAGGAGATCTGATATCCTCTTCTGGCCTCTGCAGGTATATGGGTGTACCTACCTACATGCAAGCAATACACTCATATACATAAAATTTTTTTTAAAGTAACAGTACTGGGCATGGCAGTGCACAACTTTGATCCTCACACTCAGGAGGCAGAGGCAGGGGGATCTCTGTAAGAAGGAGACCAATATGGTCTATACAGTAAGTTCCCGGCCAGATGGAGCTACAGGAAGGCCCTGTCTCAAAAAAAAAACCCACCAACCAACCAACTAAAGTAACAGGACTGGTCTCCCAATTCCCCAGAAGCAAGGTCCGTGGCTAGAGCAGGCTGATATCAAATAGACTGGCACTCACTCAATGGAAGTGGGAGAGCGTGAAGAAATAGGCCACAGTTCGTTGGAGAGGTTCCCCAAGAGAGACATTTCCACGTGATGTAAATCTCGGCAGTGCTTAAGACAAAAAGCAGATGCCTGAAAGTCTTCATGGGCCTGTATTTTCAAAGAAGCTATCCGATAACCGGTGAGCGCATGAGATGCGAATTCCTCCTCCCCGATTTCAAGCAGACAGTACATTAACTGTGGTACCCCACAGCATACCTCAGGAGGATCGTGTTGGTTCAACTGGGTTATAATTCTTAGGATTTTTGTCCTGTTTTCCAAGGTCACCTTGCATCTAAAAGATTTCTCCACGACATGAGTACACTTGGGATTTAAAAGGCCAAACAAGAAAAAAGCCATCTGGGCCAGGCAGGTTTTGCCTACGGAAGGTAATGCCACTAGACATTTGATCTCTACACGGCTCAAGGTATGATATTGTTTGAGTCTTCTTGGGAAACAGAGGACATAAAACAAGGCGCCAAAGAATTCCTGGAAAACAAACAGAGTAAACATGTAACGTTCTTGTTGACCTTCGAGCCTTCGGAGAATATTCACTTGAAGAAAGGTGACAATGCCCTCTTCTTCCACCAAGACTTTTTGAAAGTCGCTCTTCTCAAACACTGGGTTCACGTTCCACATGCCTTGGGCAGCCACACGGCACAGGCCTTCCAGTTGCCCTTGGTGAGTCTGGTTGGGAAGATCTGTAAATATTGTTGGAAATAAGGTGGCCAGAAATAGGACCATCACGGACGTTGCATTTGGACATCTGTCTCTGAGACTTGCTTTCCTCAGTAATTTACTCAGACACCGACAGGTCAACCAGCACACCACAGGGGCTTGGCACAGGACCATGAGAATGGTGTTTGTCACAGCAAAATCCACGGCTTGATCAGCTAGCGCTGTGTTGTTGAAATAGGCCCTGAAGTACTCGATGATTTCACTCCTACTAAATCCCAGAAGAGTGACGTGGCAGGGAAACCTCATTAAGGGTGTGATTGACTTCCAGTAGGTCGGTCTCACAATGACCAGAAGCGTTGCCTCTGGGAGCATCGTTTTGCATAGTAAACTGCTCAGGAGAATAGATCCCGGCAATCGCTCATTCCAATTTTCACTCAAACCCTCTGTTCTTCTGGAGAGGGGATTCAGAAGCTCCTCAAAGCCATCGAACAGGAGCAGAAGTTGATCTGGTTTGGATAAAATTGTGGTCACGAGAGCCCCGGACCTGAGCTTTTGGTGTTCAATCAGCTCACGGAAGCTTCGTTCTCCTTCCCAGTTCAATTCTTTGCAATGGAAATAGAAGGCGTATTTGAATTTGTGGGGGTAGAACTCATCTTGCGCCCACTTCACCATCACCTTTCGGGCCAGCGTTGTTTTTCCAGCACCAGGCATTCCATGGATGACTACGGTTTTAGGCTGTCTACCCTGGGGACTTTGGGGTAGAAAGAGACATGGCAGCAACTCGGTATATCTCTGTATATCCCTGTACAAGAAGTCGCTCTGGTTTGCAGGCCAAACAGTGTTGTTCCATACAGGTTCGTTCTCTTCTATCACACGCTGTTTGTATTTTAGTATTTTATCTAGAGTTGCAAAGATGGGGGAAATACAGACATCATCATCGAAGTTTTTCTGAGAACTCATAGGACAAGAAAACCCATCCATGGAATCCACTCTAATGTCTATTATGTTTGTATTCTGCACACCTTCCTTTTAATTTTCCCTTTTAAATGCCTTTTATTTAATTTAAAATATTTTGTGTGAAAGTCAAAGAATCTTTTTCTTTCTCTTAACTTTTTTTTTTTTTTTTTTTGGTCTTTTCAAGACAGGGTTCTCCTTATAGCCCCAGCTGTCCTGGAACTCACTCTGTAGACCAGCCTGGCCTTGAACTCACAAAGATCTGCCTGCCTCTGCCTCCTGAGTGCTAGGATTAAAGGCGTGTGCCACCAAGCCCAGCTCTCTTAACTTTAATACTTTTATTGACGTTTTGTGTATTTCATACATTATTTTTCAGTTCAGATTAGACATATTCCCCCTTCTCTTCCCCCACCCCACCCCAGTTCATGCATTCTTCTATGTATGTTCTGTATCTTTCTCTCGGTCTTTTTAAAGTTTTTCTCTGTGGAGAAACTTTGTTTCTTTGGGCAGAATTTGACTATATCAGTCCATTCTTTGACCCAGTCCTTTGTTGTTGTTGTTCCCTCCCATTTGTATTGCTCCAAAATATGCCTATATAAACATCATATATGTACCAGAATTATGTCCTCTGGGAATAAACTGTATGTTAACTCTGAAATATGTTTAGGAACTCATTTTTTCCCTTTAATTTTATGTTATTCTAAATTATGAATACCTTTCACCCATATACATTAATAACCATGTCTGAAAATAAGTGGTAAGTTAATTCTAGGGCCCATTAAGAGGTTCACATTATAACAGCACAGTTGCTTTCAGATAGAAATATAACAATAACACTGCTCAGCTTGCCTTTCACCTGGGAATTTGGTGCTAGCATCTACAAATGAGGGAAACCATTCCCTGTTTTGTTTTTTTTTTTCGGGGGGGGGGACTGTGTTATTTCACTTAGCTTGATGGTTTCAAGTTCCATCCATTTACCTGCAAAGTTCATGATGAACCTTTTTTCTATTTTTTTTGCTAGTTTTGTGACAAGTTCTCTCTTTTAATCCCAGCTGTCCTGGAGCTCTCTCTGTAGACCAGGCTGGCCTTGAACTCACAGAGATCTGCCTGCCTCTGCCTCCTGAGTGCTGGAATTAAAGGTGCGTGCCACCATGCCTGGCGAATCTTTTTCTTATAATACCAAGCATGAGACAGTGAAATACCACATAATGATAGTCGAAATAAGAATCCATGCTGGGGCGTGGTGGCGCATGCCTTTAATCCCAGAACTCTGGATGCAAAAGCAGGTGTATCTCTGAGTTTGAGGCTAGCCTGGTCTACGTATTGAGTTCCAGGCCAGCTGGGGCTACAGGGAGATCCTGTCTCAAAAAAACAATGCCCCCCCCAAAAAAAAAACACAAAAAGGAGTCTTTTAATGAGTGATAGCTGGGGTCAACATGGGCCATCACAAGAAAGAACTCTCTACCCCAAGGAGAGGCAGAGAGGGGTCTCTATGGCTTTAAATCACAATTACATCATGCCAGGGGCAAAGCCAATAACCATAATTAACATCAGATCACCATCGTTATGCAGACCAGAAGCAGATCTGTTAAAAAAAGATAAAAAAAAAAAAAAAAGAAAACCACTTTGTTATGTGTATGAGTGTACTGTCTGCACGCAGGTTGGTGCACCGTGTTGTGCAGTGCTGTGGAGATCAGAAGAGGGCGTCGGATTCCCCTGGAACTGGAGTTCAAGACGGTTCTTAGCTGCCATGTGGGTGCTGGGAATCGAACCCCAATCCTCTGCAAGAGCAGTCGGTGCTCCTAACTGCTGAGCCATCTCTCCAGCCCCACAAAGTGGTTTTCAATTAACAGAAAGTTTCTAAGTTTCAGTTAGGAAAAACAAGTTTCTCAGAGCTGTGGCAACAATAGGCTCCATGGAGCTGCAGGTATAGCTGGGGAACAAGTTCTGGCTGGACAGCGGTAAGTTCTCCAGTACTGTAGAAACAATGTACTGTGGGGCTTGAGACTAGGGGGCCACAACCCTCAACATGCCTTGCTTAGCCCACAGAACATGAGCAGGGGGGCCGGCTGGGCAGAACCCTAGGGGGAGCCAATGTCAGCCAGAAGAGGATGGAGTGAGTTTAGCCATGTCACTCTATTTTTTAATATTACCATTACCATTATTATTATTATTATTGGTCTTTTTTTTGTCTTTTTGAGACAGGGTTTCCCTGTAGTCCCAGCTGTCCTGGAACTCACTCTGTAGACCAGGCTGGCCTTGAACTCACAGAGATCCACTTGCTTCTGCCTCCCAAGTGCTAGGATTAAAGACATGTGCCACCATGCCTGGCATTTACTTTATTTTTATTTTATGTGTATGAGTGCATGCTTGTAAGTATAATTCATGTCATTGAATGCCCCTGTCCACTTTGCATGGGTCTTGCGCATGCTGACCCCATTGTTACAAGTTCATATGAGTGCATACATGCACTCAATATATGTATACGTGTAAAACAAAACTCAAAAAATTAAAAAGAAACCACATACATAGATGCATAAAACCCCCACACAGAGATGACACAAATATAGAAGTGAACCTGTGTGGGCTGGAGAGATGGCCTAGTGGTTAAGAGCGCCGACCGCTCTTACAGAGGACCCGGGTTCGATCCCCAGCACCCACATGGCGGCTGAGAACCGTCTGAAACTCCAATTCCAGGAGAACTCCAGCTCCAGGGGAATCCAAGACCCTCTTCTGACCTCCGCGGCGTTGCACGACACGGGTGCACAGACCTGCATGCAGACAGTACATTGATATACATAAAAAAAAAAAAAAAAAAAAAAAAAAAAAAAAAAAAAAAAAAAAAAAAAAAAAAAAAAAAAAAGAAGTGAACCTGTGTAGAGAGATGAAGACTAGTGGGTTACTGGATGGAACATGAAGTATGTGATACATTTGTATGAAAATGTCCTTATGAAACCCGTAACTCTGTATGATGAATAAGCACCAACAATGTCAGGTTAAGGATACCTCTTATATGGATTTGCCTCTCAACCATTCCTATTTAGGCAACAACAAACAAATTTTTCCCTTTGAAATTGCCTATTCCTACTCTTAAACCCTTTAAGTACTTAAGTCCTGGGCTTTGAGTACCATGACATATAGCTGCTCCCACACCAGTGTTTATGCAGCCCTGTTTCCAATAGCTAAGCTATGAACCCAACCAATCAGCCCTGTTTCCAACAGCTAAGCTATGAACCCAACCAATCAGCCCTGTTTCCAACAGCTAAGCTATGAACCCAACCAATCTAGATGTCCATCTCCATCAGGCATTTTTCAATATATACTTTTTTACATTTTTGTGCATTCCAGTTACCACATCTTAATTATATTCAGCTGCCCCTCCCCATAACCTCCCCCACCCACCCCCTGCACCAGATTTCATGCATTCTGTCATATATGTTAAGGCCTGTGGAGTCAAGTTAGTGTACTCAGATGTCTCTTAGTGCAAGTTCATCCACTGGGGTCTAGTCAGCCTATCTAGAGCCACTCCCTGATAGAAAATCAACTTCCTCTCCCCCAGCAGTAATTGGGTGTAAATAGTTCCTCAGCTAGAGTTGGGGGCCTTCTATTTCCTTAGTTCTTTGGTGGGTTTTTGTCAGATTAAGTTTACATGGGTCTTGGGCACATTTGCCCCATTGTTCATAGGAGCATGTTTCCCAGAATCCTAGAAGACTGTTTCCTTATGATCATGCACCAACTCTGCCTCTTCCACAATGGTCCCTGGGCCCCAGGGTGAGTGAGGTTTAATATAGGAGTCCTATCTATGAACACACAATCTGAAGTCTCTTATTCTCTACACTTTGGCCAGTCAGGGCCTTCTACAGCAGGCAGCTTAATCCATCCCTCACTGTCCAGAGCTATTAGAAATAAGATCCTAGGGGAAAAAAACCCACCCCATAACCTATATTAATATGTAACAGACTCTCTCCATTGAATCAGCCATAGTTATGAGTCGAAGAGACACTAACCACTAACTTAGAACCTGCTGCCACGGGGCCACCAAGCTTCCCATCTCAACCTGTGGTGGTTTGAGTGAGAGTGTCCCCCATAGGCTTTAAATATTCAGACATTTTGTCTCCAGTTGGTGGCACTGTTCTGGAAGGTCTTAGAAGGTGTGGCCGTGCTGGAGGAAGTATGGCATTGGGGGTGGGCTTAGTGAGTTCAACAAGCCTTGCTAGTCTCTAGAGGCTCTCTCTTGACGGTACTCATTGCGAGATGAGAACCTCGGCTTTCTGCTCCAGCCCCGGCCACCATGCCTCCCACCACAATGGACTCCAATTCCCTGGAACCGTCAATCGTAAGCTCAAATAAACTCTTCCTTTTATAAGTTCCCTTGGTCATCATGGTTTATCACAGCAACAGAAAAGTGACTAATACACAACCCATACCCGATTTTTACCAGATTGTTCCAACATTGGCACATACCAGACTCTTTCTCCAAACTGATTGATGCATCTCCTAGGTTGACGTTCTCTGCTTCCAAAGAGGGTAGAAGGGCTGGAATAGATAGTAAATGACTGTTTCATTGGAAGGAAGTTGCATGGCAATTGGTGTCACATACATCTATCCGTAAACCGCCATGTGCTGTTTGAGCTCAGACTGAGAAAACGGGCTCTGGAGGGAAGCTACCCCTCTGCCCAGGCTTCAGACCCAAGCATGTCTATGTTAACTGTCCTCCAAGTCTCCATTATCTGGGGATGGGCTGCCCTGTCTGACTCTGACAAGTAGTGAAGAAGGCAGCCCTTGATAATATATAGAAGGCAAACCAATTCCAACAAAGGTTATTCTTGTTTCTTCCATAATATAAAGAGTCTGCACTGGGAAAAAGAATTCAAAAGTTTAGCCACAAGAAGGTATGCCATCAAGAGAGAACTCAATTGAGAAATCCAGCTGACTCCAACTTTCCCCATAATTTTTTAAAATTTATTTTTGTATGTGTTGGAATGTACTATCTGCATGTAGGTTTGTGCACCCATGTCATACAAAGTGGCGGAGGGCATCGAATTCCCCTGAAACTGGAGTTAAAGACGGTTCTCAGCCGCCATGTGGGTGCTGGGAATCAAACCCAGGTCCTCTGTGAGAGCAGTCAGTGCTCTTAACCGCTGAGCCATCTCTCCAGCCCCCCCCCCCTTTTTTAAGTGTTTGATGTAGGTTGGTGCACCTGTGTCGTGCAATGCCTCAGAGGTCAGAAGAGGGCATCAGATTCCCCTGGAACTGGAGTTAAAGACAGTTCTCAGCTGCCACGTGGGTGCTGGGGATCAAAACCCAGGTCCTCTGTGAGAGCAGTCTGCGCTCTTAACCGCTAGGCTAACTCTCCAGCCCTCCCAGTAATTTCTACTGGACGTTGTGAGCTCCTTGACATGGTGATGTCATAGCTACCTGTCGCTATTTGTCCTTTCACATGGAAGCTCTAGATCAGGAACCCAAGCAGCTGCCTGAATGGGTCTTCTGCTGGATGTTTTAAATACCAGTTTGATAAAGTCTCTGTCTTTCACTATTTATTCTTTGATTTTCCTTGCTATATACTTAATAAGCTCATTCATTCAGAACCAACATCGTAACCATCACGGATCATTTTCTAAACCTTAAAAAAGCCAGAAATAGCAATACAAGGACAAGGAGACTTGCTAGGACCTTAGTGGCCACATAATTTAGGAGTTGCATTCTGAGGCAGACGTGGTGGCACACACCTTTAATCCCAGTACTCAGGAAGAAGCAGCAGGTGGATCTCTTTTCGTTCAAGGCTAGCATGGTCTACATAGCAAGTACAAGGCCAACTGAGCCTACAGGGAGACCCTGTCTCAAATACAACACATTACACAACACAAAACAAAACAGTCATATTCTTTTCCACCTTAGCTTGGCTAAACACTGAGGGAGAAATACAAGCTGAGTGTCTCCTGTTCATAATGCTTGGCACCAGAAGTGTTTCTGATTTGGGATTTATTTTTCAGATTTTGGAATATCATACACATAATCAAAGCTATTGAGAATAAGACCCAAGTCTGAATGTAAAATTCATAAGGATCTTATGTATAATATGAAGGTAATTTACATTTTTTGTGTGTGCAGGGCTGTGCACGGTAGTGCACATGTATAATCCCAGGAGTTTGAGGCTAGCCTGGTCTACATAACGAGTTCCAGGCCATCCAGGACTATGTAGGGAGACCCTTTAAAAATTACTTAAAAGTATGTTGGTACAAGCTGGGCATGGTGGCACACGCCTTTAATCCTAGCACTCAGGAGGCAGAGGCAGGCAGATCTTTGTGAGTTCAGGGCCAGCCTGGTCTACAGAGTGAGTTCCAGGACAAGTGGGGCTACAGGGAGACCCTGTCTTGAAAAGACAAAAAAAAAAAAGTATGTTGGCACATACTTTTATGATCCCAGCATCTAAGGAAGAAGGACTCAGTTCTAGGCCTACACAATAAGTAAGACCCTGCCTCAAAAAATGGTGGGAGATAGAGACAGTGTTAGAGAGATGGATAGGGACAGAAAGATACATGGTTTTTGAGGCAGAGCTGCTCCTGTTATTTTTAATTTTACTTGTTTTTTATGTGTACGAATGTACTGTCTGCATGTAGGTTTGTGCGCCTGTGTCATGCAATGATGCGGAGGTCAGAAGAGGGTCTTGGATTCCCCTGGAACTGGAGTTCTCCTGGAATTGGAGTTACAGATAGTTCTCAGCCGCCTGTGGGTGCTGGGGATCGAACCCGGGTCCTCTGCCAGAGCAGGCGGCGCTCCTAACTGCTAGGCCATCTCTCCAGCCCCTGCTCCTGTTATTTCTAACAAGGCTAGCTGACCCATGAGCTTTCTCTGCCTATCTTGCTGAAGCATGCTGGGATTCTAGATACACGCTATTGCATCTAGTTTTAAAATGTAGATTCTGGCCAGGCGTTGTGGTGCATGCCTTTAATCTTAGCACTCAGGAGGCAGAGGTAGGCGGATCTTTGTGAGTTCAAGGCCAGCCTGGTCTACAGAGTGAGTTCCAGGACAGCTGGGGCTACAGGGAGACCCTGTCTCAAAAAGACCAAAAACAAAAAAACAAAAAAAAAATATATGATAAGATATATTTAAACATCCAGGTGTCACTAATTCCAACACTTGAGGGACAGAGGCAGGTGGATCTTTGTGAGATTGAGACCAGCCTGGTCTACATAGCTAGTTCCAGGCCAGCAGGGACTACAGGGAGACCCTATATAAAAAAAATACATATACATATATACAATTTATTAAGCAAATATATTCAAACAACATATTGAGATATATGTAAAACAAGGTGATGTTTTAGTCCATTGATAAAAATGTGGTAACCAGAAACTAGCAAGAATCTAACATTGAATTTGCACATGAGCAATGTTATTAGCTAATAAATGTTCATGGTGGTTTTATAGAACATACCAAGGGTCAATGACTGTATGTGTACACACACAAACATTTAGAATATATGTATACACATGCATATACATAGAATTAAGCTTGTATGCATTGCACATATACACATATATGTAAGTGTGTGAATTTATACATCCTAATCCAAAAATCCATAGTGAAGATATAGGCACACTAAAAATACTGAATGAAACTACTTTCCAGGCCAGGAGATGGCTCAGGAGGCAAAGGCACCTGCCATGCAGGCTTGACAGATTTGATCCCCAGAATCCTTCCATGGAACTGCCCACTTTACTATTGTGAAGTCCTTTTTTAAAGCTTTAAGGCCCCACAAAAGGTAAAGGCTCCTTGCCTCTAAACTGGGATACCTGCAAGAAGAGAGGCGATAAGGCCCTGCTGCTGAAGACCTGACGTTAACATGGGAAAGATTCATTGAGACCACACATGCAAGTGTACAGATGGCCTCTGGAATACCAGAGAGTGTTACCAAAGGCCACTAAACCAATAAAGCAAATACGGGTCTCCTTGAGTCAAGCAAGACTCCACCGTCAGCACCAGCTACACCTCACCTGCCTGGAAATACTGTGCAGCAGAGGCAGCCATATGCCTGTATATCCCAAATCTAATTGGCTATTGGCTCTCTCCTTGGAGGAATAACCCATGGCTGATGCCACAAGCTTACATCCTCTACAGGTTAGGAGATGTCATAAGCCACAGTAAGACCCTGTCATATTTAACAGGAAAAAATGTAGTTCATGGATCAACATTTCATCTAAACATATGTGTCTATACCAAAGTAACCTACCATAACTATTAATGCTGTTTAAATACCTATATATCTAATTGCTTGTGCTTCATTAGTAGGATCGAAAGGTTATTCCTGGACAAACTGTCAGCCCATGAAAGGAAACAGCCAGAATTGACCAGAATCCAAGACAACAGCTCCAGAGAGAGTGGACTGTTCTGCTTCTCATCCACCTGTGCCCCTTTTCTAAGCCCAGGGAATAATCTGCGGAAGAGGGGGTGTGGTAGAATGTAAGGGCTGCGATTGGGGTGAATGGTGAAACAACAGCAATGTAGTCTGGACCCTCATTTGATTAACCTGATTGAACATACAACCCCTCACTCCCCGCTGGAAGGTGGGGCTGTGGGGGCTTAGGCACAACAGCCTGCAAATTGGTTTTACATGAAGGATGCTTGTACTCATGGATTATCACTTATAGCTAAAAAATGGAAAAAAAACTGAGAGAAATATGCAGGACAGTCATGGCAGAATGCATGATCTCGGTTGGGGGGGGGGGAGGGAAATATGCCTGAACTGAATTGGAAAATGATGTATGAAATGCACAAAGCATCAATAAAAAAAAGTTAAAAAAAATATGTTTCTGCTATCCACATACCCATTCCACCAGTGTAACTGTGTGCTGTGTTACACGGTTACAGGTCCACAATGGTGGACCACCTACAGGATGTGGTCCTGTAATACCCTATGATCTGGTAATGTCTCAGTTTGCACAAATATACCCTGTGAGGTTCACACAACGATGGAAAAAACATAACTATGCATTTCTCAGAGTGTATTCCTATTAACTAACACACAGGCAAACATATTACCTGGTACCTTTCTATATCTTTTGAGATGAAGTCTCATGCATAGCAAACTTGCTCTATAGCTAAAGATGATCTTGAACTTCTGATCCTCCTGCCTCTACCTCCCTCATGCTGGGATTACCGGAGTGTACCACCATACCTGGTCTATGTGGTGCTGGGGATGGCATGCCCTGTAAGCATGCCTACCAACCAAGCTATACCCCAAGCATCTATCTTTAATCAAAGACTTTCTGGTTACATTTTCAAAATTATACGGTATATGGGGCTAGAGAGATGGCACAGCAGGTAAGTGCACTTGCTGTTGCTTTTCCAGAGGACCTTAGTTTGGTTCCTAGCACCCACATCGGATGGCTGGAAATTCCCTGTACTTAAGTTCTAGGAGATCCGATACCCTAGCCTTTGCAAATACCCACACGCACAAGCACACCTACACACATACAACAACAGTAATAATAAATAACATCTTTTAAAACAAAAAGATACATTATAATAGCCTTTGCCTTTGGAGATCCACTATGTTACATCGATCTTTTGTTATTCAGGTGAATAATACATCCATGGTAGCCAGAAGTTCTTTGTTTCCAAGCCCACCCCATCTGCGGACTGTATTATCACTCACCTTCCAGCTCTCTTTGTACCAGGGAACACATCGCCCTCTTGTTCATTTGGTTAAAGATGGCGTTAGTCACGTCCCAAGCTAATCTTCCAGGGTTGTATTCCACCAAGATATGAACCACCTCTGCCCAGGTGGCTTTCTTTAGCTGGTCCTTGGTGACGTGGCAAATGTGACTTAAGAACTCATCTTTTAGTAATGTCTTGAATGTTTGTAGGTCATCTTTGCTTAAAGAATTCATGTACAGCATGACCCCTTTGTCTAAAGGGGAGACAGGGGTACAAGTGGATGTCCACGTTGGGGCTGAAGGAAGATTCAAAACAACAGGTAGAGTTCTGCGGGGTCTTGGATACACAGAGACCCTCATCGTTACACAATGTGTCGGTGATAAAGACGGTCGAATGGAAGGAAAAATAGAGAAGACCTGTGGAGACCTGGAATGAGAGAACCACAGACGTCAGCGTGGAGACCCCTCGAAATTTAAAAGTATGGTATGATAGGGTATACCCATTTCACTTCTGGGTATATCCCCCTAAATAAGCAAAGGCAGATTATGACAGAGCTACCTACATATCCCCAATTATGGTATCAACACTCACAAATAGCCAAATTATGACATCGGCCCACATGTTTGTTCATATGCTGATGAATGGATAAAGAAAATGTGCATATAAAATGGAAGTTCTAGCCAGCCATAAAGAAGAATGACAGGCTGGTTAGACTCCAGTGGAAGAACCTGCACTGAGGGACACCTGGGCACAGAAGCTTGACTTGATAGGTCCTAACATACATGACAGAATGCATGGCATCTGATGGGGAGAGCTCTGGGGGGGGGTGCAGTTGGGGGAAGGGCCTAAATATGATTTATTGTATGAAATGTACAAAAATTCTAGAAAATATCCATTAAAAATAAAAGGAATGGTATGCTGTCATTTGCAGGGAAATGGATGGAACTAGAGGTCACCGTGTTAACTGATCTAAGCAAGGCTCAGAAAGACAAATACTGCATTACTGAATTTTTTTTCACCCCAGGGAAGAAACCATATGACACCAAAAATGGGATATTCTGGGGGGGTCGAGAAGGGAAATGACAAATGAGGGTGGAAGGGAGATAAATAAAATAGCAGAGAGGTCATGGATATGAGCCATGAACATCACACGCAGTACAAGTGCCGCGACGCAAATCCCTTACTTTGTAAGATTAACATACAGTAGGACAGGGGAGATGGCCTCAGCTTGTCACACCAGCATAAGAACCAGAGTCCGGATCCCCCGCAAACCACGTAAATGCCTGGCGAGTATGGTGGCCTGCTTGCAGTTCTCCCTGCGAGGAAGCGGTGGGATCCCCAGAGCAAGCCGGCCAGCAAGATCAGCCATTCCGTTGAGCTCTGGAGTTGACTGAGTTACCCTCCCTCCGTGAGTAAGGTAGAAGGCAATGGAGGGTGACTCTCAACCTCTACCTGTATGGAGACGCACACATGCAGAAAGCATGCCGACACACGAAAAAGAGAGAAAGCAAAAACTTAAAATATACTAATAAAAGAAAGAAAAATAAGAACACTACCCAAGATTGTAGACTCATTGAATACCTGCGTAGTAGAGCACAGAGTATACCAGATACACCTTTTGCTTCTCTTCAGAGAATCTCTGTGTCTCAGTGAAAACAGCTGAAGACCTCCTGAATATTTGGGGTTAGTAGCTATATGCAAATCTACTTTATATGTTTGATTCTCAAAGCTCTCTTTTGGGGAACAGACAAGCGATAGAATAAAGCCTTTGTGAAAAGTTTAGGGAAGAAAAAGTAGAGGCAGGTAAAATATCAAAGCTAAAAGTAAGAAAATACATGGATTCAAAGGAGACCACCACTAAGAATTATTAAGTCCAAAACAACCCTGAGTGAAAAGAGCAATGTGGGGGGGGGGGGTGTCTCTATACCGGACTTCAAACTATACTACAGGGCTATAGTCATAAAAACAGCCTGGTACTGGCACAAAAACAGACCTGTTGACCAATGGAACAAAACCGAAGATCCAAACTTGAGCACATACAATTTCAGCCATCTCATATTTGACAAGGGGGCCAAGAAACCACAATGGAGAAAAGACAGCATCTTCAGCAAGTGGTGTTGGCAAAACTGGATCACCACTTGTAGAAGAATGAAATTAAACCCCTACCTCTCGCCCTGTACAAAAGTCAACTCCAGATGGATTAAAGACCTCAACGTGAAACCCCAAACTCTGAAGGTGATAGAAGAAAAAGTTGGCAGCAGACTACAAGACATAGGCGTAGGAAAAGACTTCCTAAATCAGACAGCAGCTGCACAAGAATTAAGGTCGACAATTGACAAATGGGACCTCATTAAACTCAAAAGCTTCTGTACATCAAAAGAAACAATCAAGGAAGTGAAGAGAAATCCCACAGAGTGGGAGGAAACCTTCACTGCAGATACATCTGACAAAGCATTGATTTCCAGAATATATAAACTACTCAAAAAACAAAGAAAGAAAACAAATGACCCACTCAATAGATGGAGCAAAGAACTGAACAGAGACTTCACCAGTGAGGAATTAGAGATGTCTGAGAAACACCTTAAGAAGTGTTCAACATCACTAATCATTAAGGAAATGCAAATTAAAACCACTTTAAGATACCATCTTACTCCAATAAGACTGGCTAGGATCAAGAAAACAAATTATACCAAGTGCTGGAGAAGTTGTGGGGAAAGGGGAACACTCATCCACTGCTGGTGGGAATGTAAACTCATACAGCCACTATGGAAAGCAGTGTGGAGAACCCTCGGAAGACTTGGAATGAACTTGCCAACTGACCCAGCCAAACCACTCCTGGGCATGTACCCACAAGACTCATCCTACCACAGAGATACATGCACGGCCATGTTTATTGCAGCTCTCTTCACAATATCGAAGAAACCAACCCACATGCCCCTCAGCTGACAAGTGGATATAGAAAATGTGGTACATCTACACAATGGAGTTCTATGCAGCACTAAAGAAAGATGACATCATGAGTTTTGCAGGGAAATGGCTGGAGTTAGAAGATACCATGCTGAGTGAAGTAACACAGTCCCAGAAAAACAAATGACAAATGGTATCCCTCATCTGTGGATGCTAGTGCCAATTACCTAATTGTATGGCAAACCAAGCAACTTCAATGTGATCTGAAAACAACTGTGCTCTTATATTGTGAATCCCTTAAAAATAACAAAAAGACTTAAAAAAAATTAGTAAGTATAAATGCAATACAAATGGTTCATTGGTGTATCTCTGTCTTCCATCCCATCTCATGTCTGGATGACACAATTTCTCCCTCATTGATTCTTATTTGATACTCAACTTTTTTTAAATTTATTTTTGTATGTGTATGAGTGTACTGTCTGCATGCAGGTCTGTGCACCCGTGCTGTGCAGTGCCACGGAGATCAGAAGACGGCATCGGATTCCCCTGGAACTGGAGCTCTCCTGGAATTGGAGTTATGGATGGTTAGCCACCATGTGGGTGCTGGGGATCGCACCCGGGTCCTCTGCAAGAACAGTCGGCACTCCCAACCGCTAGGCCATCTCTCCAGCCCTTGATACTCAACTTCTAAATAAACTTAAGGCACTCAGTTCTCAGGGAGTCTAGGACCAGTCTGTCTGGACTGATTGAAAAGGGAGAAAGTGTGCTCCACACTGGGATTCCTGTCTGCGTCCTGACTGTGGACGCCACGTGACCAGCTGCTTCACACTCCTGATGCCTTGGCTTTCCTGTCATGGCGGACTGTACCCTAGCAGTGCCAGCCAACATAAATCCTTCCAGGGCTGGAGAGATGGCTCAGAGAGTAAGAGCTCTGGCTGCTCTGGCAGAGGACCAGGATTCAGTTCCCAGCACCCATATCTTTAACTCCGGTTCCAGGAGTGCCAATGGTCTCTTCTGACAACTACAGGCATTGTATGATGTGAGTGCACTTACATACTTGCAGGCAAAACACCCACACATGAAACATAAAAACCCAGAATGGAAGGGAAAGGTGGCCAAGACACCTCAGCCTTAGCTGAAGGACAATTAGTAACCAATAGTGATTGGGAGAGGGAGAGTCAGTTTTCTGTAGGGGTGTGACACCGGGTAGGTTGACCAGGCTCGAGGGGACGAAGGACTGGGAATACAAATTAGACTCAATAGGCCTTAAAAATAGAGGTCATACCGGGCATGGTGCATGCCTTTAATCCCAGCACTCGGGAGGCAGAGGTAGGTGGATTTTTTGTGAGTTCGAGGCCAGCCTGATCTACATAGTGAGTTCCAGGCCAGCTGGAGCTACAGGGAGACCCTGTCTCAAAAAGACCAAAAATAATAGAGGTCATGAGTGAACGTGGTGGAGAGGTGGGGATGGATCTCAGAGGAGGTGGAGACGGGGTCTGAGTATGATCAAAATACATTGGGACATTCTCAGAGAATCAGTAAGCTATCATTTAAAAATACCAAAAAAAAAAATGAGGGATACGGGCGTGGTGATGCATGCCTTTTAATCCTAGCACTTGGGAGGCAGAGGCAGGTGGATCTCTGTGAGTTCAAGGCCAGCCTGGTCTACAATGAACTCCAGGCCAGCTGGGACTAAAGGGAGACCCTGCCTCAAAAACACCAAAAAAATTCGTGAAATGATTTGAAAGAGAAAACAAGATTGAAAAATCCTTAACTGACTTAACTAAAGAAAACTCAAACTACTAAAATTAGAGATGAAGAGGGAGACGTTACGATGGCTGTCAAATACAGAAAACCGTAAGATCATTCTCAAATAACCCTTATATTCCACTAAATTGAAAAATCTAAAAGAAATAGGTGAATTCTTAGACACATATGGCATACCAATGTAAAACCAGAAAGATCAATTTTTTAAACTTTTAAAAGAAATTTTATTTTTGTATATGTATGAATGTACTGTCTGCATGTAGGTTTGTGCACCCATGTTGTGCAATGCCACAGAGGTCAGAAGAGGGTATTGGATTCCCCTGGAACTGGAGTCAAAGATGGTTCTTAGCCACCATGTGGGTGCTGGGGATCAAACCTAGGTCCTCTGCAAGAGCAGTCGGCGCTCTTAACCACTAGGCCATCTCTCCAGCCCCAAAGAACAAGAATTTAAACAGACCTACCTACAGCAAGCAAGAAGATTGAACAATAAAAATAGCTCCCAACTGAAAAAAGCCAAGGACCAGATGGATTCATTCACAGTAGAATTCTACCAAAATTTTAAAGAATTAAGCCCAATTCTTCTAGAATTATTTCACAAAATAGAAAGAGGGAACACTTCCAAACTCCTATGTACCCAAACCAGATAAACACTCAACAAAAAGATCTTCAGCCTGTTGAATATAGATGCAAAAATTCTCAGCAAAATACTTGTAAACTGCATAGCATACAGACACACATGAGAAAGATAACCCACCATGATCAAGTTGGTTTTATTCCAGAGATTCAAGGATGGTTCAACATATGTAAATCAATAAATGATAAATCATCCAAATGGACTGAAAGACAAAAATCCAACATCCCTTTGTGGTAAAGTCCTATAGAGAATAGGGTGGGAAAGAATATATCTCAACATAGTAAAGGCTGTATAGGATAAACCTACCACCAACACCATCCCAAACAGAAAAATATGAAGCACTCCCATTAAAATCAGGAACAAGACAGGGCTTTTCACTGTTTCCACTCGGGGTCCAAATAGTGCTTAAGTCTTAGCTAGAGCAGTAAAACAAGAGAAGGGATAAAAATGCTAAAAATAGGAGAAGTCTGCCGGGCATGGCGGTGCACACCTTTAATCCTAGCACTCGGAAGGCAGAGGCAGGCAGATCTCTATGAGTTCAAGGCCAGCCTGGTCTACAGAGTGAGTTCCAGGACAGCTGGGGCTACAGGGAGACCCTGTCTCAAAGAAGACCAAAGAAAAAAAAAATAGAAGTCAGGGCCTGGAGAGATGGCTCAGTGGTTAAGAGCACTGGCTGCTCTTCCAGAGGACCTGGGCTCGATTCCAAGAATCCACATGGCAGCTAGCAACCCTCTGTAACTCCAGTTCCAGGGGATCCGACTCCCTCTTCTGGCCTCTGTGGGCACTGCATGACATGAGTGCACTTAATGCAGGCAAAACATGCATACACAAAAAATAAGAAAAAATAATTTTTTGATGTTTTTGAGACAGGCTCTCCCTGTAGCCCCAGCTGTCCTGGAGCTCACTCTAGACCAGGCTGGCCTTGAACTCACAGAGATCCGCCTGCCTCTGCCTCCCAAGTGCTGGGATTAAAGGCATGCTCCACTACACCCAGCAAAAATAAAATATTTTTTAAAAATAGAAGTCAAAGTGTCCCTATTGCCAGATGATATATTACACACAAAAAACTCTGAAGACTCAATGAGAAAACATCTAGAACAATTAGCTCTTTTAGCAAACTGGTAGGATTCAAAATGAACACACAAAAATCAATAGCTCCTTCATATATCAATGAGAAGCAAACTGGGAAAGAAATCAGGCAAGCAATCCAATCCACAGGACACTAGAAAATATCTAACAAGGAACTGAAGAACCTCTATGATGAAAACTTAAAAACTCCAAGGAAAGAAATAAAAAACGACGTTAGAAGATGGAAAGACCTCCCATGGTCATGGATTAGTAGAAATAATGTGAAAATGTCCATCTTACAAAAAACAATGTACAGATTCAGTGCAATCCAAAGCAAAATCCCTGTGACACTCTTCACAGAAGTTAAAAAAATCTTAAAATTCATATGGAAACATATGAATATGTTATCCAAAGCAGTCATCAGTAGAAAGAATAATGCTGGGGGCATTACTAAACCTGATCTCAAGTCATACCACAAAGCAAGAGTAACAAAAATGGGGGCTGGAGAGATGGCCCAGTGGTTAAGAGTGTGACTGCTCTTGCAGAGGACCCGGGTTTGATCCCCAGCACCCACATGGTGGCTGAGAGCCATCTTTTACTCCAGTTCCAGGGGAGTCCAACGCCCTCCTCTGACCTCTGCGGCTTTGCACGACACAGGTGCAAAACCTACATGCAGACAGCACACTCATACACATGAAAAAATAAAATATTAAAAAAAAGCTATATTGAGAGTTTACCTTATCCTACTCAGAATACCTGGAATCAAGAAATAAAGTAACAAATGTTCTTGAGGGTGTGGAGAAAGGGTAACCTTTATTCACCTTTGTTGGGGAGTCAAAGTGGTGCAGCCCCAATGAAAAGCAATGTGAAGTCTCCTTAGAAAGCTAGAAACAGGTTCACCACACCATTCAGCTATACCACTCCTGAACATATATACAAAGGACTCTCCATCCTGCTACAGGTATGCCTGATAATACACGTTAATAGCTGCTCTATTCACAATAGCCAGGCTATGGGAGCCATGTAAATGTCCATCAACTGATGATCGGATAACAGATGTGGTAACCTCCATTCTACTTTTTTCAGTATATATATATGTGTGTGTGTGTGTGTGTCTGTGTCTGTGTGTGTATTTATTGAATGATTGAATGTGCATTCTATACCATTCATCTTAATCATATTTAGACTCTCTCCCCTATCTGCACTCCCATAAGTGCCCCCCACTGAATTTCATGTAGTCTATCATATTTCATTATGGCCTATGAAGTGAAGTTCTGATTTTGCCCATTCTAGGTACCTTATGCAGGTTAAAACACAGTCACACTTTTTCTGGCTTACTGCATGTATTTCAGTGTTTAAGGTCCGACCATGTAACACATCAACAGTCCAGTTCTTTTAAAGATTGAAAAATATTCTATTATATATAAAATTTAAATGATCTATATAAATCATAATTTGTGTTCCATCTGTTGACACATACTTGGATACACTTTTGACTATTCTATTATTATTATTGTCTTTTTTTTTTTTTGAGACAGGGTCTCCCTGTAGCCCCAGCTGTCCTGGAACTCACTCTGTAGACCAACCTGGCCTTGAATTCACAAAGATCTGCCTGCCTCTGCCTCCCAAGTGCTAGGATTAAAGGCATGCACCACCATGCCTGGCAGGGGATTTTTGTCTTTTTTGAGACAGGGTGTCCTATAGCCCCAGCTGTCCTGGAACTCACTCTGTAGACCAGGCTGGCCTTGAACTCAGAGATCTGCCTGCCTCTGCCTCCTGAGTGCTAGGATTAAAGGCATGCGCCACCACACCCAGTTTAAAGACGGTTCTTAGCTGCCATGTGGGTGCTGGGAATCGAACCCTGGTGCTCTGCAAGAGCGGTGGGTGCTCTTAACCGCTGAGCCATCTCTCCAGCCCTTGACTATTCTAAATTAATGCTTCTATGAACATTACTATGTAAGTATGTTGGAGCCCCACTTTCCATATTTTTGGGTAACATTCCCAGAAGTAGAATGGCTGCCACATGGTAACCTTCCACATAACATTGAGAAACTTTGACGTTATTTTCCACTTCACATTCCCATGAGCCATTCAGTAATGCTCTGCCTTCAACACCTTTGGCAACACTTATTTCCGGTTTCTTTAGGAACAAGTAATATACATCTGAATGGCTAGACATCTTTAAAAGGTAAAAAGCCATTACTCTCTTAGGCTGGGCATGGTGGCGAACGCCTTTAATCCTAGCACTCAGGAGGCAGAGGCAGGTGGGTCTCTGGGAATTCAAGGCTAGCCTGGTCTACATAGTGAGCTCCAGGCCAGCTGGGACTAAAGGGAGACCCTGTCTCAAAAAGACAAAAAAAAAACAAAACAAAACAAAAAAAAAACACTATTACTTTCACCTGGTTCATTGGTAGACTCTCGATCACTCTAAACCATTCTAACTTTCAATTTTCACAAGAATTCCATCACAATGATCCTTCATTATTTTAAATTTTCTTTTTAAAAGATTTTTTGGTGCTGGGGAATGGAACCCAGGGCCTTGTGCACACTAGGCAAACACTCTTCCCATTTTTTATTCTGAATTTTACAAAGGATATTGTGTTTTATGGGTTTTTCCTGTAGCCTCAGATGGCCTGGAACTCACTATGTGGATGAGACCGCCCTCCATCCCGTAAGAGGTCCACCTGCCTCTGCCTCCTGAGTGCTAGGACTCAAGGTGTGTACCATGTTTGGCTTAGGATACAGTATTTTAGAACCTTTTGCAGCAAACACATTTGCTGTTTACCTGAGTTTTTATCACTATATATACATTGTATAAAATAACAGATTTCACAAGGACTTTTCACAGTGTGTATCATGGGCTTTGGCCACCTTACCCCCTTCCTGATCCTCTCTGGTCCAGCCTCCCCTGCAAGGTGCTTCTTGATTGCTAATTGATGAAGCCGTTTCCTTTGTATTCTGTTCTGCTTTCATGTATCAGATACTTTAAATTTTTCTTCCTTTAAAATTTTTTTATTAATTCTTTGAGAATTTCATACAATGAATCTTGGTAACACTCACCCCCCACATCCCTGTCCCCCCCCCCAACTTCATGTCCTCTTTTGTAAATATTTTACTTATTTTTAATATTATGTGCATGCGTGTAAGCACACTCCTGTTGTGCAATGCCCTCAGAGGTCAGAAGAGGGTGTTGGATCCCCTGAAACTGGAGTTATGGATGATTGTTAACTGCCCTATGGGTGCCGGGAATTGAACCTGGGTCCTCTGCAATAGCAGCCAGCACTCTTAGGCACTAAGCCATCTCTCCAGCACCCTGCCCCCATGACCTCTTTTATTAAAATAACCCTTTGATGGCCAGGTGTGGTGGTGCTTGCCTTTAATCCCAGCACTTGGGAGGGTAGAGGCAGGTGGATCTCTGAGTTCAAGGCCAGCCTGGTCTACAGAGTGAGTTCCAGATCAGCTGGGACTAAAGGGAGACCTTGTCTAAAAAAACAAACCCTTTGATTCTAATTTGTGTTGCCTATATACTAATAGGTCTAGGACTATGCTCTGGAACATGGTTGACCTACAAGGAGCCACACCCTTAAAGAAAACGGACTCTCCATAAAACTGAATTGTCCATAGCTCCTCAGATTGGGGGGGGGCTTGTGAATCCCTCTTCACTGTGTAATAGAAAGCTGTCTTGCTTGACCTAGTGCAGGTGTTGTGGTTTTAAATTTTTACTATTAATTTTTATCACACAAAACAAGTTTCATATGACTTTTTCATCCATGCATCGAATTGTATTTTGCTATTACTTAGCTGACCATCTTCTCTAACCTCCATGTCTCCTCCTGTTCCTGTCCTCCATCCTTTCTGGTTCTATATCACACAAACACAATTTTTTTGAATCAGAATCTTGATAGAAAGCTCTGGCTGGTCTTAAACTCACAACAATTCTCTTGCCTCAGGCCTCCAAGTGTTGGTATTCCAGGGATGTACAACCATGCCTGGCCCCATACATACAATATACTACATACATACATATACTACATACTTATACTGGGTGAGAGAAAACATGATATTTGTGTTTTTTCTCTCTTTCATTCCTTTCTCTTATTCTCTTTTCTTTGTTGGTCTTTTTTGAGACAGGGTCTCCCTGTAGCTCCAGCTGGTCTGGAACTCATTCTGTAGACCAGGCTGGCCTTGAATTCACAAAGATCTACCTGCCTCTACCTCCCAAGTGTTGGGATTAAATCCATGCACCACTATGCCTAGCTATTTTTATTATTTTAATTATGTGTATACGTGTCCGTGTGTAGGTACGTGCATGCGAGTGTAGATGACCTGAGGTCAGCGGTGTCAGTCAGTTGTGAACCGCCATGTAGGGGTTGGGGAACTGAACCCAGTTCTGCTAGAGTGTCAAGTGCTCTTAACCACTGAGCCATCTAACGTATTTGTGTTTCTGAGCTGAGCTTATTTCATTTAACATGCCAAAGCTTTTCCTGACTGTCACAGGGGAACAGCTGAATGATGGAACTCAGCAGCTGGAGCCTGGCTAACGCCCAGCGGCTGAGCTTCAAGGGTGAACTGATGCTTTTTTTTCAAAGCCAATTTTTTAATTGAAACTTTGTTCATTTCACACAATTTCAAATCAAATCTAGACCCTTGCCCCCCCTCCCTGTCCCCCCACCCCACCAGAGCTCATGCATTCTGCCAAATATGTTTTTCATCTTTTGATGCTTTCCTTTTCTAAGAAGGAAGTCTGTAGGGTGGTGGGAAAGCCAGCATTTCTCAGTCCTTCTGCTACCCACTGAGCCTATCTTTCCTTCCATCTCTAGCTATTTTGATTCTTCTGACCACACCTGCTGGTCCTAACCTGGCATCTCCTACAGCTGTTTGAGGGGCTTCCTAGCTTTGGCCAGTCCCTTGGTCTCTCAGACTAGAAGAAAATGTAGAGATGGCCTAGCGGTTAAGAGCGCCGGCTGCTCTTGCAGAGGCCCGGGGTTCGATCCCCAACACCCACATGGCGGCTGAGAACCATCTGTAACTCCAGTTCCAGGGGAATCTGACCTCCGCAGCATTGCACGACACAGGTGCTCAGACCTGCATGAAGACAGTACTTTCATACACAGAGAAAAATAAAAAAAATTTTTTAAAAAGATTAAAAAAGAAAATGTAAGAATTTAGAACACTGTATTAGATACAGGGAAGCATTGAGAAGTTTAGTAAAAGTTTTTAGCAATGAGAACTGATGGGTTAAGAGTTGCCTCTCCAGGGCTGGAGAGATGGCCTAGCGGTTAAGAGCACCGACTGCTCTTGCAGAGGGCCCGGGTTCGATTCCCAGCACCCACATGGCGGCTGAGAACCGTCTGTAACTCCAATTCCAGGAGAACTCCAGTTCCAGGGGAATCCGAGACCCTCTTCTGACCTCCGCGTCATTGCACGACACGGGTGCACAAACCTACATGCAGACAATACATTCATACACATAAAAAAATAAATAAAATAAAATAAAAAAAAGAGTTGCCTCTCCAGCCTGTGTTTTGGTATTTTCAATATGGGTGGACAGGGTTGGGTGAACTCAGCATCCGTCACTGTAACTAAGAAATTGAGATGATGGGGAAACCGAGAAGAGAAGGGGTCAGGGGGAAGAGAATACAACACTCACCCCTGAAAGGAATCAATTTGTAGGCTTCTTCCAGTGAAGTACAGCCCAAGCAGATAGAAGAAAAGTTAGTTTGGCCCACCTCTAAACCCTTATAGGCGCTAGGATCCCAAGCAGAGAGCGTCTTCCCTTCCCATTGGCTGGGGCTATCTTATTAACATTCTAGCACATTACCCGGATTTGAGAGCATTTGGCACCGCTGGCTCAGAGTTAACAGGCTGCCAGGCTTAATTCTACACGTGTTTCCACTCGGGCCCGCAGATTGGGCCTCAGCGAGCAGCAGAAATTTATCTTGCGAGAACCTCTCCAACTGCGAGGGTTAACTCTCTACTCCAAACACGCTGGTTCCCACTTGCAAACATCTTTAAAAAAATTCTCAAGGTGATCTTGCTCCATCCTTACTAGAAGAATACTGTGTTGAGTTCGAGGAGTTCAGAGGCCCCAGGACCCAGCCTGTATCCTTCATACAACAAGCCCTGACAGTGGGAGGAAGATTCAGAGATAGAGTTTGTAGGAAAAGAAAAGTCTTGAAGCCGAGTGCCAGGGACATGGAGTTGCGAAAGTCTATCTTGCCAAATTAAAAAAAAGGGGGGGGGGGTGTCTGGAGAGATGGCTCAGTGGTTAAGAGCACTGGCTGCTCTTGCAGAGGTTGGGGGTTTGATTCCTAGCACCCATGTGGCAGCTAACCACCGTCTGTAATTCCAGTTCCAGGAGATCAGAATCATAAGTTGCCACAGGAGAAACTTACACAAGACCATAAGCTTTATATCAAATTTATATTACTTAGGGGTGGAATAACAGCATTTTTTTTTTTGAATTTTGGTGAATTTCATACTTCTTAAGAAAAAATATACTTAACACATAAAAGCTGACAAAATGGCTCAGAGGGTAACAATCTGACTTTTCTTTTCTTTTTTTTTTTTTTGTCTTTTTGAGACAGGGTCTCCCTTTAGTCCCACCTGGCCTGGAGCTCACTATGTAGACCAGGATGGCCTTGAATGAACTCACAGAAATCGACCTGCCTCTGCCTCTCAAGTGCTAGGATTAAAACCACCACACTAGGCTGTGAGCCCCAGGACCCACATAGTGGAAGGAGAGATTCCTTCCAGCTGTCCTCTGACTTCCATACATTCCCTGTGGCATGCTCATGGTCCCTAAATAAATAAATAAGCACATATGACACATAATTGTAATCAAATCCATTGTAATTCACAATATTTTATTTTTCTCAACATTTTCTGATCATAGTGTTTATGTATGACGTTCAGTTGTGAATGTTCATATATCTGATAGTTGTTTGGATAAAATTGTTTGATTTCCCAGAAATCCACAAAGTGAGTGACTCTGATGGGCCAAAGAGGAAATATTTTATAACGTGTATATTTTTCAGACCTCCCCCAACTGAAAATGACATTAATCACTCAATTGAAAGATCATTGGAATACATTTTCTTAGCCAGGGATGGACAGGCACGGAGATCTTGACTTGTAGGCCAGCCTGCCTATGCTACACAGTGAGATCTTGGCTTGGGGAGGGCGGTCAGTCACTGAAGGGATTGCTGCACAAACATGAATATGTGAGCTCTATCTCAGGAACCCACGTAAAGATTGTGAGTGTGGAGAACCTCACGTGCAATTCCTCTGTGTGTGTGTGTGTGTGTGTGTGTGTGTGTTGTTTGCTTGCTGTTTGTTTCAAGACAGGGTCTCTCCGTAGCTTGGAACTCACCAAGTAGGCTAGGGGGGCATGTGTCTACACCCCCCTGCAGTTTGATTACAAATGCATGCATGCATGGGTACACACAAACACATACACACATACACACATACATTCTTTAAATTTTTTTAAAATTTTATTTATTTTGATGTGTATGAATGTACTGTCTGCATGTAGGTTGGTGCACCTGTGCCATGCAATGCTGCGGAGGTCAGAAGAGGGGGTCAGAGTCCCTGGAACTGGACTTAAAGACGATTTTCAGCCACCATGTGGGTGCTGGGGATCGAACTCGGGTCCTCTGCAAGAGCAGTCAGCGCTCTTAACCGCTAGGCCATCTCTCCAGTCCCACATACATTCTTCTTGATTTCTTATTTTGACAATTTTTGGAAAGCAAACAAAACTGTAATGGTAGCCATAATAAATCTGGTATAAGCACAAAATAAAAGCAAAATGTTTTATTCACTGCTTCAAGAAAATGTCCAGGGCCGCTTATGGTGACATTTGCTTTTAATCCCAGTACTCAGACGGCAGAGGCAGGGGGATATCTGTGAGTTCAAGTTCAGCTTGGTCTACAAAAACCTTGAGTTCCAAAACCAGGGATGCTGGTAAAGACCTATAATCCCAGAAGGATCCGTCCAAGGCCATCCTTGGTCACATAGGAAGTTTGAGGATAGCCTGGGTTACATGAGACCCTGTCTTTAAAAAAGTAAAGAAAGGGAAGGAGGAAGAGGAAGAGGAAGGAAAGAACAAAGAGAAAGACACGAGGAAAGAAGATAGTGGAGATGTTCAAGGAATCATATTTTTCTTTTTTTTTCTTTTTTTTAGTTTTTTAAAGAATTTTTAAATTTTTATTTTATTTATTTATGTGTGTGAATGTATTGTCTGCATGGAGGTCTGTGCACCCATGTGCAATGCCGCGGAGGTCAGAAGAGGGCGTCGGATTCCCCTGGAACTGGAGTTCTCCTGTAATTGGAGTTACAGACGGTTCTCAGCCGCCATGTGGGTTCTGGGGATCGAACCCAGGTCTTCTGCAAGAGCAGTCGGCGCTCTTAACCGCTAGGCTATCTCTCCAGCCCCAGGAATCATATTTTTCTTTTACATCAGTGCACAGAGTATGGTCTGTGGATCAGCAGAATCAACCCTTGGCTCAGGACTTAATAGTGCTGTCTAGAAATCTGTTTTTAGAAGATTAATTTTATTGTTTTTAGTGTGTGTGTGTGTGTGTGTGTGTGTGTCAGAGAGATAGACACAGAGAGAGGCAGGCAGTGGATGCATATATGGGTACCCAAAGAGGTCAAAAGAGGGCGTCAGGGGCTGGAGAGATGGCTCAGAGATTAACAGCACCGACTGCTCTTGCAGAGGACCCAGGTTCGATTCCCACCCCCCACATGGCGGCTAAGAACCATCTTTAACTCCAGTTCCAGGGAAATCTGATGCTCTCTTCTGACCTCCACGGCATTGCACAACATGGGTGCACCAACCTACATGCAGACAGTACACTCATACACATAAAAAAAAAAAAGTTAAAAAAAGAGGGTGTCAGTCAGATCCTCTGGAGCTGCAGTTACAGGTGGTATGGGTTACCCTACGTGGGTGCTGGGAACCGAATTCTGGTCTCCGGAAGAGCAGCAGCTGCTTTCAATCACTGACCCATCTCTCCATCCCTACGGCTTCAATCTACACTTGACTGAGCCATCTCTCCATCTCTACGGCTTCAGTCTACACTTGACTGAATGAACGGGTGAGTGCGTTAATCACCAAGGCCAGTGGCGATAATGGACCTCAATAGTTCCAAAATTTGGGGTCATGGCGGAAGCACAAGGAACAAGGAACACCAACTTTTATTACTACAGCCTCTTAGATAAGATTCTGCATTGTGACTTTAAACATGATTTTTATTCTTTGAGGATATACGTGCATACAAGGTATTTTGATTGTATCCACCCTACCTTCTCTCCAACTTCCCCAGAGGCCCCGAGTCATGTCTCTCTCCAAACTTCATGTCCCTTATTTAAAAAAAAAAATTTTTTTTAATTACGTAGGCATATGTCTGTGTGAGTATGTGCACCTGTGAGTTCAGTTGCCTAAAGTGGCCAGAAGATATTGGATCCCCTGGAGGTGGAGTTATAGGTATCTGTGAGCTGGGAATCAAACTTGGGTCCTCTGAAATAACAGTCCACATTCTTTGAAATTTTGTTTTAATTGAATTTTTGCATATTTTGTACATAACATCTCAATTGGCCTTATGTCACCTTTATATCCCCTTCTCCATTGGCACGGTTCCACAGCACCCTCCTCCACTGGAATTCATATATTCTGTCATTTGTGTTGAGGCCTGTTGTGCCAAAGTTAACCTTACTAGCCATTCCTCGAAAGGCCATGCACTGAGCTCTAGTTGGCCTATTTGGTATCCCTCACTTTAAGAAGGCCAGTTCTTCCTCACTCAACAGTAATCAGCTGTCAATTTTTTTTTTTCAGCTAAGATTAGGATCTGCTGCCCATTTCCCCAGTTCCATGCTAGGTTTTTGTCTGGTTGAGTTTGCATGGGTCTTGTGCACACTGAACCATTGCTGTAGGTTCCTATGAGCAGGGTCCCAGGAGCTTGTAGGCTTCTAGTTACATATTGTCATGCACCTCCCTGGTTCTTAACAATCTTTCCACCCTCTCTTCTGCAGTGTTCCCTGAGTCCTGAGTGAATGAAGCTTAATATAGGAGACCTGACCCTTGGACCCACACTCAGACTCCTAATTAGTTTGATCATTTATGACCTTTGAGTTCCTTATCCCCAAAGTGCACATTCTTAACTGTTAATCCATCTCTCTAGACCTATGTCATCCATTTTGTTTGCTTTTGTTTTTGAGACAGCATATCCCTGTAGCCCCAGCTGGCCTAGAACTTACTATGTAGATGAGGCTGGCCCTGATCTCACAGAGATCCACCTGCCTCTGCCTCCCGAGTGCTGGGATTAAAGGTGTGAGCCTTGGCTCTGTTTTGTAACCCGCTAAGTCCTTCCACCATGCCTCTCATTAAAAATCCATTTTCAGGGGCTGGCGAGATAGCCTAGCGGTTAAGAGCACTGACTGCTCTTGCAGAGGACCCAGGTTCGATCCCCAGCACCCACATGGCGGTTGAAAACCGTCCATAACTCCAATTCCAGGAGAACTCCAGTTCCAGGGGAATCTGACGCCCTCTTCTGACCTCTGCACGCATTGCATGACACAGGTGCACAAACCTACATGCAGACAGTACATTCATACACATGAAATAAAATTTAAAAAATCCATTTTCATAACAAATTGGAAATTCTGTAGTTATCAATTTTGTGTGTGTATTTAACTTTTTTTTTGTCTTTTCGAAACAGGGTCTTCCTGTAGCCCCAGCTGTCCTGGAACTCACTCTGTAGACCAGGCTGTCCTTGAACTCACAAAGATCAGCCTGCCTCTACCTCCCAAGAGCTAGGATTAAAGGCGTGTGTCACCACGATTGGCTGTGTATTTAATTCTATATCTGGATTTTCTAGTCCGTGCCATGTCTTGGTTTGTACATATGGCAGGGTTACACTTAATTATAATGAGATAATAGTCTATATTTTAATGTCTCATGGGGGTTATTTTTGTGGATTTCCCTGGTTATTCTTCCTTGTTTATCAAGTTTTATTTTGTGATCGATGTCCATAATGTAACCATATTAGGAAGAAGTGACATCTTCATGATGTTGAGCCTTCCATTAAAGAATATAGTATGCCTGCCCTTAAGGCTTAAGCCTATACTTGGGTCTTGTAAGCTTTGTAGGGGCTGAAGAGGTGACTCAGAGGTTGGCAGCATTTGCTCTGAAAAAGGACTTGTGTTAGGTTCCCAGTACTCACATCAGACAGCACACAACTGCCTATAACTCCGGCTCCAAAGGATCTGATGCCCTCTTCTGGCCTCTGTGGGCACCTGCTTGCACATGCATGTATACAGACACAGTCACACATGTACACATACATCATAATACATTTTTTTTTGGTCTTTTTGAGACAGGGTCTCCTTGTAGCCCCAGCTGTCCTGGAACTCATTGTGTAGATCATTGAACTCACAGAGATTTGCCTGGCTCTGCCTCCCAAGTGCTAGGATTAAAGGCGTGTGCCACCACACCTGGCATAATACATCTTTAAAAAGTGAAAGTGGGAGCTGGAGAGATGGCCTAGCGGTTAAGAGCACCGACTGCTCTTGCACAGGACCCAGGTTTGATCCCCAGCACCCACATGGTGGCTGAGAACCGTCTGTAACTCCAATTCCAGGAGAACTCCAGTTCCAGGGGAATCTGACGCCCTCTTCTGACATCCTCGGCATTGCACGACACGGGTGCACAAACCTACATGCAGACAGTACATTCATACACATAAAATAATTTTTTTAAAGAAAAGCTCCTGTCTTCTAGATGGAAATTTCTTAAAAAAAAGTGAAAGTATCTTGTAGTTTTCTATATTTTTTTGTACATTTCTTGATAAATTTAAAGGTACACATTTTTTTTGCTCTGATGAAGAAATCCTCTTTTTTGTTCTCTACTTGTTTCCTAGCTACTGACATGGAGATGAAAACTTCCAGCTAATCATGTGACTTATTTTTTACATCATACACATTTAAATATTTTTATTGACTTTCTGTGCATTTCCTATTATAGATCCTGATCAAATTTTGAAGGCATAATACAGGTTAGCTGGCTACATCAGCATGTTGGACTGACCCCATTATTAAACAGCCATTATATTTTAGGAAACTTTTGCTTTCAAATTGTTTTCATGTGTGCACAAGCATGTTTGTATATATACATGTGTGTGCACATACGTAGAGGCCAAAGGAAAATCTTGATTTTCAGGTGCTACCCATATCTGCTGAGACAGGGTCTTCTTTCTAGACTGGAGCCTGTGAAGTAGATCGTCCAGGTTGGCCAGACATCTCCAGGGAGCTTCCCGCCACCCGCCCCTCCTCCACCACCTCTTCCTCCCCCTCCTCCCTAGGGCCAGGATTATAATTCCACCCGTGCTTGGCTTTTGTCCATGGGTCTGGAGGTGGAATGCACGCTCTTGGGCTTGCCAGGCAACTGTTTACTGATTGAGCCATCTCCACAGCTCCTTCAACTATTTTATGGTGACAGTTGTATCCCACCCCCAACGCCCCCAACTAGTCCTGGCTCCCCACACAGTTCCCATTCTATTTTCATGTCTTCAAAAAAAAGATTCTATATAGGAAAGATGTGGCTTATTTCTCTTAATATTATCTCTCGTTTCAGCCATCTTCCTCCGCATGATAGGCCTGTGTGCAGTTAAGGTCTGGAGACACTGAGGTGGAATTCCAGGAATAATGGAAGATCCATGCTTCAAAGAAAAACCCAGCAAGTGCCATAGCTCCCTAGCCCACTACTAGTCACCTTATAAATCAAACTTCTCACTACAAGACTCTTCATAGCAGAGATTTGGCAGGGATTAAACAAAATACCACACACACACACACACACACACACACACACACACATACACACACACACACACACACACGCACACACGATACTCAGTGCGTGATAAACACCTGGAAAGTATCTCCAGCGTGAATTATTTCCAACCCATCATCTCTCAAGACGGGCTTGCAGACTTTTTGAAGCCTGGTACCTCCCATCAGCACATCATCCCTCCTTAACTCCATGTGTATGCATGCATACACTCAGGTAGAGGCCAGCGGGAGATGTCCAGTGTCTATCAATCTTCAAATTATTCCCTCCAGGTTGGGTTCTCACCAAACTCGAAGCTTGCTGTTTCTGCTGTGCTGGCTGACCAGCGAGTTTCCGGGATCTTCCCCTTCTCCCCAACTCCATGGGCACCGTGGCGCCCCCACATTTTTACATGGGTGTCAGGGGTTTGAATTGAGGCCCCAATCCCTTTTCTACTGGCCTGTTTTGAGGGCATGGGTGGGAAAGAGATCGTTAGAAGTGTTACTGTTTCTCCCAGGGGTCAACTGGAGGTCCCATTAATGCAGCTGCTAATGTTTACTCCGCTTGTTCACTCACCACCATCATTCTTCCCTGGTGCCTTGAAGAGTTTGTGTGCAGGTGCGCACGGAGGCCAGCAGAGGGCAGAAGATCCTGTGGAACTGGATACAGGTGGCTGCGCTGCCTCATGAAGGTGCCTTTAACTGCTGAGCTAATAATTCTCAAGCCCGCCTTGGTTGCCTTTGTAACTGAATATATCACATTTATCTATCTTTAATTGCCTTAAAGAGACCCATGTATGGTGGGCGTGGTGGTGCATGCATTTAATCCCAGTGCTCAGGAGGCAGAGGCAGGAGGATCTCTGTGAGTTCAAGGCCAGCCTGGTCTACAGACAGCTGGGGCTAGAGGAAAACCCTGTCTCAAAAAGACCAAAAAAGAAAACAGGCTGTGTACAAGAGGTTTGCAAGGCTGTGCATTGTGATACTGTGTATAATGTCAAGCATTAGAAACGACCTAACCACTTAACAGGAAACTAGGTATGAACATGAAATACCTATACTCACCTACATTCTACAAGTTAGGTTAAAAAATAAATGGTAACATACACAGAATCATTAAAAATTTGTTTTTGTGTTTTGCCTGCATGCATGCAAATGCTCACGGAGGTCAGTCAGAAGAGGGTGTTAGATCCCCAGGAACCGGAGTTACAAGTGGTTGTTAGTAGCCATGTGGGTGCCAGGAATTGATTCTGGGACCTCTGGAAGACTAGTGCTCTTAAGCACTGACCCATCTCCCCAGTCCCCCTATAAACGTTTTTTTTTGAGACAGGGTCTTACGTAGTCCAGGCTGGCCTTAAACTCTCCGACTTTGAACTCCAGATCCTCCTGCCTTTACTTCTAGAGTGCTGGGATCATGGATGTGTGTCACCACACCTGACCATATAACTGTTACTGCCTATAGCTCCAGCTCCAGGTATCTACTGCCCTCTGTGGGTATCACACACATGTGACCCCCCCCCCGCTCAAGGATATGTAATGGAAACAAGTAACTTGTGAATTCACAAACTATAGAATATATACCAATTCAGCTCAAAGCCCGTTATTGTAAACCAGGTTTTATTAGAACACCAAAAATACAAACAAATCTAAAAGAAAGAAGATGGAGAGATGACAATATAAGCAAAGGTTTGGGCTAAGCTGTCAAAGATTTGGAAAATGCCCAAAGGTATTTTTAGTTCTTTGTTTGGCTTTAGGACAATTTTATTAGAATTACTCCTCAGGGTAGTCAATCAGATAATGAAAATTGCTGTTTTGTGTTTTAAGAAATAAAAATAACTAATCAACAATAAAGTTACTTTTATTTCTTAAAACACAAAACAGCAATACTTTCCATTATCTGCATGTATGGTCTTGGCTCTCTGTTGAAGGTTTCCCAGGCATATCTGATAAACCTTTCCCCCCTAAACCTTCCCATCCTATGCACTATGGCTTTAGCCATCCATCAAGAGAGGCAACTCCTGCTTGAAGATCTTCCAAAACATTTAAAGACACCTTATTGGGTGCCTAAGAGGATGGAAAAAACAAATGCCATTGAGACAGGAGAGAAATTTTTACCACAAAGGTCTTTAAGTGGTTTGTCTAAGACCACAGAGCAAATAAAAAATGAGATCCATCTTACAAAATACACCTGACCATGGTGCCAAGAGAAATCTTATCAAATACCAGTGATTTGTTTCTTATACACAGATAGCCCGAAGTCACAGCTCACTCCCTTTCCTTTGTTAATGGTTTTAGATCAAAATGACTGAGGTTTCTTGTAATGGAATTTCCACACCCATCTTCTGTTTCTCCTACACGTCACTTATGATTGTCAAGTGGGACATTTTCGCTTCCAAACTGGTCAGAAATGCTTGGGTTTCCTCATCAAAGGCAGTGACTCGAAGCCTAAAAAAGATAAAAACAAAACCCAACTCTAATTAACACTTTCCAAAAAAAAAGACTTATATAAATTATCGTATTAGAAAACGGGTCTCAGCCTGGCCCGGAACTCCTTATGTGGACCAGGTTGGCTCTGATCTCATAGAGACCCAGCTGCCTCTGCCACCCACGTGCTGGGACTGAAAATGTGTGCCACCATGCCAGCTTAGAGTTACTTATGTATTTAAATTTGCTTATTTTAGATTTTTAAAAATTATTTATGCATGTCTGTGTGCATGCCTGAGTAAGTTTATGTGTGTCACATGTATGCTTGCTGCCCGTGGAGGCCAGAAGAAGAGTATTCAGTCCCCTGGAACTGGGGCTTTGGGCACTTATGAGCTGTCAAGTAGGTGCTGAGAACTGAACCTGGGTCTTCTTCAAGAGCAGCTAAGTGTTCTTATCTGCTGAGTCATCTCTCCAGCCCCAAAGATTTTATTTTTAATTGTGTGTGTACACACAGGTGCATGTCAAGTGTGAGTTGTGCATATGTGAAGGTCAGAGGTCAATGTCGACTGTCTTACCCAATTGCTCTCCACCTTATCTTTTGAAGACAGGGTCTTTCTCTGAACTGTTCAGAGTTGACAGGTCTGATAGCTTCAGTGATACACTTGTCACCTCCCAGCACTAGGGGTCCAGGTGTATGAGACTGCCTGGTTCTCTCTTTTATTTATTTATTTTTTGTCTTTTCGAGACAGGGTCTCCCTGTAGCCCCAGCTGTCCTGGAATTAGCTCCGTAGACCAGGCTAGCCTTGAGCTCACAGAGATGGGCCTGCCTTTGCCTCCAAGTGCTGGGATTAAAAGCGTGCGCCACCACGCCCGGCCCTGGTTCTCTTATATGGTTCTGAGAACCTAAACTCAGATCCTTATATATTTGCCTCAGGCTTATTACCCATGAAGCAATCTCCCCAAATTCTGCTTTGCCCATTTCTATGGTGTAAATTCTACAACCCGAGCATGATCTGTTTCAACTGGATGTCAACCTCCAGAAACGGTGACAGGAAGCACTGATTCCACATAAGCCTTAGGATTTGGAATGAGATGTCAAGAGATGACTTGGAAAAGGCCAGAAGTTATTTCTATTTTTTTTAAACAAATAAACAAATAACAACAAAAACAGTGGGTGGGGTTGGAGAGATGGCTTAGTGGTTAAGAGTGCTTACTGCTCTGGCAGAGGACCAGAGTTCCTAGCATCCATGTTGGGTGGCTCACGACTGCCTCTAACTCCAGCTCTAGGGGAGCCAATGCCCTCTTCCTGCCTGCATGGGCAGCTGCATGTACCTGCACACAAGTGGCATATACCACACAGATACAGACACAGACACACACACACACACACACACACACACACAGACACACACACACAGACACACGCACAGACACACACGCATGCACACACACGCATGCACACACATACACACACGTGCACACACACACACACACAGACAAATATCAACAAATCCCACAAAACAGTAATACGCTCCCAGGATTGGATCACTGCTAAAGGTTTCTCATGATCTCTGGTTGGTTTCCCAACTGGTAGGGTTAGGGTTCAGGTTTCTTAGCTACTTCCTCACGTCCAGGCATGTCTATTCTGGGATTTGTGTGGACTGACTTTATGTGGTACTATGCACTGCTGTCAGCACTGCTGTGAGTTCACACCAGTAACTGACCAGCTGTGTGGGAATACTGTACAAAATTAGCAGAAATTCAGGAAAAAGAAGAAAACTAATTTCCTGACAACCTTCTAGGGTCCCATTACTGGCCTGACTTGTGATGAAGACACTCAGGCAGTGGGCCCAAGGTCACAAAAAGTGTTAGAGTAAGGACACAAAGTTCAGGACTTAAGACTGGAACTCCACACCAATGCACACATTTTATTGTTCAAAAGCTCATGCAGGAGGGGTTTAGGATCTCCATGTCTTGGTTTTTCTGTGGGTAAAAATACTTCTTGGGCTGGAGAGAAGGCTCAGTCAGTAAAGTGCTTACCATGTGTGAGGATCCAAGTTCGATGCCCAGTGCTCACACTAGGAAGCTGGGCATGGTGGTACATGCTTGTAATCCCAGCACGGGGGGCTGGCAGATCCCTGTGGCTCACTGGCCAGACAGCATAGTCTAGGGCCCGTGAGAAAACTTATCTCAGAAAAACAAGGTAGTTGGCCCTTGGAGGAACCCCACCTGCACCTGTCTTCCCACATCCAAACATATATGCACCTGCATACACAATCACAGATGCACACACTCATACAGAAAGCTTCCTTCTGGGGTCTGTACATGTTGCTAATGCACATGCGTATCACAGGACACCTGTCAGTGATACTTCTCATGGTTGGAGAACAGTAAGAGATGAAAATTCACTTACCTGGTTTCATAACATTTATCGCATTATCTGATATGTATAATTTTTGTATTTCTCATGTCAAATAATCATTCCTATGTCGAAGATCAAAGACTTCTCATCAGAGAGGACTAATACCTACCTTGTCCAGGGTTTCAGGATTAACAGGGCTGAACTGGAATCATACACAGAGCCCCAGAGCTTGAGAAGTGACAGACAGCTCACCTCTTTCCACCTCACCCTTCGTCAGCCCATACGACCCTGATACTCTAGCAGCAGCCACAATGAGAAAGAAACACAGCAGGGACCAACTCTCTGCGGGGAGACTGACAAGCGCGAAAGCGCAGGAAGTGAACTGATGTCTTCACACAGCTCAAGTTACAAGTTTGTTTTGGTCTTTTTGAGACAGGATCTCCCTGTAGCCCCAGCTGTCCTGGAACTGGTTTTGTAGACCAGGCTGGCCTTGAACTCACAGAGATTACCCCTGCCTCCGCCTCCTGAGTGCTGAGATCAAAGGTGTGTGCCACCATGCCTGGCTGAAGTTATAAGTTTTAACCAACCCAATCCTTAGGTGTGTCCAGCCAGAGACCCTTGTGTATAATAACCCACTTGCATGCAGGCACATTCACAGGGAAGCTGTGAATGTGGCTTAGAACAGAACTGTAAACTTAAAACATTATGAGATTTGTTTTGGTGGCTTGTACCATGTGTAAGAAATGCCCTCCCAGGCAAGAGGAGTTATGGATGGTTGTTAGCCAGCATGTGGGTGATGGGAACTGAACCTGGCTCGGCTCTTAATAACTGAACCATCTTTCCAATCCCATGGCGATTTTTTTTTTTTTTGGCAACTCAATTGTGTGGTTCTTGAGTGTTAACTGTGTGGATGAAGCAGTGTCAAAATGTTAAAAGGAAGCCGGGCGTGGTGGCGCAAGCCTTTAATCCTAGCACTCGGGAGGCAGAGGCAGGTGGATCTCTGTGTGAGTTCAAGGCCAGCCTGGTGTATAGAGCGAGTTCCAGACCAGCTGGGGTGACAGCGAGACCCTGTCTCACTGCTCCAAAGATGTTTAAAAATGTAACTTCCCTGATAGAGGCTTCCCTTTTCTAGAAATGAATGGTCTAATAACAACAACTGCTTAATGACTTGATCTTGGGGATTGGGGATGACTTGATCTTGGGGATTGGGGAGAGGGCATAGCCAGCAAAGAGCTTGCTAGGCAAACGTGAGAACACGGGTTCAACCCCAGCACCCACATAAAGAACAGAGGATAGTGATGTGTGCTCCTAAGCCAAGCCCTGGAGAAGAAGAGACAGAGGGCTCCTGGGACCTCGCCGGCCAACCTGCCTAAGAGAACTGGCGAGCCCAGGTTACAGTCAGAGACCCGGCCCCGAAATATAAGGTTCATGGCCCTGAGGACAGTACTCTAAGTTGTCATCTGGCCTCCATCCTCATGAGCACACACGTGAATGCACACTCCTCATACATGTGCACTTGAGTACACCTACCTACCACCACAAAACTTACTCTGATTTTGTATAGGTTTGAAAACAGTAGGGGTAAATGAATGGCAAATAAATACTGAATATTTACATATATGTAATATAAATAAAATGCGCTATGTATGTTATATTTATAACTATATCATGCTGCTGGGCGTGGTGGTGCACACCTTTAATCCCAGCACTCGGGAGGCAGAGGCAGGAGGATCTCTGTGAGTTTAAAGCCAGCCTAGTCTACATAGTGAGCTTCAGGCCAGCTGTGACTAAAAGGAGACCCTATCTCAAAAATAACAAAAGGGCCGGAGAGATGGCCTAGCAGTTAAGAGGACCGACTACTCTTGCAGATGACTCGGGGTTCAATCCCCAGCACCCACATGGAGGCTAAGAGCTGTCTTTAACTCCAGTTCTAGGGGAGTCTGACACCCTCTTCTGACACCCTCTTCTGACCTTCGCAGCATTGCACAAACCTACATGCAGACAGTACATTCATACACATATGAAAATAAATAAAATAAAATGTCTTAAAAAATACCAAAAAATCATGCTTAAAGTAATATGAATTATATGTTACTTTTATAGCTAAAGTAATATATAATTTTTATTACTTTTATAATTAGAAAGTATATTTTACATATAATTGTATAATACACATACTAAAAATATATACAGATATTTATAGTTATCTATAAATATAGCTCCTATGTATACAGGCTATATTTACAGAAATAAATAAAAGGTGAGTACAGATGCTTCTAACTTTACCATGGGGTTGGGTTACAGCTGTAAGTTGGAAAGTATCATTCATGGGGCTGGAGAGATGGCCTAGTGGTTAAGAGTGCCAACTGCTCTTGCAGAGGACCTGGGTTCGATCCCCAGCACCCACATGGCGGCTGAGAACCGTCTTTAACTCCAGTTCCAGGGGAATCCAACACCCTCTTCTGACTTCTTCTGACTTCTGTGGCATTGCACGACACGGGTGCACCAACCTATATGCAGACAGTACATTCATACACATAAAAAAAAAAAAAGGTAAGTATCTCTCTCTGCTTCCTGTGCTCATTTTGAGATGTGACCCTCGGCTTGCTGCTCCAGCCCCGGACACCATGCCTCCCGCCACAATGGACTCTAATTCCCTGGAACCATCAATCGTAAGCTCAAATAAACTCTTCCTTTTATAAGTANCACAAAAAAAAAAAAAAAAAAAGTAACCAGCCAATCCTCTACCCTGCTCTATGATAATATTCCACTTCATTTCACTGAGAAAAGTGTAACTCACAGCCTACCATGTTTGAAAATTACTAGTAGTTGGGGCTGGAGAGATGGCCTAGCGGTTAAGAGCGCCGATCACTCTGTTACAGAGGACCCGGGTTCGATCCCCAGCACCCACATGGCGGCCAAGAACCATCTGAAACTCCAATTCCAGGAGAACTCCAGTTCCAGGGAAATCCGACACCCTCTTCTGACCTCCGTGGCATTGCACGACATGGGTGCGCACACTTGCATGCACTCAGTACATTCATACACATACAGAAATAAAAAAAAATTAAAAGGCACAAAACTCACTAAAAATATAAACAAAATATTGCATTAAAATGTATTTAGGGCTTGGAGAAATAGCTCAGCAGTTAAGAGCACTGGCTGCTCTTGCAGAAGACCCAAGTTTGGTTCCCAGGGTTCCTAGCATCTGCATGGTAGCCGACAACCATTTATAATTCCAGTTCCAGGGGATCTGATGCCCCCTTCTGACCTAAATGAGCACTGCATGACATTGGTGCACTTACATACATGCAGGAAACACACTCATACACATAAAATAAAAATTTTAAAAATGCATTTAACATACCTGACCTGCTAAACATTCAATTACTAGCTTAGCCTGACTTAAACATGTTCAGAATACTCACACTGGCCTCCAGATGGGCAAAATTAATACAGAGCTAACCTTATATTAAAACATTGAATACCTCACGTAATTTATTGACTATCACACCTTAAGTGAAAAAAAATTGATGGCTGTATGGGTAGATGACTGTATGGGTGGATGGCTGTATGGATGGATGGCTGTATGGGTATGCACTCATATTGTAGAACATAGTGATCTTTTTTTGGTATTTTTGAGACCCTTCTCCCTTTAGTCCTAGCTAGCCTGGAGCTCACTATGTAGACCAGGCTGGCCTTGAACACAGAGATCCACCTGCCTCTGCCTCCCAAGTGCTGGGATTAAAGGTGTGTGCCAACATGCCTTGACTGGAACATAACAATCTTATTTTTTTTTATTATTTTATGTGTATGAGTATACTGTCTGCATGTAGGTTGGTGCACCCCTGTCATGCAATGACGCGGAGGTCAGAAGAGGGCGTCGGATTCCCCTGGAACTGGAGTTAAAGATGGTTCTTAGCTGCCATGTGGGTGCTGGGAATTGAACCTGGGTCCTCTGCAAGAGCAATCGGTGCTCTTAATCGCTGAGCCATCTCTCCAGCCGTGGAACATAGCAATCTTAAGTCAGGGTTGCTCGATATGCCTAAATCTTATTTACAGGTATATTTATGTAGTAAAATTTGACTTATAATAGTTCTAAGTGCCACCAGTACTTAGAGACTCACTAGTGACTGGCTCAAGGGCTTTATAATTAATCTCATACTCTTGCATCAACAGCTCCAGGACAGGGAACATTATTGATGCTTATTTTTATTTTATGACATCCCCTTCCCAGCAGCCATGAACTGTCCATGGTTCCTCAGTAAGGAATACGACCTTGTGACAAGATATGTCCAGTAGTGCAACCTTGGCACAACTATGACTGGGGCAACCAACTACCATATACATACTCATATTATCTGCAGCTTTGGTATCAATCTTGCATGTCATCCCTTGGGTGCTGTCCATCTTGTCTGAGACAAGGGCTCTTCATTTTGCCGTCCACTCACCAGTTTGGCTGACTGGTCACGGAGCCATGGGAATCCTCCTGTCTTTGTCTGGGGATTATATGTGTACATTCCCATGCCTGGCCTTTTAATGTGGGTTCTGGAGCTTGAACTCACGTCTGCGTGTCTGTGCAGCAACTGACAAAGCTATCCCCAAAGTCCTTATTTGTAATTCGCTTTTTTTTTTTTTGCTTAATCTGAGCCTTTAATGGCTGTGCGATCTTTCCAGCCCTGTTATTAATGTTCTAAAATTGTTATGAGTTTGTACTGTAGCAACCGCACACTTCCGATCTCAGTTGATCCCTTCTTAGCTTTAAAGACTCTTTCCACCGAGAACAGACGCTGGCTCACCCGAGTACACGCAGGGAACACTTGGGCCGTTTCAGAGCCTCGCACAGTATCATCAACCCTCTGGAGTCAAAGGGGTTGTCTAACACGTTCAGTCCCCATAGGGTCTTACACTGGGTAAGAGCAGAGGCAAGGTCCTCACAGGACGCAACAGTTAACTCACAGGCCTCCAACCTGCAACAGAAAGACACACCGTCAGGAACAGCTGGACCTCAGGGTGGGAAGGCAAAAGGAGAGAGACTCGTCTGGCCTACAACTTACTATACAGCCTCTTAAAGCCCGGTATTCAAGACATCAGATTTTTCCCTCTGTGGCAGATGTGACTACAACTGACCATTCTCTGTCGGGAGGGGACTTTACAACTCATTCCACTAATGGAGTCTGTTGTCCTAGCCCCTGAACCTGGTCTGTAACTGTACCATGCCCCAGAAGCAAGGATATGTGAGTTCTGAGCTTACACCTTAGGCACCTTGATGCTTTTTGATCTGAACCCCAGAAATTTCTGCTAGGGATTGAACTGTGTCCCCTCAAAATTGGGATGTTTAAGTCCAAATCTCCAGTACCTCACAATGGTATTGTATTTGGAACAGATCTTTTTTTTTTTTTTTTTTGGTCTTTTTTGAGATAGGGTCTCCCTGTAGCCCCAGCTGTCCTGGAACTTGCTATGTAGACCAGGCTGGCCTTAAACTCAGAGATCTGCCTGCCTCTGCCTCCCAAGTGCTGGGACTAAAGGTGTGCACCACCACGAGCAGCTGGAAACAGATCTTTACTGGGGCCATTAAGACAAAATGAGAATATTAGGGTGATGTGGTGGCTTGAAGGAGAAGTGCTCCCTCGGTGGTTCCAGTATGTGAATGCTTTGTATATGGTCCCTGGTTGGCAGTGCTGTTTGAGGTAGTCACAGAATGTCTAGAAGGTGTGGCCCTGCTGGAGGAAGCTTATCATTGAGGGATTTTAGAGCTTGCGGTTTTTCCCCATGTGGAGTCTGTTTCTTATGTGTGGTTGAAGATGCACATTCAGCTGCCACACACCCCCATCAAGGTGGACTCTCATCCCTCAGCTCCCACGCCTCCCCGTCACTGTGGACTCTCAGCCCTCTGCTCCCACGCCTCCCCGTCACGGTGGACTCTCAGCCCTCAGCTCCCACGCCTCCCCGTCACGGTGGACTCTCAGCCCTCAGCTCCCACGCCTCCCCGTCACGGTGGACTCTCAGCCCTCAGCTCCCACGCCTCCCTGTCACGGTGGACTCTCAGCCCTCAGCTCCCACGCCTCCCCGTCACGGTGGACTCTCAGCCCTCAGCTCCCACATCTCCCTGTCACGGTGGACTCTCAGCCCTCAGCTCCCACGTCTCCCTGTCACGGTGGACTCTCAGCCCTCTGGAACCACAAGCTAAAGAGACTCTTCCTTCTCAAGTTGCCCTGTTCATGGAGTTTTACCACTGCAACAGAAAATGAGCACAGGTGGAGTCCAATCTTGTACAGCTGACTTTTCAAGAAGGGAAAGATAGGAACAGGCATTCATGGAAGACAGTATGAAGGCAGAGGGAGAAGACGGCCATGTTCACATCAAACAGAGAGGCTGCGAACAGACTCTCCTTCCTGGATCTCAAAAGGAGCCATCCTATCCCCGCTTGACAGCTCCGTCTAATGTCTAGTCTCAAATTGTGAGTTACTAAAGTTCTGCCCTTCGTGGTGGCACACGCCTTTAATCCTAGCACTTGGGAGGCAGAGGCAGGCGGATCTTTGTTAGTTCAAGGCCAGCCTGGTCAACAGAGTGAGTTCCAGGACAGCTGGGGCTACAGGGAGACCCTGTCTCGAAAAGACAAAAAAAAAAAAAAAACCTAAAGTTCTGCCCTTTAAGTGACTCATGAAGTGCTTTATCAGGACCCCTCAATCAGTTGCCATATCAAGAAGTAGAGGCTTGTAAGTCAACGACATGTGGTCCAGCCCCACCTGTCATCCCCAGTGGACAGCCATCCATCCATGCACGTATGCATGCATCTACACACCCATCCAGCCATCTATGCATGCGTGCATGTATCCAACCACCTACTCAGGTATACATGCATCTACACACCCATCCAGCCATCTATGCATGCGTGCATGTATCCAACCACCTACCCACGTATATATGCATCTACACACCTATCCAGTCATCTATGCATGCGTGCATGTATCCAAACACCTACTCAGGTATACAACCACCCATGCACCTATCCATGCATGCATCCATCCATCCATGAACCCATTATCCATCAATGTGTGCATACATCCATGTATTCAACCATCGATCTTTGTATGCATGCATCAATCCATGAGTCTGTGCATGCATGCATCCAACCTGCCTTCATTCCTGACAGTGAGGCTGTATGATCAAGCTTCCTAGGTACACCCAGTGGAGACCAAACACGCTTGACCAGACCAGCCAGCAGCCAGCAGGAATGGCCTACTGCTCTCAGTGTTGAGGGTTTGGAACGGGTTCTTCCGCAGCCGCGGCAGTTTTCTTCTTTCCGTCCCTCAATCTCCTGTCTTCTGCCACTCACAAAGGCACAGCCATGACTTTGATGACACTCACCCAAGATGCTCTAACTCACAGTTGGGATGCTTCAGCGCGTCACACAACAGCTTGACACCAGCATCCCCTATCTTGTTTTCTGAAACCTCTAGAGTTTTCAGGTTCTTATTGCTGCGGAGGACGGCAGCCAGCTCTTCACAGCCACTAGCAGTGATGAGGCATTTTCTCAAACTGCAAAAGAAAATCACGACACAGTGGTTCTCCCTCCATCTGAAGAGGTTTCCCAGCTTAGTGGATGCCTGAAACTGCAGACAGCACCAAACTTTCAATGAGCCGTAGACAATGATAGTTGAACTTACACACCTGGCACACTAAGATATTAATAATATGATCAACAGAACAATTTTAACAATACACTGTAAAGCTGTGGATAAAGGGAGTGGTACTAGACTGCTCTCAAAGGCCACTGCCCTCTGGTATGAAAGGAAGACAGACAGCAAAATACTACTGTCTTTGTTGTTCACATGGAGGCTGCCTGGGGAATACTTGAAGCTTGCTTTCTGTCTGAACTATCAATGATTCACCTGGCTTTGATCTGAACACCTGTGGACTGGGTTTGTTTCTGAGATCTCCATTCTGTGATCTTGAGTTCCTCTATGGATCTCAGACTGCCTTTTTCTGTACATACGTGTGTGTATAACATGTGTGTGCTGGTGAGGGTATTAGATCTCTTGAAGCTTACAAGGGATTGTAAGCCACCCAATGGGTGGGTGGTAACTGAACTCGGGTCCTCTGGAAGAGGAGCGAGCAATCTTAACCACTGAACCACCTCTCCAGCCTTCACCTTTTCTGAAGCTGCAGATATACTTTAAAGTTTTTCCACTTAGTATTCTTAGGGTATTTATAGGCATTTTTAAAAATAAAAATGTTTTATTTATCCTAACACACAAATGTTTCTCAATTTATGTAGGGCTGTATTCCAATAAGCATATGGTAAGTTGAAAATACCATTAAGTTGATAGCCGGGGGTGGTGGCGCATACCTTTAATCCTAGCACTTGGGAGGCAGAGGCAGGCAGATCTTTGTGAGTTCAAGGCCAGACTGTTCTACAGAGTGAGTTCCAGGACAGCTGGGGCTACAGGGAGACCCTGTCTCGAAAAGACCAAAAAAAACAAAAAAAAAAAAAAAAAGAAAAGAAAATACCATTAGTTTGAATTAAGTTTGAAATGTCTGAGTGCCTTTACCGGCTGAGCATTTCCTCGAGGGCACCACGTCACCACACTGGAGTCTCAGTTCCTTCCCCTGGGACCTTGTAACTTCCCACGACTGCACCTTGGTGCCCTGTTCTAAGTTCCAGCATCAGAATTCCAGGCAGTTTCTACCGAGTATGTATTGTTTTCATAGACTTTTATTTTTTTATTTTGCTTTAAAGTTCCATACATGTTTGGGACTGAGGACAGTGACTCTGGTACTGCAACTGTTCTGCCACCCGTAGCAATCTTTTCCTTCCTGTTTTGAGTTTGAGACATGGCCTCATCAAGTTGTCCAGATTGGATTTCAACTTTCTCGATAACCCAGGAGGGCCTTGGTCTTATGGTTCTCCTGCCTCAGCTACTTTGGTGTCTGTGGTATGTTTGTCGGTGGAATGTGAACCAGGGGTGCAGGTGCCTGTGGAACCCAGGAGAAGGTGCTGGATTCCCTGGTGCAAGAGTTGCAGATGTGGTTGTGAGCGGCCTGACATGGGTGCTGGGAACCAAACTTGGTTTTCTGCAAGAGTCAGCCAGTCCTGTTAACCATTGAGCCATCTCTCCAAGGCCCCTACCACGTACAATTTAACTAGAGATTGTAAGCATGGGGGTTTAAGAGAAAGAGAAGTGCTCTGGAAGAGACACATTTGGGAGCCCGAGTGTGGGTTTCTCTAAATGAGTCACGCTATTTTATTCTTTAGTGACTAATTTTATGCGATTTCATGGCTTCCTTTCCTGTAAGAATTCAGACTTGCTCTTTAAATGTGGTGACTATCCTTGCTTTATAGACGAGTTTGGGCATCGGTGAGGAGGGACAGTTCTGTTTGTGCTCCAAACTCGTTCTCACCTTTTTTTTGTAAGCTTTTTTTCCCTTGTAGTTTTAGGTTATATTTAACCATCTGGGCATTATTGACCTTGAAACTTTAGGAATATGTGAGTCAAGGTCAAGATCATTCCATCTCCAGAGAGGGTTTCAATTTGCACCTTTAAGGGCCAAGTTTATTGATTCCTATTTTACATCCATGCTAAGTATTTTTAGACAACTCCAAGTGCTTTATATTTTGTGACTATTTCTCCTCAACTTATAGACATTTTAAATGCCTCTTCTTATTTCTTTGTAGTGTGGGAATAGTAGATATTTTATTTTTTCTTTATTTCATATTTATTTTTTTTAATTTTTTTTATTAATTTTATTTCTGTATGTGTATGAATGTACTGTCTGCATGCAAGTTTGTGCACCCGTGTCGTGCAATGCTGCGGAGGTCAGAAGAGGGTGTCGGATTCTCCTGGAACTGGAGTTCTCCTGGAATTGGAATTTCAGACGGTTCTTAGCCGCCATGTGGGTGCTGGGGATCGAACCCGGGTCCTCTGTAAGAGCGGTTGGCGTTCTTAACCACTAGGCCATCTCTGTATGAGTGTACTGTCTGCATGTAGGTTGGTGTACCCGTGTTGCGCAATGCCACGGAGGTCAGAAGAGGGTATCGGATTCCCCTGGAACTGGAGTTAAAGATGGTTCTTAGCTGCCATGTGGGTGCTGGGGATCGAACCCAAGTCCTCTGCAAGAGCAGTTGGCAGTCTTAATCGCTAGGCCATCTCTCCAACCCCCATAGATATCTTAAAAATACATTGTTAGCCTGGCGTGGTGGAGCACGCCTTTAATCCCAGCACTCAGGAGGCAGAGGCAGGCGGATCTCTGTGAGTTCAAAGCCAGCCTGGTCTACAGAGTGAGCTCCATGCCAGTTGGGACTAACGGGAGACCCTGTCTCAAAAAGACCAAAAAAAATATACATTGTTATCTGACATTTTCCATGGCTTTTGGTTTCTAAGATGGATCTGGATAGCTAAAGCTACAATAAAAGGGAAAAAAAAAATAGACTCCTCATTCCATTATTTAACCTGCTCTTCTAGCAAGGACAACATAAAGTTTTAAAGCTAGAGATTTCATATCAGATTTGGTACACTGTTCTCCCAAGTCCTACACATCTCTGGATTTCTCCTGGAAAAATGATTTGATCACAGAAATGCTAATTCCCTTGGTAAGTCTAAAACAACCACACTCGGTCAAATACCTCTCAATTCAATAACATCAAATGAAATGTTCTGTTAGTTCCATTCCATTTTTTTAAATTTTTTAAGATTTTTATTTATTTTTTATGTGTATGAATGCACTCTCTGCATGCAGGTCTGTGCACCCGTGTCGTGCAATACCGCAGAGGTCAGAAGAGGGTCTCATATTCCCCTGGAACTGGAGTTCTCCTGGAATTGGAGTTTCAGACAGTTCTCGGCCGCCATGTGGGTGCTGGGGATCGAACCCGGGTCCTCTGTAAGAGCGCTCGGCGCTCTTAACTGCTAGGCCATCTCTCCAGCCTGGTCTTTTTTTTTTTTTAAGGTGTGTGCTACCATGCCCAATCTAGGACGGTTCTTAGCTGCCATGTGGGTGCTGGGAGTCGAACCAGGTCCTCTGCAAGAGCAGTCAATGCTCTTAACCACTGAGGCATCTCTCTAGCCCAGTGCATGGGGATCTTAACACACACACTCCACCACCATGATGGATTCAACCATCTCATACCACACCTCTCATAAACCTTTCCTCCCTGAAGGTACATTTTGTCAGAGTGATGAGGAATGGAACAAATACACTCGTCTACACAGAATTTTGGGTGTCTAGTTCCATGGGATGACATCCATTCATCTGTGGCACACATGCCAATCATTTAACTACGTTACCATCCTTGGACCCAGGTCATGAATCCTCTCTTTCTCCCAGCCTTTTTGTCCATCCTTCATCAACTGACTATTTGTCACAGTAAACCTGTGACACTGGAGTCAACACACAGCTCTGTTCTCAGGAGAGTAGAGTCTCCTCTGGAATCTGAGATGACCCTTTCTAGCCTCCATATTTTCAGGATGGACACAGGCCTTCCTGGGCAGGACAGTCGGGCCTCCAACAAGGAAACTTACCACAGTGTTTTGAGGGCTCCACGGAGAATCAGGGCCTTACAGAGAATCTTTAGTCCTTCGTCCTTGAGCGAATTGAAGCTGATATTGAGGTGGGTCAGGACTTTGTTTACCTGAAGAACTTCACTAATGTATTCCCAGGAATTGTCACTGAGGGAGCAGTTGGTCAGCCTGTGGGAACAAACAAGGGACAAAACGTGGTGTGAAGGAGGAGATGCAGTGTTTACACAACCTGACAGAAATACTCAAGTGAGACCATGAACTTCTGGCATACTGAACACATCTCTCTTGGTTGTCTTCTTTCTAACATCAGAAAATGATTAGAAAAGAAAAAGTGGGGCTGAAGAGATGGCTCAACAGTTAAGAGCACCGATTGCTTTTGCAGAGGACCTGGGTTCGATTCCCAGCACCCACATGGCAGCTAAGAACCGTCTTTAACTCCAGTTCCAGGGGAATCTGACGCCCTCTTCTGACCTCTGCAGCATTGCATGACATGGGTGCACCAACCTACATGCAGACAGTACACTCATACACATAAAAAAAATTTAGAAAAGAAAAAGTAATTAATAAGAAAAACAGCGAGGGGATGTAAGGGATCTAAATATCATCGAACTATATCCTATCAAAGTTGCAAAAATTCAGTAAATAGGGGCTGGAGAGATGGCTCAGCAGTTAAGAGCACTGACAGCTCTTGCAGAGGACCTGGGTTCAATTCCCAGCACCCACGAGGCAGCTAAGAACCGTCTTTAACTATGATTCCAGGGGAATCCAATGCCCTCTTCTGAACTCCGTGGCACTGCATGACACAGGTGTACCAACCTGCATGCAGTCAGTACACTCATACACATAATAAATAAAAAAAATTTTAAAAAGAAGCTAAAATGTAAAATCTATAAAAAAAAACCCTAGGAAAGACTGAAGAGAAGAAAAAAATTTCAATAAATTAGAAAAAAAAAACAGGGCTGGAGAGATGGCTCAGTGGTTAAGAACACTGGCTGCTCTTAGAGAGGACCCAAGTTCGGTCCCAGTGGCTCGCAACTATCTGTGACTCCAGTTCCAGGGTAGCCAATACTCTCTTCTGGCCTCTGTGGGTACCACACATGTGTAGTGTACATACATGTGCTCAGGTATACACAGATACACATAAACGAATAAAACACATTTAAGAAAATAAAAGGGCTAGAGAGATGGCTGAGAGGTTCCTAAGCCTTGGGAGGCAAGGGTATGATGTCAGAGTCCCACTTAGAGTTGAGCACTCAGCAGTCTTAGTCTTTGGACACCAACCGGTTGAGCATCTGTGGATTAAATGGCATCTGCTGCAAGAAGAAACTTCTCAGGTGAGAGACATGCCCCTTTTGTAGGTATTTGAAGAGGACCATTGGAAGAAATACCCTACAGGGGGGATGTGTGTGACCCCCATCATGATTAGGGAGCAAAAAGGGGTCAGTTACGTCAGAAGCATGACCAACCATCTCCTGAGCATTCATAAAAGCCTCATAAAAATAAGAAAGCCCCAATCTACTGCTACCTACTTAACACTTAACTCTTAAGTCTCCATGCTCCAAGCTCTGCGGTACACAGTTGCTTTGTTAAACAAATAACCACTACAATGGCTATGCGGCTCAGCTAAATTCTTTCCTTTGAGATGAAAAGAACCAAGGAAAACTCCACCCCAGGAACCAATCAATTCCGCACACTCTCCCACAGAGTAGCTTAAACCACCTTCACACTGCTATAATAAATAATGCAATTTAGATGCCACCCCTCTAACTAATAAACTGTGCTGTCTAGGGAATGGCGAATGTCCAGTACAGACCATCTATTACTGCCTGTGTGCATATGGTGCACGGTGTGTGTTTGTGTGTGTGTGTGTGTGTGTGTGTGTGTTGTGTGTCTGACTGTATGTATGTGCACTGATGAGTGCAGGTGTGTGTGTGTGTGTGCGTGTGTGTCTGTATGTATGTGCACCGCATGAGTGTAGCTATGATGAGACCAGAATAGAGCCAGGCTGAAATGGCCAAACTACCTCCATTTTGTTCCAGCTGACTTCTGCTTAACCCTGTGTTTTTACGCAGCCGTTCCCACTGCAGCCAGCCAGGCAGAACACCTCATGCAGGCAGTTTCAGGGGGTACATTGTTTCTACAGTACTGGGAAACCGACAAGTGGCCAGGTAACACATCGTCCAGGACACGTCGTCCAGGTAACCCGCCCTCCCTCCCAGCTATATTTGCAGCTCCATGGCTCCCATTGTTTCTGAAATCTGAGAAACTTGTTTTTTTCCCCAATCAAAACTTTTTGTTAACTGAAAACCTCTTTGTTAACTGACCTCCCCCTGGTCTGGTATAAAGATGGTGATCTTATGTGAGTATGGCTGTTGGTTTAATTGTGGTTTTAAGTTTTATAAACCCTGTTCTGTTTCTCCTCAGGGTTGAGAGTTCTTTGGGGGCATGAGCCCCGTCTCTGACCACCAGCTATTAAGAAAGGACCATGACTGTGTGGCATTTCTCTGTGCACTTTGCTCTGTATTACGTGATCCCCTGGAATTAAGAATTGTAGGTGGTTCTGAGCCACCTGATATGGGTGCTTGGAAGCAAATCTGGGTCCTGTTCAAGAGCAGCAAGTGATCTTAACTGGTAAGCCATCTCTCCAAGCCCCTCTCTACCTTAGTTTTTGAGATAAGGTCTCTCATTGAACCTGGAGCTCACTAACATGGCTGACTCCTGAGTTCTTAAGATCCCCCGTCTTCACCTCTCAACTCCAGGGTTATAGATGGTGCACCGCCCAGTGCCTGGTCCAGGAAGTGCACTTACCCACGGAAAGTCCTCCCAGCCCCACCCCATGAGCACTTACTCCAAGTATTGCAGGACACAGTCTTTGCTGCATAAGGCCTGGCACAGTATGTACATCCCTTTGTCCAAGTTGTTGAATCCCAAATTAAGATGCTTCAGTTTCTTACTGTTGATCAGGACCAGGGCAAAGACCTTGCAGTCATTGGGGCAGAGGCTGCAGCCTGTCACCCTACAGGGAAAAGAGAACACCACCATGTTCTTCTCCTTCATCTCCTGGACACGCCCCCTTCCCTCCTCCTCAGGGATCCATGGGGACCTCGAGGACTTTGGCTTCTCTTAAAAAAAAAAAAAACAAAAAAAAAAAAACAGAGAGATGCAGACAGTTATGACAGAATACAGAGACTGGGATGGGGTGGGGGGTGGGGGGGAAGGGAAAGGGAAATATGCCTGATCTGAATTGGAAAATGATGTACGAAATGCACAAAGCATCAATAAAAATTAAATTAAAAATAATAATAAAATAAAATTAAGAGATAAAAAAAAATTTTTATTTGCGGTTTGAGAATGTCCCACATCTATACAACATGATTAAATCCATCCCCAGGCCCTCCAACCTCCACCAGATATCCCCCACCCTCATGTCTCTCCAAACTTCCTGTTTGGTGTTGCTGGTGTGGGCTGTTGGGCCATCTACTGGAGAACTGGCAACCTAGCAGGGATGTCCCTGAAAACTGACACTGTCAGTGGATCCCTCAGCCAGAGGTGACTCTGTGAACTCCTCCCTCCTGATACTGCTTTCAACCTATATCAGTCTGTTATCTCTATAATGAGGCTCAACCCGTGACACACTCAGCGATATGCATTCACAACTGAACTTATCCAAGTTCTCTCTCATGGCCCCTGAATTAACTTGTGGTCCCAGCTACACTTGCTACATTCCTTTTTTAAATTAAATTTTATTTTTGGAATTGAGTTTTGCTAATTGTATATAATATAGCTTGATGGTATATATATATATATATATATATATATTATATATGATATATATATAATATATATATATATATATATATTACTATTTTTCAGACAGGGTCTCCCTTTAGTCCCAGCTGGCCTGGAACTCACTCTGTACCAGGCTTGCCTTGAACTCACAGAGATCTGCCTGCCTCTGCCTCCAGAGTGCTGCGATTAAAGGCATGCACCGCCAACCTGGCTTGATGGTATTTCTATCTGTACCTTCCCACCAGTACCCCCCACCCAATTTAATGTACTCGTGTATGTACACACCCATGCACGAGCGTGTGGGGGGGGTGCATGCGCATGTAATATAGCCTATAGTGTGTGTGTATGTGTTGTGTGTGTGTGTGTGAATATAGCCTATAGTGTAGTGTGTGTGTGTGTTTGTGTGTGTGTGTGGTGTGTAATATAGCCATAGATTTTTTTTTTTCTTTTTTTTTTTTTGTCTTTTTTCTTCTGTAGCCCCAGCATGTCCTAGAACTCACTCTGTAGATCAGGCTGGCCTTGAACTCACAGAGATCGCTGCCTCTGCTCTCTGCCTCTTGAGTGCTGGGATTAAAGGCATGCACTTCCTGCCCAGCTACCTATAGATTTTCTAATTTGTTTCCCAAAGGCCCTTCAGTGTGGGTTCAGTCCCTGGGCCAACAAGAGCTCATTCCCACCCCTGTACCACACCGTATTGCCTGCTCCCAGCAGCTATTGATTGGCACTTGTACCACACTGTATTTCCTGCTCCCAGCAGCTATTGATTGGCACCTGTACCACACTGTATTTCCTGCCCCCAGCAGCTATATGATTGGCAGAAGTTCTTCAAGTTGGTTTGGGATTCCTTCCCCAAGAAGCTGCAGAGTGCTTATCTCCCAACAGGATGCTTATTTCAAACCCCTGCTTCCCAAGGTTCAGGGCTCATGTGAAGAGGTGGAAAGATTTTTAGAGCCAGAGGGGGCAGATAGACCGAAAGGAAACAGTGTTATGACAGTGGTTAACTGCTCTTACGAACTCCCAGCAATGGTGACAACAGACATAAGTCCAAACTACACTTGCGATTCTCAATGACTTGACTACAGCGAGTTTCATTCTTCAAGGTGCTCATGTTTCTTGGTCCCCAATTCATCCTCTACTAACTCCTGCATCCCTCCTGGGATTCTGTACTTGTTCACCCCAGAGTGGAGTAGTCTTTCCTTAAAGTTTGGATCAACAAGGCGCTAGAAGGCGGCATGTGGATGCATAGGCACAGTGGGAGGTGACTGTGTCACAAGTATCAGAGGGAAGCCTGATTTTACTGCAAAACAATGCAGGAGATAGGTATAATAGTGCAATGTCAATGGCTTGTGGGTTTAATGCTCTCAAGTTAGCAGCTGTAGTATACATTGTATCACTAAACTGTCCTGCGCTGTTTATGTTTGTTGAAAGCACACTCTGGTAGCACCAATTACCTAATTGTATGGCAAACTGAGCAATGTTAATTCTTGTGATCTAAACAACATGTGCTCTTATATGTGAATCCCTTAAAATATAATATAAATAAATAAATAAAATAAATAAATAATAAATGCGACTCTGGGAGTAAAGGTAGCCTCTCCGGTCCTAGACTCCGGTGTATTTATTATAAGTATTCCCAGGCCCCTTGTCTGGAGATGGGGTCCTCCTGGCTCTGTAACCGGGAGAGGGAAGAGAAATCCACACAGTCCAAAAGAAAAATCACTGTGCCTTTGAGAATGGCTACATGGTGAACCGTTCCCAAACCAAGGTTTACTATAGTTTATCCATATATAAAAATGACAAAAGACCCCAGTGTGGAGCACAAGGGCAGGACTGTGGTTGTTGGGGCTTGCCAAAGAGGAGCCTTCAAACATGACATCTTTTAGCCTAATAAAAAAAAAGAAATCATAACTGAAGTTGCTAAAACTTAAGGCGTCATAATCTTGGTATATTTGTGGCATGCATATATGCATATTTTGAGTGATACAAATTGGAAGGATCAACAACAACAAAAACAACTGGGTCAAAGAACTGAACTGAAACAGTAAACTTCTGCCCCAAACGTAAACTTCTGCATTGAAATTTAAAAAGAAAAGACTTACAAAAAGATGAAAGATACATATGGCAGAATGCGTGATGCATAAGCTCTGGTGAGATGGGGGGCAAGGGAAGGGGGAACAGGTCTAAATTGATTAAGAAAGTAGTGAAATGCACAAACTTCAATAAAAAAATTGGCTTAAAAAATGACAGCAGTGTGGGCTGGAGAGATAGCCTAGCGGTTAAGAGCACCGACCGCTCTTCAGAGGACCTGGGTTCGATCCCCAGCACCCACATGGTGGCCGAGAAACCGTCTGAAACTCCAGTTCAGGAGAACTCCAGTTCCAGGGGAATCCGAGACCCTCTTCTGACCTCCGCGGCATTGCATGACAGGGTGCACAAACTGCATGCAGACAGTACATTCATACACATACAGAAATAAATAAAATTAATAATAATAAAAATTTTTTAATGACAGCAGTGGAAGAGAGAAGCCAAAAGCTTATTCGTGGAGAGGACACTCTGCTCTGCTTGGTAACATTACTTTTTTGAGACAGGGTCTCGTTCTGCCCCAGCTGCAACTAGTAGATCAGGCCTAGCCTCAATCTCAGAGAGGGCCTGCCTTCAGGTTTGTACCCCGAGGCCCGGCTGGCTTGGAGTTCTCACTCGGAACTCCTCCAGGACGATTGTTCAAGTCCCCTTATTCTGCTTGGTGCCTGTAAGCACCTGAGCTGATGACGTCATCTCTACTTGGCTTACTTGTAAGCTTCACCCAAGGGGATGCTCTGCTTCTCCCACGACTCTGCCTCCCTGCAGCCTCCCTGTCTGTTTCTGCTGGGTGTCTGTAGGCTTCCATCTGCTATCTTACTTCCTCCCTCAAGCAGGCTACTGCAGTCACCTCTGCAGGATGTCATCAGCACCTTGTTTGGTGACATTTGCTCTCTTATCTGCTGAGTCTATCTGTGACTAGCTGGTTTTTTTTTTTCTTTTACTTGTTATATGAACTTGTTATACACTTAAACTCGCTCATTCAAAACGGAAAACATGGCCATTGCACTCGTTCTGTGGGCCCTTCAGAACACCAGTATTTAGGGCAGGAAACAGGCCACACCCATCTACCCATCCCCTCCTGTCTTGTCACTAACAAAAGTAACAACTCTCTTCACCTCTAATACTATAGTCTGTCCCAAACCACACAATATCCTTTTGTGTTAGAATCATTCCACCAATAATATCTGAGATCCATCTAGATCTGATAATATAATGGGTTTATCATCTTGCTTGTAACAGTTAGAATTTCCATTTTCAGATATGAACATCGGCCAAAGATAGTTTAATAAGTGTCTGTCTTTTAGCAAATGGAGTCATGCGCTTTTGCATGTACACCTGACAGAGTTCTGAGTTTTAGGTTATGCCAGAATCTCTGTAAGGATGATTGAGATGTTCTGTTTAGAAGCTAAATTTCATGCTGGGTGTGGTGGCGCATGGCTTTAATCCTAGCACTCAGGAGGTAGAAGCAGGCTGATTTTTGGGAGATCAAGGCCAGCTTGTCTACATAGTAAGTTCCAGGCCGCTGGGGCTATGGGGAGACCCTGTGTAAAATAAAAGCTAAACAAACAAAATAATAATAAAAGCTAACTTCACAATCTACAATCAGTTAAAAAAAATTAAGATTACATTTATTTGCATGTATATGCTCACACATGTACATACGCATGCTACAGCATGGCTCACATACACATACGCATGCTACAGCATGGCTCACACACACACATGTACATCTGCATACTACAGTGTGGCTCACACACACATGCACATACGCGTGTGGTGGTGAGAGGACTCCTTGTAGGAGTCAGTTCTCTCCCCCATATGAGTCCAGGGGACTGAATTCGGGTCGCCAGGTTTGGCAACAAGTTAGCTTTAACCCACTGAGCTATTACAACACCAGCCCATGAGTATTATTATATTATTATTATTATTATTATATTATTAGGTCTTACGAGACAGGTCTCCCTGTAGCCCAGCGTGTCCTGGAACTCACCTGTTAGACCAGGCTGGCCTTGAACTCCAAAGATCCGCCTGCCTCTGCCTCCCAAATGCTAGGATTAAAGGTGTGCGCCACCATGTCTGGCGATCATTATTTTTAAGGTAACTAAGTTTGCCTGTGAATGACAGAAAATTGGACAAAAGTGGCACATACCAAACACTGCATACCTTCTCTGACCGCTGAATTCGCTGTCAGCTTGGTACAGTGCACTCCCCTGGGAAGGGAATCTCAAAGACTGACTGTCTATATCACACTGGCCTGTGAGCCTATCTGGGGGTGGGGGGTTGATTACCTTGAGTAAGTTAACTGAAGCGGTCAGGTCCACCCACTGTAGGTGGCACCAGACCCTAAAAACAGGATTCCAAACGGTTACGTGTGGGGACAGTGAGTACCAGCATGCCTGCACTGATTCACTGCCCTCTGCTCCTGACTGTGGATGTGACTGACAGGCTGCTTAAACCTCCCACTGCCTAGACTTCCCAATAAGCTCTTTCTCTCTTAACTTGTCTTTGTCAGGGCTATTTCATCACAGCAATCCAGAACAAAACATGGAGACCTCCCTAACGCTGAGTCAGCGAGCTAGGGAAATGAAACCTACTGTAGCTTTTCTATGTTGCACCCTGGATGCTTCAAGATGGTGCAGAGCAGAATGACATCATCTCGGGAGAGGTTTAGGAGGGTGAGGGTTAGCTGCTGCAAATTCGGGTTCTGAATGAACAAGTCAAAGAATGAGCAACTGTTGCAGGTGAAGGAAACGTTATTTAGCCTGCAAATCAAAGGAAAGTCCGAATGAGTTTCCAGCCAGCCCCAAACTCCAGCCCGAGTGCTCATCTTTAATAATCTCCTCCATCCCATGATAACCTCATACTCTAATTTCACAACCTAATGATACAGCTCACTCGTCCTCAGATTACATGGTTTTTCTCTCCCACGTGGGATACTGAGATGCAAGGTTGGCTGTCGCCGAAGGCTGCTAGCCCACACGCGTTCACTACCTCCTAAGGTTCCCAGGACAGCCCCCAACAAACAATGGTCTGCAACAGACATGAGTGGTGCTGACCTCAGACTCTAGACTCTTTTATTATATTTTTTTGTGTATGAATGTACTGTCTGCATGTAGGTGGGTGCACCTGTGTCATGCAATGCCATGGAGGTCAGAAAGAAGCATTGGATTCCCCTGGAACTGGAGTTAAAGACGGTTCTTCGCCACCATGTGGGGTGCTGGAATGGAACCCGGGGTCCTCTGCAAGAGCTGTCGGTGCTCTTAAACCCTGAGCCATCTCTCCTGCCCCGGTTTTTTTTTTTTTTTTTTTTTTTTTTTTCTTTTTATTTTATTTTATTTTTTATTGATGCTTTGTGTATTTCATACATCATTTTCCAATTCAGTTCAGGCATATTTCCCTTTCCCTTCCCCCCTTATCCCACCCCACCATCCCAGATCATGCACTCTGCCATAAACTGTCCGCATCTTTCTCTCATTTTTTTTTTCATTTTTTAGCAATAAGTGATAATTTAGAGTACAACAGCATCCTCATGTAAAACCAATTTGCAGGCTGTTGTGCCCAAACCCACACAGCCCCACCATCCAGCGGGGGGGTTGTTATAGTTCAATCAAGAACCAACTCAGACTCTTAAGTCTTCACTTTCACAGTTTACTGAAAGGTAATGGGCAGACTTGTTTGCAATATATTTCTCTGATAGGACGGAGTCAAAGTTGACTTTCAACTTACTCAAGGCTTTGAATGGAGCACCTAGGATGCTTCAGCTCCATATACAAGGGCAAAAAGGCCATCTCATCGAGGTCACTGTTTTTCACCTGGAGCATACGAAGATTCCTGTTGTTTGAGAGCACAGAACAGATCTGATGCCAATAGAGGCGTCTACTTCCTCTGTAATGGAGGAGAAAGGGAGTATAATATAAAGTATAGAAGACTTTCACTCTGTAACAAAAGAGATCTGACTCGGACTTTTCCCCAAGGTGAGGAGAATCAGGCCAGTCAGGTAAGTTCACTCATAAGGCAATTCCCAAGCAGTATGTGGCCATGTCTGTTACTGTTTCTGGTTGTTGAGTATGGGGGTCCTTGTGAAATCAGAAATCGAGGTGTTTCTGAGCATCCTATAGCACGGTCCCTCAAAGCACAACAAAAGGAGTGACAGGCTCGATGTTCCCCGGTGTTGAGGTTAATAAAACCTACCTTCCATAAGCCAACCTTGGTGGTTTTACAGTGAAAAACAGGGCCAGGATTCCTGAGCCATTGGGTCAAAATCCAGAGTGAGAATTTCCTAGGCTCAAGTTTAACGTTACCCCTTGCTCAGTATCTAATCGTGGGAATATACTTGACTTTTGTCCACTTTCCTCTCCTAAATTAAGATTTCATGTATTTGTGTGTGTGTGTGTTTAGTATGTATTTATGTCATATCACATGTGTGTATGTATGTCATACACGTGTGTATGTAGTCCTATCACATGTGTGTATGTACATCGTATCACATGTGTGCATGTATGTCGTGTCACATGTGTGTATGTATGCATTATATCACATGTGTGTATGTGTGTCATATCACACGTGTGTGGTGTGTATGTCATGTCATATCACATGTGTATGTTCATATCACATGTGTGGGTGTGTATGTGTGTCATATCACGTGTGTATGTCATATCACATGTGTATGTCATATCACGTGTGGGTGTGTATGTATGTCATATCACATGTGTGTATGGTCATTCACATGTGGTGTATGTATGTATGTATGACATATCACATGTGTGGAGGTCAGAGGACAACTTTCAGTAGTCAGTTCTCTCCTTCTACACATGTGGGTCCCAGGGATTGAACTTAGGTTGTCACGTTTGTGGAGCAGATACCTTACCTGCTGAGCCATTGTGGCCTTCCTGTCTTATATGGTTTCTCTGAGTATGAGTCCATTTGTGACACGTGTGTGAATGTTTGGCTACACATGCGTGTACACCCACCATGAGGTGCGTGCTCGGGGGGAGCAGAAGTCAACATTAGGTGTCTTCTTCGATTGCTTTCTATCTTATTTACTTATTTTTTTAATTAATTTAATTGAATTTTTATTTTATGTGTCCTGGATTATGTGGACGTATGTATCTAAGTGCAAACCATGTTGTGCGATGATAGAAGAAACAAGAGGGCAATGCACCCCCTGGAACTGGAGTTGCAGACAGGTGTTGCCTCCATGTATGTGGGTACCGGGAAAGAACCTGGCTCATCCACTGACGACCACTGGAGCCACCTCTCCAGGTCCCTCCCCCGTGAGCACTGCTTTAAATTTTACGAGCCACTTTGCAGCGAGGAGGTCAAAGGGGGAGCCTGCGTGTGATGCTACCTGAGGACAGGAAACACACATGACAGAGATGGTCACGAGGCCCCCTCCCAGGAGGGAGGGTTTATAGTACTGCTGCTCTGACAGTGAGGCCACGGAAAAGAAGTCCCACTGGGACCCAGAGTGAATGTAGTTTGGGCCTGGGAGGTGCCAGGGACCGGAAGTTCAAGGTCAGCCCTGGATACATATGTAGCCTGTGTTGTGTGTGTCTTTTTAAAAGCTACAGTAGCCTCCATGGCAGGGTACTTACTAGCCCAGTAGACATGAAGCTCCGGGTTCCTCCTCAGCACAGGGAAAAAGGAGTTAATAGATCAAAATTATCACAATGTATTTTTGCTATTGTTTTGATAGATCTGGGACAGGATCTCACTGTACAGACCATACCATGTATGTAGCCCCGACTGGTCTGAAACACTCAAGAGAGAAACATGTTTTGCTTTTTAGCTGCTGAGTGTTGGGATTACAAGAGTGAGCTATGTATGATACTTGACTTAACCTGATTAGTGCATTTTAGTCCTTAGGTACAAGTCCTTATGTACCCTGAGCTAGCCTTGAAATTGCTATGTAAACCAAGGGTGTCCCTTGAGTTTCTAATCTTCCTGCCTCTCACCACCCGAGTGCTGGGACTGCAGCAGCCACTATGCCTGGTTTAATGAGGTGCTGGGGAACGACGCCAAGACCTGTGCCTACGTAACAGTCCACTAACTGAGCTATACTGCTGGCCTACTGTACACCCATACTGATGTCTCACATTTTACCCCACAAACATGCCCAATTACTAACAAACAAAAATACAAATTAAAAGGGCAAATAACCTATCTTCAAAAAAAAAGAGTCAATCCAGGTGTCAAAGTGGAGTCTGGGGACTGGAGACATGGCTCTGCCTCCTCCTGCACAGGAACTAGGTTGGGCTCCCAGCAAACATGACAACCATTTGTAACTCCAGTTCCAGGGGATCTGATGCTCTCTTCTGACCTCTGCTGGGCATTGCACAACAGTGTAACTTAAATAAAATACAGATAAAAACACATACTTAAAAAAAATAAAAAATTTTAAAAATGTAGTCTGAGCTGGCAGATGGGATTCTCTGTGAGTTCAAGGCCAGCCTGGGTCTACAGAGCGAGCTCTAGGCCAGCTTGGACTAAAGGAGAGCCTGTCTCAAAAAGACCAAAAAAAAAAAAAAAACCATAAAAGAAACACTGGGGCTGGAAGATGGCTCAGCAGTTTAAGAGCACTTGCTGCTCTTACAGAAGACCAGGTTGATTCCCAGTACCTAAGGCTGCAGTAACACACATGTCTTAACTCCAGTTCCAGGAGATGCCTTCTGACTGCAGTGCAGCACACATGGTGCCTTACATACACATAGGCAAAAAACACTCATACATAAAATAAAAAAAAAATAAAATCCTTCCCTCTTTAAAAAAGTTAAAATGGAGCCTACTGACCCAAAAAAAGTGAGTTTTGAATCCTAATAGAAACCAGTAAACACAGGAACAGGTTTTGGAAAATGGGATAGAAAAGACACTGAATAGACTTACATCACGTTGGGTAGCCGACTTCCCTGGAGGATATCAGGGACTGAACATGAAAGTTTCCTCAGCTCAGTGCAGTGTTTTAAGCAGTAGGTGGAAACTATCAAATCTGAGTCATCTTTGATCTTAAACTTCACTTCTTTCAGTAAGCCCATCATTCGAATGACAAAGTCTTCATTCTGCAACTCAAACAGACAGTAGAACAACTTCCGGTAGTCCAGCTTTCCCGAAAGCTCTACCTTCTGACTCAAGGTCTCCAGGGACTGGGACAATTGTTGTTTTGTTTCCTGGGGCAAGCGGTGGCCAAAAAACGCCTCTAGCTTTTCTTGTTCCGTGCTATGTAAAAGGCCAAATATGAAACACCCCAAAAAATTCCACCGTGGTTTTGCTCTCTTTAGAAACTTCGTCAGGAGTGTGCCTATGTATTTAACCTCAGGACTAGGGTGGTCCACGTGGCTCTTCAGAAGATAAAAAACAGCGGCGCAGAACTCCTGGACAGATGGGTGAAAGAACGAGTACGAGTCCTTTGCCTCCCTGCTCTTTACGAGAATCTTTTTGCTAGGCAACGTGGAGGTGTCAGAGTCGATCACTCCATATCTTCTGAGAGCTTCCTCGCCGAACACAAACGTCTCAGTCCACATGCCCTCCGCGGCCAGGAGACACAGACTCTGTAGCTGCTCCTGGGCCTTCTTACTCGGGTGACGAGCACCTCTGGGAAGGAACAAGTTAAAGACGTAAGTAGAATATAAGGAGGTTGTTCTTCGACAGACAGCCACCAGGTCATTCTCCCTTTCCGTCTCTTCCTTCAGACACATGGCCACCAACCAGCAGATCTGGGGGATCCTGCACAAGGTAAAGATCTGCTCGTTCTCTCTCATGATGCTGTATGCTCCCACAGCCCTGTATTTATCGTCAAATAAACAGCAAAAATACAGTTTCCTGTTGGTCTCATCAAACCCTACGATGGTTCTGATTTCTGCATCCTCGAACTTATCCTCTAGTTTCTTGAGGATCTCTGGGGTAGCTGCGATGAGCAGAAGGGACTCTGGGAGTATCTTCCTCCTGATCAAACTGCTCAGTACCATCTTTACGGGTCGCTTCTCCATCCAGTCACTGCACAGCTCTGACTCTGGCTCAGTCAAATCACATTTCAGGCATTCAAAGCTGTCAATGATGAAGAGGATCTTCTCAGGCTGGGACACAATCTCTGCCACAGGAGCAGAAGGGTTAGGCCACTCTCTTGAGATCAGGTCGGCCAGACTTGCTTTCTGCAACTGGTTCACGTCTCGACAGCAGAAGTAGAAGACGTATGTGAATTTATTCTGATACAATCTGCCTTCCCCCCAGGCCATCATCAACTTCGTCAGCATCATCGTCTTCCCCATGCCGGAGGACCCTTTCAGAAGCAACACCTGGTAGCTGCTCCCAGACCTCTCTGATGGAAAGAAGTGCTCAAAATATTCCTGCTCTCCCTGGGTAATTTTTGGGCTAAAGGCATCACGAAGGTTAAGGTTGAGATTTCTGAACCAAATGCCGGTGAACTTGGTCTTTACATGAGCTTGATAGATCTTGGGGTGTCCTGAGTTTGGTACAAGAGGGGAAAAAAAAAAACCCCAACAACATATCAGAGTTAAATACTCATACATATGCGATTTGACTCTGGCATTTTTTGTGGTTGTTTGTTGTCTTTTTAGACAGGGTCTCCCTTTGTCCCAGCTGGGCCTGGGATTTGTATGTAGAACCAGGCTGGCCTTGAACTCACAGAGATCCACCTGCCTCTGCCCCAAGTGCTAGGATTAAAGGTGTGCGCCACCACCCGGCAACTCTGGCCATTTTTAATTCTCAGGATGTAGCTTTTTAGGAATCTAAACTACGGCACGAGAACAGACCTGGTCCACAGGTCACCCTGTAAGCAGTTTCACTGCAGCTTGGGCACAGCTTTCCTGTCTGTGTACAGTGCAGACTACAGTGGTTTAATTGTGATGTGTTGTGTAAGCTCACAGAGAACCTAGCTCTGGAAATAAAGTTTCCGCTCCCCATTTTAGCCCCAAGTATGTTTGTTTCTCAGTGTAATCCAAGGTCCCTTGTGTGGGGAATGGGCTGTTCCCTCTAAGTCTGTGACAGAGAGGGAAGAAACACAGAGTATAAATTCTTTTCCTTTTTTTTTTTTTTTTTTTTTTTTAGTCTTTTGAGACAGGGTCTCCCTGTAGCCCCAGCTGGCCTGGAAATGCTCTGTAGACCAGGTGGTCTTGAACACAGAGATCCACCTGCCTCTGCCTCCCAAGTGCTGGGATTAACGCCCGGCACAAGATAAACTTTTTTCAACAGAGGTTATTATTGTTTATCCCATGACAGAAAAGGGCTTGCAATGAGAAGCAGAAGTTTGGCCTTGGGAAAGTTAGCCATGGACAGAGAAAGCCCAACTGGGACAGACAGCTGTCTGAGTTTCCCCACTTGGCTTCTGCTGGATGATATGTGGGACAGACAGCTGTCCGAGTTTCCTGCTGGTATTCGGAAGCTTCCCCCGAAGGGACCCTCTGCTCTGCCTACCACTGTCAGAAACTGTAGCTGTGCCTCGACTTCCCCGGTCACTTTCTTCTGGATGTTTCCAGACCTTCCTGCTCTTAGCTATTGTTTCTGTTGGAAGCATCACCCAAGCTGCACTCAAGGCTGCCTAGGAATGCTACCCAGACGACGGCTTTAAGTGAGAGCCCCCAGCTGCTTTCCAATGCGATGGCATTTTGCTCTACCCAGCGACTATCTACACTGATCCATCTATCACCTCCCCCCCACCCTGCAGTCTGGCTGTCCTTCCTTTGTTCTGTCTGTCTGTCCTGATGTCTACCCATCGTCTGTCTCCCTAGCAGTCTACACTCCCTGTCCATTTCCCTATCTCGCTCTCTCCATCAATATAGCATCAACTAATAACAATCTATCAATTAATCTCTCCATCATCTCTCTCCATCCATCCTTCTTATTTTCCATCTGTCTGCCTATTTGTCTACCTGTCTGTCTCATCTCTATCTCCCTGTATACCTTCCTATCTATTTCCTTACCTATCCCTCCATCAATGAAACTCTCTCTCCACCCACATAGCTATCTCCCTATCTCTCTTCTGGCTATCTCCCTATCTATGCCTCTCTCCATCAATCTATCTATATCTATCTATCCATCCATCCACCACATGCCATCCAGCCATTCCATCGCATCCACCATCTCCCCCTGCCCCCCTCCCTCTGGATCTCTCTGTCTGGGTATCTCCCTACGTCTCTGTTTCTTTATCTTATCATACATCAATCCATCCATCCATCATCCTCCATCCATCCCTCATCTATCCATTCTCCCCCTCCCTCTCTCCCTCCACCTCTCCCTCCCCTTCCCCTCCATTAGTTACCTTCTTCTGATCACCTAGACCTACGTGTTTCCATGAGGCTGTTTCCTACCCTGTGGGTAATTAGGTCTCATTGACCTGGCCCTACTGTAGACGGCCCACGAAGAATAGTTATTAGAACTAAAACACGATCCTCACTGTGAGAAGCTTCGACCCACTCACCAGAACTCTCTCTGGAGGCTCTTTCACAGAGATCCTTCCTATCCATCTTCTGGAAGATTTCCAAGGTCACTTTCCAGGCTTGCTTTTCTTCGTAGTACTTCATCAGTAAGTTGGCAAGGTCTTGCCGGGAGGCTTTCTTCACCTCCGTCCAAGGAATGTGCTTGAGCCCGAGATGCAGAATCTCCTGCTTGAGGAGTTCCTTAAACTTCATGAATTCCTTCTTGTTCAGCTCCGCCATGTACCACATAAGGCCGTAATCAGAAAAGAACGACGCTGCCATTTTATCTAGGGAGGAGAGCTGGGTCTTTTGAGAGATGGCTAAGAAGAGATGAGAGAGAACCTGTGGGGAAATCAAGCAAACACCAAGTTATTAAAAACAGAGTCAGAGGGCTGCGGAGACAAGCTCATGATCCAAAAGTGCTTGGTTGCAAACAGGACGACGTTTATTTTGGATCCCCATAACTTACATAAAAGCAGGCTGGGGAATGACATACCTGGTAATCCTACACTCTGAGGCAGAGTGGGAGGGTCCCTGGAGCCTTGCTGGCCTGCTAGTGTAAGCTAAATTGGTAAGGTCCAGGTTGGTGAGACTGCCTCAAAAAGTAAGAGACAGAAAGAGATTGGAGGAAGACACCAGTATCAACCTGGCCTCTGTGTGGCTCTCGATGCACATGCACACGCACACACACGTGCACGCACACAGGTCAAATTCATTAACTTCTGCCTCATATGCTGCCCCTATGGGGCTGGTGGGGGAGGGGCAGGAAGATCCTTGAAGCNTGTGTATGTGTGTGTGTGTGTAATATAGCCTATAGTGTGTATGTGTGTGTGTGTGTGTAATATAGCCTATAGTGTGTGTGTGTGTGTGTGTGTGTAATATAGCCTATAGATTTTCTTTTTTTTTTTTTTGTCTTTTTGAGACAGGGTCTCCCTTTAGTCCCAGCTGTCCTAGAACTCACTCTGTAGATCAGGCTGGCCTTGAACTCACAGAGATCTGCCTGCCTCTGCCTCTGCCTCTTGAGTGCTGGGATTAAAGGCATGCACTATCCTGCCCAGCTACCTATAGATTTTCTAATTTGTTTCCCCAAAGGCCCTTCAGTGTGGGTTCAGTCCCTGGGCCAACAAGAGCTCATTCCCACCCCTGTACCACACCGTATTGCCTGCTCCCAGCAGCTATTGATTGGCACTTGTACCACACTGTATTTCCTGCTCCCAGCAGCTACTGATTGGCACCTGTACCACACTGTATTTCCTGCCCCCAGCAGCTATTGATTGGCAGAAGTTCTTCAAGTTGGGTTGGGATTCCTTCCCCAAGAAGCTGCAGAGTGCTTATCTCCCAACAGGATGCTTATTTCAAACCCCTGCTTCCCAAGGTTCAGGGCTCATGTGGAAGAGGTGGAAAGATTTTAAGAGCCAGAGGGGGCAGATAGACCGAAAGGAAACAGTGTTATGACAGTGGTTAACTGCTCTTACGAACTCCCAGCAATGGTGACAACAGACATAAGTCCAAACTACACTTGCGATTCTCAATGACTTGACTACAGCGAGTTTCATTCTTCAAGGTGCTCATGTTTCTTGGTCCCCAATTCATCCTCTACTAACTCCTGCATCCCTCCTGGGATTCTGTACTTGTTCACCCCAGAGTGGAGTAGTCTTTCCTTAAAGTTTGGATCAACAAGGCGCTAGAAGGCGGCATGTGGATGCATAGGCACAGTGGGAGGTGACTGTGTCACAAGTATCAGAGGGAAGCCTGATTTTACTGCAAAACAATGCAGGAGATAGGTATAATAGTGCAATGTCAATGGCTTGTGGGTTTAATGCTCTCAAGTTAGCAGCTGTAGTATACATTGTATCACTAAACTGTCCTGCGCTGTTTATGTTTGTTGAAAGCACACTCTGGTAGCACCAATTACCTAATTGTATGGCAAACTGAGCAACGTCAATGTGATCTGAAAAGAACTGTGCTCTTATATTGTGAATCCCTTAAAATATAATAATAAATAAATAAATAAATAAATAAATAAATAAATGCAGACTCTGGGAGTAAAGGTAGCCTCTCCGGTCCTAGACTCCTGTGTATTTATTATAAGTATTCCCAAGGCCCCTTGTCTGGAGATGGGGTCCTCCTGGCTCTGTAACCGGGAGAGGGAAGAGAAATCACACAGTCCAAAAGAAAAATCACTGTGCCTTTGAGAATGGCTACATGGTGAACCGTTCCCAACCAAGGTTACTATAGTTTATTCCATAATATAAAAATGACAAAAGACCCCAGTGTGGAGCACAAGGGCAGGACTGATGGTTGTTTGGGCTTGCCAAAGAGGAGCCTTCAAACATGACATCTTTCAGCCTAATAATAATAAAAAAGAAATCATAAGCTGAAGTTGCTAAAACTTAAGGCGTCATAATCTTGGTATATTTGTGGCATGCATATATGCATATTTTGGAGTGATACAAATTGGAAGGATCAACAACAACAAAAACAACTGGGTCAAAGAACTGACTGAAACAGTAAACTTCTGCCCCAAACTGTAAACTTCTGCATTGAAAATTTAAAAAGAAAAGACTTACAAAAAGATGAAAGATACATATGGCAGAATGCGTGATGCATAAGCTCTGGTGAGATGGTGGGCAAGGAAGGGGGAACAGGTCTAAATTTGATTGAGAAATGTATGAAATGCACAGAACTTCAATAAAAAAATTGGCTTAAAAATGACAGCAGTGTGGGCTGGAGAGATAGCCTAGCGGTTAAGAGCACCGACCGCTCTTACAGAGGACCTGGGTTCGATCCCCAGCACCCACATGGTGGCCGAGAACCGTCTGAAACTCCAGTTCCAGGAGAACTCCAGTTCCAGGGGAATCCGAGACCCTCTTCTGACCTCCGCGGCATTGCATGACAAGGGTGCACAAACTTGCATGCAGACAGTACATTCATACACATACAGAAATAAATAAAATTAATAATAATAAAAAATTTTTTAATGACAGCAGTGGAAGAGAGAAGCCAAAAGCTTATTCGTGGAGAGGACACTCTGCTCTGCTTGGAACTATTACTTTTTTTGAGACAGGGTCTCCCTGCAGCCCCAGCTGCAACTATGTAGATCAGGCTAGCCTCAATCTCAGAGATGGGCCTGCCTTCAGGTTTGTACCCCGAGGCCCGGCTGGCTTGGAGTTCTCACTCTGGAACTCACTCCAGGACGATTGTTTCAAGTCCCCTTATTTCTGCTTGGTGCCTGTAAGCACCTGAGCTGATGACGTCATCTCTACTTGGCTTACTTGTAAGCTTCACCCAAGGGGATGCTCTGCTTCTCCCACGACTCTGCCTCCCTGCAGCCTCCCTGTCTGTTTCTGCTGGGTGTCTGTAGGCTTCCATCTGCTATCTTACTTCCTCCCTCAAGCAGGCTACTGCAGTCACCTCTGCAGGATGTCATCAGCACCTTGTTTGGTGACATTTGCTCTCTTATCTGCTGAGTCTATCTGTGACTAGCTGGTTTTTTTTTTCTTTTACTTGTTATATGAACTTGTTATACACTTAAACTCGCTCATTCAAAACGGAAAACATGGCCATTGCACTCGTTCTGTGGGCCCTTCAGAACACCAGTATTTAGGGCAGGAAACAGGCCACACCCATCTACCCATCCCCTCCTGTCTTGTCACTAACAAAAGTAACAACTCTCTTCACCTCTAATACTATAGTCTGTCCCAAACCACACAATATCCTTTTGTGTTAGAATCATTCCACCAATAATATCTGAGATCCATCTAGATCTGATAATATAATGGGTTTATCATCTTGCTTGTAACAGTTAGAATTTCCATTTTCAGATATGAACATCGGCCAAAGATAGTTTAATAAGTGTCTGTCTTTTAGCAAATGGAGTCATGCGCTTTTGCATGTACACCTGACAGAGTTCTGAGTTTTAGGTTATGCCAGAATCTCTGTAAGGATGATTGAGATGTTCTGTTTAGAAGCTAACTTTCATGCTGGGTGTGGTGGCGCATGGCTTTAATCCTAGCACTCAGGAGGTAGAAGCAGGCTGATTTTTGGGAGATCAAGGCCAGCTTGGTCTACATAGTAAGTTCCAGGCCAGCTGGGGCTATGGGGAGACCCTGTGTAAAATAAAAGCTAAACAAACAAAATAATAATAAAAGCTAACTTTCACAATCTACAATCAGTTAAAAAAATTAAGATTACATTTATTTGCATGTATATGCTCACACATGTACATACGCATGCTACAGCATGGCTCACATACACATACGCATGCTACAGCATGGCTCACACACACACATGTACATCTGCATACTACAGTGTGGCTCACACACACATGCACATACGCGTGTGGTGGTGAGAGGACTCCTTGTAGGAGTCAGTTCTCTCCCTCCATATGAGTCCAGGGGACTGAATTCGGGTCGCCAGGTTTGGCAACAAGTTAGCTTTAACCCACTGAGCTATTACACCAGCCCCCATGATTATTATTATTATTATTATTATTATTATTATTATTATTAGGTCTTTACGAGACAGGGTCTCCCTGTAGCCCCAGCTGTCCTGGAACTCACTCTGTAGACCAGGCTGGCCTTGAACTCGCAAAGATCCGCCTGCCTCTGCCTCCCAAATGCTAGGATTAAAGGTGTGCGCCACCATGTCTGGCGATCATTATTTTTAAGGTAACTAAGTTTGCCTGTGAATGACAGAAAATTGGACAAAAGTGGCACATACCAAACACTGCATACCTTCTCTGACCGCTGAATTCGCTGTCAGCTTGGTACAGTGCACTCCCCTGGGAAGGGAATCTCAAAGACTGACTGTCTATATCACACTGGCCTGTGAGCCTATCTGGGGGTGGGGGGTTGATTACCTTGAGTAAGTTAACTGAAGCGGTCAGGTCCACCCACTGTAGGTGGCACCAGACCCTAAAAACAGGATTCCAAACGGTTACGTGTGGGGACAGTGAGTACCAGCATGCCTGCACTGATTCACTGCCCTCTGCTCCTGACTGTGGATGTGACGTGACAGGCTGCTTTAACCTCCCACTGCCTAGACTTCCCAATAAGCTCTTTCTCTCTTAACTTGTCTTTGTCAGGGCTATTTCATCACAGCAATCCAGAACAAAACATGGAGACCTCCCTAACGCTGAGTCAGCGAGCTAGGGAAATGAAACCTACTGTAGCTTTTCTATGTTGCACCCTGGATGCTTCAAGATGGTGCAGAGCAGAATGACATCATCTCGGGAGAGGTTTAGGAGGGTGAGGGTTAGCTGCTGCAAATTCGGGTTCTGAATGAACAAGTCAAAGAATGAGCAACTGTTGCAGGTGAAGGAAACGTTATTTAGCCTGCAAATCAAAGGAAAGTCCGAATGAGTTTCCAGCCAGCCCCAAACTCCAGCCCGAGTGCTCATCTTTAATAATCTCCTCCATCCCATGATAACCTCATACTCTAATTTCACAACCTAATGATACAGCTCACTCGTCCTCAGATTACATGGTTTTTCTCTCCCACGTGGGATACTGAGATGCAAGGTTGGCTGTCGCCGAAGGCTGCTAGCCCACACGCGTTCACTACCTCCTAAGGTTCCCAGGACAGCCCCCAACAAACAATGGTCTGCAACAGACATGAGTGGTGCTGACCTCAGACTCTAGACTCTTTTATTATTATTTTTTATGTGTATGAATGTACTGTCTGCATGTAGGTGGGTGCACCTGTGTCATGCAATGCCATGGAGGTCAGAAGAGAGCATTGGATTCCCCTGGAACTGGAGTTAAAGACGGTTCTTAGCCACCATGTGGGTGCTGGGAATGGAACCCGGGTCCTCTGCAAGAGCTGTCGGTGCTCTTAACCGCTGAGCCATCTCTCCTGCCCCGACTCTAGATTCTTTTTTTCCCCCATCTTATCTTTTTATTTTATTTTATTTTTTATTGATGCTTTGTGTATTTCATACATCATTTTCCAATTCAGTTCAGGCATATTTCCCTTTCCCTTCCCCCCCTTATCCCACCCCACCCCATCCCAGATCATGCACTCTGCCATAACTGTCCTGCATCTTTCTCTCAGTTTTTTTTTCATTTTTTAGCAATAAGTGATAATTTATGAGTACAAGCATCCCTCATGTAAAACCAATTTGCAGGCTGTTGTGCCCAAACCCCCACAGCCCCACCATCCAGCGGGGGGGTTGTTATATGTTCAATCAAGAACCAACTCTAGACTCTTAAGTCTTCACTTTCACAGTTTACTGAAAGGTAATGGGCAGACTTGTTTGCAATATATTTCTCTGATAGGACGGAGTCAAAGTTGACTTTCAACTTACTCAAGGCTTTGAATGGAGCACCTAGGATGCTTCAGCTCCATATACAAGGGCAAAAAGGCCATCTCATCGAGGTCACTGTTTTTCACCTGGAGCATACGAAGATTCCTGTTGTTTGAGAGCACAGAACAGATCTGATGCCAATAGAGGCGTCTACTTCCTCTGTAATGGAGGAGAAAGGGAGTATAATATAAAGTATAGAAGACTTTCACTCTGTAACAAAAGAGATCTGACTCGGACTTTTCCCCAAGGTGAGGAGAATCAGGCCAGTCAGGTAAGTTCACTCATAAGGCAATTCCCAAGCAGTATGTGGCCATGTCTGTTACTGTTTCTGGTTGTTGAGTATGGGGGTCCTTGTGAAATCAGAAATCGAGGTGTTTCTGAGCATCCTATAGCACGGTCCCTCAAAGCACAACAAAAGGAGTGACAGGCTCGATGTTCCCCGGTGTTGAGGTTAATAAAACCTACCTTCCATAAGCCAACCTTGGTGGTTTTACAGTGAAAAACAGGGCCAGGATTCCTGAGCCATTGGGTCAAAATCCAGAGTGAGAATTTCCTAGGCTCAAGTTTAACGTTACCCCGTGCTCAGTATCTAATCTTGGGGAATATACTTGACTTTTTGTCCACTTTCCTCTCCTCAATTAAGATTTCATGTATTTGTGTGTGTGTGTGTATGTATGTATTTATGTCATATCACATGTGTGTATGTATGTCATATCACGTGTGTATGTATGTCCTATCACATGTGTGTATGTACATCGTATCACATGTGTGCATGTATGTCGTGTCACATGTGTGTATGTATGCATGTTATATCACATGTGTGTATGTGTGTCATATCACACGTGTGGGTGTGTATGTATGTCATATCACATGTGTATGTCATATCACATGTGTGGGTGTGTATGTGTGTCATATCACGTGTGTATGTCATATCACATGTGTATGTCATATCACGTGTGTGGGTGTGTATGTATGTCATATCACATGTGTGTATGTCATATCACATGTGTGTATGTATGTATGTATGACATATCACATGTGTGGAGGTCAGAGGACAACTTTCAGTAGTCAGTTCTCTCCTTCTACCATGTGGGTCCCAGGGATTGAACTTAGGTTGTCACGTTTGGGAGCAGATACCTTTACCTGCTGAGCCATTGTGGCCTTCCTGTCTTATATGGTTTCTCTGAGTATGAGTCCATTTGTGACACGTGTGTGAATGTTTGGCTACACATGCGTGTACACCCACCATGAGGTGCGTGCTCGGGGGGAGCAGAAGTCAACATTAGGTGTCTTCTTCGATTGCTTTCTATCTTATTTACTTATTTATTTTTAATTAATTTAATTGAATTTTATTTTATGTGTCCTGAGTATGTGGACTGTATGTATCTAAGTGCAACCATGTTGTGCGATGATAGAAGAAACAAGAGGGCAATGCACCCCCTGGAACTGGAGTTGCAGACAGGTGTTTGCCTCCATGTATGTGGGTACCGGGAACTGAACCTGGCTCATCCACTGACGACCACTGAGCCACCTCTCCAGGTCCCTCCCCCGTGAGCACTGCTTTAAATTTTACGAGCCACTTTGCAGCGAGGAGGTCAAAGGGGGAGCCTGCGTGTGATGCTACCTGAGGACAGGAAACACACATGACAGAGATGGTCACGAGGCCCCCTCCCAGGAGGGAGGGTTTATAGTACTGCTGCTCTGACAGTGAGGCCACGGAAAAGAAGTCCCACTGGGACCCAGAGTGAATGTAGTTGGGCCTGGAGGTGCCAGAGGACCGGAAGTTCAAGGTCAGCCCTGGATACATATGTAGCCTGTGTTGTGTGTGTCTTTTTAAAAGCTACAGTAGCTCCATGGCAGGGTACTTACTAGCCCAGTAGACATGAAGCTCCGGGTTCCATCCTCAGCACAGGGAAAAAAGGAGTTAATAGATCATAAATTATACACATGTATTTTTGCTATTGTTTGATATATCTGGGACAGGATCTCACTGTACAGACCATACCATGTATGTAGCCCCGACTGGTCTGAAACACTCAAGAGAGAAACATGTTTGCTTTTTAGCTTGCTGAGTGTTGGGATTACAAGAGTGAGCTATGTATGATACTTGACTTAACCTGATTAGTGCATTTTAGTCCTTAGGTACAAGTCCTTATGTACCCTGAGCTAGCCTTGAAATTGCTATGTAACCAAGGGTGTCCTTGAGTTTCTAATCTTCCTGCCTTCACCACCCGAGTGCTGGGACTGCAGCACGTACCACTATGCCTGGTTTAATGAGGTGCTGGGGAACGACGCCAAGACCTGTGCCTACGTAACAGTCCACTAACTGAGCTATACTGCTGGCCTACTGTACACCCATACTGATGTCTCACATTTTACCCCACAAACATGCCCAATTACTAACAAACAAAAATACAAATTAATAAGGGCAAATAACCTATCTTCAAAAAAAAAGAGTCAATCCAGGTGTCAAAGTGGAGTCTGGGGACTGGAGACATGGCTCTGCCTCCTCCTGCACAGGAACTAGGTTGGGCTCCCAGCAAACATGACAACCATTTGTAACTCCAGTTCCAGGGGATCTGATGCTCTCTTCTGACCTCTGTGGGCATTGCACAACAGGGGTATACTTACATACATACAGATAAAACACACATACGTGTAAAATTGAAAATAAAAAATTTTAAAAATGTAGTCTGAGCTGGCAGATGGATCTCTGTGAGTTCAAGGCCAGCCTGGTCTACAGAGCGAGCTCTAGGCCAGCTTGGACTAAAGGGAGAGCCTGTCTCAAAAAGACCAAAAAAAAAAAAAAACCATAAAAGAAAACCTGGGGCTGGAGAGATGGCTCAGCAGTTAAGAGCACTTGCTGCTCTTACAGAAGACCCAGGTTCCATTCCCAGTACCTGCCTGACAGATAACCACCATGTATAACTCCAGTTCCAGGAGATGACCTCTATGGGCAGTGCGCACACATGGTGCACTTACATACACATAGGCAAAACACTCATACACATAAAATAAAAAAAAAATAAATCCTTCCCTCTTTAAAAAGTTTAAAAATGGAGCCTACTGACCCAAAAAAGTGAGTTTTGAATCCTATAGAAACCCAGTAAACACAGGAACAGGTTTTGGAAAATGGGATAGAAAAGACACTGAATAGACTTACATCACGTTGGGTAGCCGACTTCCCTGGAGGATATCAGGGACTGAACATGAAAGTTTCCTCAGCTCAGTGCAGTGTTTTAAGCAGTAGGTGGAAACTATCAAATCTGAGTCATCTTTGATCTTAAACTTCACTTCTTTCAGTAAGCCCATCATTCGAATGACAAAGTCTTCATTCTGCAACTCAAACAGACAGTAGAACAACTTCCGGTAGTCCAGCTTTCCCGAAAGCTCTACCTTCTGACTCAAGGTCTCCAGGGACTGGGACAATTGTTGTTTTGTTTCCTGGGGCAAGCGGTGGCCAAAAAACGCCTCTAGCTTTTCTTGTTCCGTGCTATGTAAAAGGCCAAATATGAAACACCCCAAAAAATTCCACCGTGGTTTTGCTCTCTTTAGAAACTTCGTCAGGAGTGTGCCTATGTATTTAACCTCAGGACTAGGGTGGTCCACGTGGCTCTTCAGAAGATAAAAAACAGCGGCGCAGAACTCCTGGACAGATGGGTGAAAGAACGAGTACGAGTCCTTTGCCTCCCTGCTCTTTACGAGAATCTTTTTGCTAGGCAACGTGGAGGTGTCAGAGTCGATCACTCCATATCTTCTGAGAGCTTCCTCGCCGAACACAAACGTCTCAGTCCACATGCCCTCCGCGGCCAGGAGACACAGACTCTGTAGCTGCTCCTGGGCCTTCTTACTCGGGTGACGAGCACCTCTGGGAAGGAACAAGTTAAAGACGTAAGTAGAATATAAGGAGGTTGTTCTTCGACAGACAGCCACCAGGTCATTCTCCCTTTCCGTCTCTTCCTTCAGACACATGGCCACCAACCAGCAGATCTGGGGGATCCTGCACAAGGTAAAGATCTGCTCGTTCTCTCTCATGATGCTGTATGCTCCCACAGCCCTGTATTTATCGTCAAATAAACAGCAAAAATACAGTTTCCTGTTGGTCTCATCAAACCCTACGATGGTTCTGATTTCTGCATCCTCGAACTTATCCTCTAGTTTCTTGAGGATCTCTGGGGTAGCTGCGATGAGCAGAAGGGACTCTGGGAGTATCTTCCTCCTGATCAAACTGCTCAGTACCATCTTTACGGGTCGCTTCTCCATCCAGTCACTGCACAGCTCTGACTCTGGCTCAGTCAAATCACATTTCAGGCATTCAAAGCTGTCAATGATGAAGAGGATCTTCTCAGGCTGGGACACAATCTCTGCCACAGGAGCAGAAGGGTTAGGCCACTCTCTTGAGATCAGGTCGGCCAGACTTGCTTTCTGCAACTGGTTCACGTCTCGACAGCAGAAGTAGAAGACGTATGTGAATTTATTCTGATACAATCTGCCTTCCCCCCAGGCCATCATCAACTTCGTCAGCATCATCGTCTTCCCCATGCCGGAGGACCCTTTCAGAAGCAACACCTGGTAGCTGCTCCCAGACCTCTCTGATGGAAAGAAGTGCTCAAAATATTCCTGCTCTCCCTGGGTAATTTTTGGGCTAAAGGCATCACGAAGGTTAAGGTTGAGATTTCTGAACCAAATGCCGGTGAACTTGGTCTTTACATGAGCTTGATAGATCTTGGGGTGTCCTGAGTTTGGTACAAGAGGGGAAAAAAAAAACCCCAACAACATATCAGAGTTAAATACTCATACATATGCGATTTGACTCTGGCATTTTTTGTGGTTGTTGTTGTCTTTTTGAGACAGGGTCTCCCTTTAGTCCCAGCTGGCCTGGAGTTTGCTATGTAGACCAGGCTGGCCTTGAACTCACAGAGATCCACCTGCCTCTGCCTCCCAAGTGCTAGGATTAAAGGTGTGCGCCACCACACCCGGCAACTCTGGCATTTTTAATTCTCAGGATGTAGCTTTTTAGGAATCTAAACTACGGACGAGAACAGACCTGGTCCACAGGTCACCCTGTAAGCAGTTTCACTGCAGCTTGGGCACAGCTTTCCTGTCTGTGTACAGTGCAGACTACAGTGGTTTAATTGTGATGTGTTGTGTAAGCTCACAGAGAACCTAGCTCTGGAAATAAAGTTTCCGCTCCCCATTTTAGCCCCAAGTATGTTTGTTTCTCAGTGTAATCCAAGGTCCCTTGTGTGGGGAATGGGCTGTTCCCTCTAAGTCTGTGACAGAGAGGGAAGAGAACACAGAGTATAAATTCTTTTCCTTTTTTTTTTTTTAGTCTTTTTGAGACAGGGTCTCCCTGTAGCCCCAGCTGGCCTGGAACTTGCTCTGTAGACCAGGCTGGTCTTGAACTCAGAGATCCACCTGCCTCTGCCTCCCAAGTGCTGGGATTAACGCTCGGCACAAGATAAACTATTTTCAACAGAGGTTATTATTGTTTATCCCATGACAGAAAAGGGCTTGCAATGAGAAGCAGAAGTTTGGCCTTGGGAAAGTTAGCCATGGACAGAGAAAGCCCAACTGGGACAGACAGCTGTCTGAGTTTCCCCACTTGGCTTCTGCTGGATGATATGTGGGACAGACAGCTGTCCGAGTTTCCTGCTGGTATTCGGAAGCTTCCCCCGAAGGGACCCTCTGCTCTGCCTACCACTGTCAGAAACTGTAGCTGTGCCTCGACTTCCCCGGTCACTTTCTTCTGGATGTTTCCAGACCTTCCTGCTCTTAGCTATTGTTTCTGTTGGAAGCATCACCCAAGCTGCACTCAAGGCTGCCTAGGAATGCTACCCAGACGACGGCTTTAAGTGAGAGCCCCCAGCTGCTTTCCAATGCGATGGCATTTTGCTCTACCCAGCGACTATCTACACTGATCCATCTATCACCTCCCCCCCCACCCTCAGTCTGGCTGTCTTCTTTTCCTGTCTGTCTGTCTGATGTCTACCCATCTGTCTGTCTCCCTCAGCAGTCTACCTCCCTGTCCATTTCCCTATCTCTCTCTCTCCATCAATATATCTATCAACCTATCAATCAATCTATCAATTAATCTCTCCATCATCTCTCTCCATCCATCCTTCTTATTTTCCATCTGTCTGCCTATTTGTCTACCTGTCTGTCTCATCTCTATCTCCCTGTATACCTTCCTATCTATTTCCTTACCTATCCCTCCATCAATGAAACTCTCTCTCCACCCACATAGCTATCTCCCTATCTCTCTTCTGGCTATCTCCCTATCTATGCCTCTCTCCATCAATCTATTTCCTATATTCTATCTATCCATCCATCCATCCATCCATCCATCCATCCATCCATCCATCTCCCCCTCCCCCTCCCCTCTGGATCTCTCTGTCTGGGTATCTCCCTACGTCTCTGTTTCTTTATCTTATCCATCCATCCATCCATCCATCCATCCATCCATCCATCCATCATCTATCCATCTCCCCCTCCCTCTCTCCCTCCCTCCTTCCCCTCCATTAGTTACCTTCTTCTGATCACCTAGACCTACGTGTTTCCATGAGGCTGTTTCCTACCCTGTGGGTAATTAGGTCTCATTGACCTGGCCCTACTGTAGACGGCCCACGAAGAATAGTTATTAGAACTAAAACACGATCCTCACTGTGAGAAGCTTCGACCCACTCACCAGAACTCTCTCTGGAGGCTCTTTCACAGAGATCCTTCCTATCCATCTTCTGGAAGATTTCCAAGGTCACTTTCCAGGCTTGCTTTTCTTCGTAGTACTTCATCAGTAAGTTGGCAAGGTCTTGCCGGGAGGCTTTCTTCACCTCCGTCCAAGGAATGTGCTTGAGCCCGAGATGCAGAATCTCCTGCTTGAGGAGTTCCTTAAACTTCATGAATTCCTTCTTGTTCAGCTCCGCCATGTACCACATAAGGCCGTAATCAGAAAAGAACGACGCTGCCATTTTATCTAGGGAGGAGAGCTGGGTCTTTTGAGAGATGGCTAAGAAGAGATGAGAGAGAACCTGTGGGGAAATCAAGCAAACACCAAGTTATTAAAAACAGAGTCAGAGGGCTGCGGAGACAGCTCTGATCCCCAAAAGTGCTTGGTGTGCAAACAGGACGACTTTATTTTGGATCCCCATAACTTACATAAAAAGCAGGCTGGGATGACATACCTGTAATCCTAACACTCTGAGGACAGAGATGGGAGGGTCCCTGGAGCCTTGCTGGCCTGCTAGTGTAAGCTAAATTGGTAAGGTCCAGGTTGGTGAGACTGCCTCAAAAAGTAAGAGACAGAAAGAGATTGAGAAAGACACAGTATCAACCTTTGGCCTCTGTGTGGCTCTCGAGTGCACATGCACACGCACACACACGTGCACGCACACAGGTCAAAGTCATTAACTTTCTGCCTCATATGCTGCCCATTGGGGCTGGTGGGGGAGGGGCAGGAAGTTCTTCAGCCTGGGCTCACCTCTCTCCTTCTCAGTAAAATGATCATTAAAATGATACTTGGAAAACAACAAAGTGAAATTTAGTGAAGAATTGCTCAGTGGTTAAGAACACTGGTTGCTTTTGCAGAGGACCAAGATTCAATTCCCAGCACCCACATGGCAGCTCACAGTTTCTGGTAACTCCAGTCCCAAAGGATAAAATACCCTCTTCTGGTCTATGTCGGGCACTGCATGCATGTGGTATACACAAATACATATACACACTGTGAACATGTAAATAAAACAAAGAAATAATTAAAAAAAAAAAGGATTACTGGTAACTGTGCCTCTGCTCCAATGCTAGTATCCAGAAAAGTATTTGTGATGATGTTAGATGATTAATTTCTGGTGTGAACCGGCAATACATATAAACTAGATACCTGCGTCTGGCGCCCCAGGCCTGGAGTACCAGACACTCTGGAGGCCAAGACAGGAAGATAATGAGGTCAAGGTTAGCCTGGGTGACTTATCGAAGTCAAAGTCAGTCTGGGAAACTTAGTGAGATCCTGTCTAAAATAAAAAGTAACGGGAGGCAGAGGCAGGTGGATCTCTGTGAGATCGAGGCCAGCCTGGTCTACAGAGTGAGTTCCAGGCCAGCTGGGACTACAGGGAGACTCTGTCTCAAAACAAAATGACTAAAAAAATAAAAGTAAAATGTGGGCAGGAGATGTGGATCAGTAGGGGATTGCTTGGAGTGAGGTCCGAGATTCAATCTCCAGTACTAAAAAAAAAAAAAAAAGTCAGATGTGCCCAAGCCATCCATTCCAAGACCAGAAGTCTATATTTACAGCATCTAAGGAACTCAGTATCAAAATTTCTGTGAGGACCTTTAGCCGATAACAGATGGGAGAAAATGATGGGTTCATCCAGAAGATGTCAACCTACATTAATCTAGTATATCTACTATATAAAGCAAACACAGACTTATACATACGTGGTGGGAAATGCCACTTTTTCCTAGTCAATGACAGGGCAAAGCAAGCCCTTACAAGAATGGGAGACTTGACTTTTGTCAAAAGACTAATGACTGGCCCAGGCTGGCCTTGAACTCATAGAGATCCACCTGCGTCTGCCTTCCGAGTGCTAGGATTAAAGGCGTGTGCCACCATGCTGGCTCAAATTTCATTTGTTACTGTATTCTAAATATGTATCCTTAAACTCATAGACAAGTATACCTCTCACCATTCATCAAAGAAGCTCCTGTTAGCAACACAGACTATTATAGAGCTCTACAACTGGCCAAAATGTGGAGAGTAAATGACTGTAAGGTACCCATCCCTACCCGATACATCTACACAGCAACCTCTACACCCAAGGCTCAGGGATTATCATAGAAGATGGGGGGGGGGGCTGTACTGTAACAGCCAGAGGAACAGGAATCCTGCTGTTGGATAATGCATTCTAGACATGACAGGGAATCTGTACCCATGAAATCTCCACAATGTGGACGGACCCACAAGACCCACACAGTATCAGCACCAGTTGACAGGGCTATGTAAATGGGGAAATTTCACAGGGTCCCACCTCAAGTTGAAGGCTACAGATGATGGATGTTAAGGAAGGTAGAATCATGTTTCTCCAGAGACTAGCTCCCCGATAGGTTATTTAATCCAAAGTAAGAAGTCCTAAATACAGGTATACATGGGTACCACCGAATGGATTCAGTGCATTATATACATGTATATAGATATGTATATTCATAAAGGTATGTATGCATATGTAACAATAACAATTGTTACATTAGCCACAAACCTATCTTGGACCTGATGGAGTTCCACAGTTGCACAAAAGCCAGAGACAGTCCACTCCTTCTGCCAGGGTCTCTCTCTGCTGTCCCTGTGACAGTCTTATCAGCTGGTCATCTGAGCAGAAACAGCTTCTTTATTCTGCTCAGGCAGAACCATGGAAAGGGTCCAAAGACACCTTAACTTAGACTCCACAGCTGTGTATGCTCTCTTTAAGACCCACCGCCATCCCCTCCTAGGTTCACGCAGCTTGCTTTTCCCTCAGAGAGACTGTTGCCACCTCACTGAATAAATGGTGTTCAGTCCCCTGAAAGGCCCGGATCTGGCCATTTTTTGTTTTTTTGAGACAGGGTCTCCCTGCAGCCCCAGCTGGCCTGGAACTCACTCTGTAGACCAGGCCAGCCTTGAACTCAGAGATTGGCCTGCCTCTGCCTCCCGAGTGCTAGGATTAAAGGCGCGTGCTTAAAGACCGTTATTAGCCGCCATGTGGGTGCTGGGACTCGAACCCGGGTCCTCTGCTACAGTGGTCGGCGCTCTTAACCACTGAGCTATCTCTCCAGCCCCACATCGCCGTTTTTTTTGAACTTGATTCTTCCTGTGTTCTTTTTTTTTTTTTAATTTTATTTATTTCTGTATGTGTGTGAATGTACTGTCCGCATGCAGGTCTGTGCACCCATGTCATGCAATGCCGCGGAGGTCAGAAGAGGGTGTCGGATTCCCCTGGAACTGGAGTTCTCCTGGAATTGGAGTTTCAGATGGTTCTCAGCTGCCATGTGGGTGCTGGGGATCGAACCCGGGTCCTCTGTAAGAGCGGTCGGCGCTCTTAACCGTTAGGCCATCTCTCCAGCCCCCTCTGTGTTCTTCTAAATCTGACACTCAGCAGAGAAGGTTCTTGCAGCAGACAATGATTAACACAGAGAAACACAAATAGTCAAAGTGTCGAAAATAAGAGACTGCAGAATGTTCAGTTCTATGGGACATGTATATCGCACTTTTTCCTTCAAAGGCTCAACAATCATTGCAGAGAGAGGGCATAAAGCCTGTAAAGCCAGAGACGGTAAGTAAATACAAGGAAACTGCTGTCTGGGCACTTGGGGTACTTACACGTGTGAACCCACAGCACTTAGGACAGCACGCACAGGACTTATGCCAACTCAAGCCAGAGGAGGGTGCGGATGGGCAGGAAACTCCAGCCCTAGCTGTGGATCTAGGCCAGTTGATAGTGTGACACTGGGTAGATTGACTATACTCAGGGCATGGACCCCCACCGGGGAGTACCTGGGAGGCATAGCCTGAAATTGATAATCCTTGAAAAAAATGAAAAATAAATAAAAAGGATAATAATGAAAATTGGGAGGTGGCAGGAAGGGTGTGGGGCGGGTGTCTAAATATGGTCAGAGTACACTGCATGAAATTCTAGAATCAATTGAAACAAAAAGTGAGTAGATGGGGGGGCATGCAAGAGGCTCTGGGGGGGGAGGGACGGGAACGGTGCAAATACAGTACTCATATACGGAATTCTCAAAAATAATTGATACACACTAAAATAAAAACCCTTTATGAGCAAAAGAAATATCTGGGGGGGGAGGGGCTGTGGGAGGGTACCAATGGAGAATGGGGTGTAAAGGTGATTAAGACTGATTGAGAAGTTATGTATGAAATACACAAATAAAAAGTTAATAGAAAAAAGAAATATTCTTCATATAAATAATTAAATTCAAATTTGCTCATTTTCAAAATCTATGAAGAACATGGAATCCAAGCAACACCTAAAAAGCATTTAAAATTAGAAAATTAGGGGCCAGAGAAACGGCTCAGTGGTTAAGAGCACTGGCTGCTCTTGAAGGGGACCTAGGTTCAAATCCCAGCACCCAGATGGCAGCTAACAGCCACCTGTAAAGCCAGTTTCAGACGACTGACACCCTTTTCTGATCTCTGCTGGCACTCCAGGATATGGTGCACTTACACACATACATACAGGCAATGCACTCGTACACATAAAATAAACATAAAAAATTAAAATTAGAACATTTTGAAAAATTTCATTAAAATAATAAAGTCAGTCCTCAAATGCAAAGATCCAGACTAGTAGAGAATCATCTTTTCAAAAACTGGTGCTAGAACAACAGAAAGTCCGTATGTAAAATAAAGTACAATGGGGGGCTGGAGAGATGGCCTAATGGTTAAGAGCGCCAACCGCTCTTACAGAGGACCCGGGTTCGATCTCTAGCACCCATATGGCAGCCGAAAACCGTCTGAAACTCCAATTCCAGGAGAACTCCAGTTCCAGGGGAATCCGAGACCCTCTTCTGACCTCCGTGGCATTGCACGACACGGGTGCACAGACCTGTATGCAGACAGTACATTCATACACATACAGAAATAAATAAAATTTAAAAAATAAATAAATAAAATACAATGAATGGGTCCTCAAGAAGACCTGGGGTCCTCTGGCCTCTACACGCCTATGACATGCATTCATGTTCATATACATCACATCTTACACAAAACAAGCAAACTAATACAAGTGTGCATTAAGGTGTCTACAGACACCCCCAAAGAGACACCTGGATGGCAGATGATTAAAATGAAAAGATCTGTCACTCCCTTTCCCACACTTTTGTTCTGTTAGGACCCTTGTGAACCCCCAGATCAGGGAGAAGAGAGCTTCATTATATAGTAGATGGTGATTAACAGATGAATCACATTGGCCAATGTGCAAAGAGTAAGAGGCTGCAAACTGTTGCAAGGGGGAGTATTCGGGGCTGGAGAAATGGCTCAGTGGTTAAGAGCGCTGACTGCTCTTGCAGAGGACCTGGGTTTGATTCCCAGCACCCATATGGTGGCTAAAAATAAAACCCATCTTTAAACTGGGCATGTGGCATATGCCTTTAATCCCAGCACTTGGGAGGCAGAGAGGCAGGTGGATCTCTGTGAGTTCCAGGCCAGCCTGGTCTACAGAGTTCCAGGCCAGCTGGGGCTATAGGGAGACCCTGTCTCAAAAAAAGGGGGGAGGGAGGATTCTAAGAGCCAGAGGAAGTAGATGACTGCAGGAATGAAACTTTGCCTAGCTGGAGACAAAGACCTGTAAGACCTGTCCCGAAAAACCTCTGAGAGTTATCTGATATCTCTGTGGGCATTCAGTTGTCTCTGTGAGTTATCTGTAGCTCTGGAAGGTCCGGGATATTGCAGTGTTTTCTCTCCTTGCCGATCTCTGCAAAGTTCCAGAACCAGATGGACCTTTCCCTTGAGGTATTGAGCAAAATGTCGCACCTCTTTAAACTGGGTGTGTGGCATATACCTTTAATCCCAGCACTTGGGAGGCAGAGAGGCAGGTGGATCTCTGTGAGTTCCAGGCCAGCCTGGTCTACAGAGTGAGTTCCAGGCCAGCTGGGGCTATAGGGAGACCCTGTCTCAAAAAAAAAGGGGGGGGGGAGATTCTAAGAGCCAGAGGAAGTGGATGACTGCAGGAATGAAACTTTGCCTAGCTGGAGACAAAGACCTGTAAGACCTGTCCCAAAAAACCTCTGAGAGTTATCTGATCAGTTGTCTCTGTGAGTTATCTATATATAGCTCTGGAAGGTTCAGGATATTGCACTGTTTTCTTGCGTCACCTATCTCTGTCTGCAAAGTTCCAGAACCAGATGGACCCTTCCCTTGAGGTATTGAGCAAAATGTCGCACCTCTAGTTTACCTATTGCACAAACAGGAGCTCTGCACCGCCCCCCCAAAAGGGCCAAGGTAGCTCACCCCTCCCCTCTGCCTGCCCCACACTTCCTTGCCCAGAGCACAGTAACTTTTGGTATATAAACACACTGCTGGCATGAATAAATGCGAGAATTTTATCTCCCGGACTTTCTCTGAGTCCATTCTTTTCCATCAGGTAACTTTCTCGCAGTCCCCTCCCCCCCTCCCCCCTCCTTGCCAGAGCTAAGCCTAGAAACTGTCATCCTGCAGGCAGGGGACAGCCTTGAAGCTTGCAGTCCTGTGGGGCTGCCAGTCTGGTTCTAGAAGGGAAGAATTTCGTGTGGATTGCGGCCACACATGATTAAAGGAACATCAGACAATAGAAATGACCCATAGGTGACCACAGGGAACTCAGACGGTTCTCGGCCGCCATGTGGGTGCTGGGGATCGAACCCGGGTCCTCTGTAAGAGCGGTCAGTGTTCTTAACCACTAGGCCATCTCTCCAGCCCCATTGTTTGTTTTCTTATCCCTTAGCAGCTTGTATAGTGTCCTCTAAAACTAGGAAAATTAGTCTTTGGGGAGAAGGCTTTCAAGTCAGTTCCAACTCCATTGCTCCAAGTCCTATGTCTGAAATATGTCCTGTCTTCAGCAATATGGTCTTACCTTTAAATTCTGGGAGGTAATCAAGGGCTTTGACAATAGCCCCTGTCATTTGGGGAGTCTCTTGGACTACCCTGCCCAATAACCCAAAGGGAGGTTTTTCTGTCTGACACTGTTTCTTGTTCTATAGCCTTCCACTATACTAACGTACTCACGAACAGATGGCGTATGTATTTTTCAACTAATGCGTTTCCTTCGAGTTTTTCACACCAGCTAAGCATTCGTTATCTCTGTTCTCTCTCTCCCTGTCTGATCTTCCCTCCTCTCTTTCCAGTTAAAGTAGCCCCATTTCCTCTGTTTCCCATTGACAGCACCTGTCTCCTGTGATGTCCCCTCTCTTGAGCTTTTTGTACCTTTATTCCATGATTCTTGTATAACCTTCTCTCTTCCCCTCCCAGCTAAATACCCCCATTTCACCCTTGGTAATACTTGTCTCCTATTGCACCCCTCAGGCTTCTTTCCCTTTATCTCCATGCTTCCTTTCCATTTTCATGCTCCTGGAGTTATATCAGGCTATATCTCACATACAAGGATCTGGTACTAAGATCCACAAATGAGGTAGAACATTCGTCGTCTGTTTTTCTGAGTCTGTTACTTCACTGACTATAACAGTTTCTAGCCCCATCCATTCGCCTGCAGATTTCATCTTTCTTTACAATTGAGTAGAACTCCATTGTGTAAATACATCACATTTTCATTGTCCGTAACTCACTTAGGGACATGGAGGTTGTTTTCATTTCCATTTCAAGAAACATGGATGCACAGATATCTCTAAGGTAGCATGAGTCTTTTGGGTATATACTAAGGAGTGGTATAATCAGATGACATAGTAGATTCATTTTTAGTTCTGCCCTCTGGATATCTTGTGCCCAGTTAAACTTCTGGTTAATGTCTTCCATTGCTGTAATATTTTTTTCCCCAATGATAAACCAGCTGTGGTGGTTTGAATGAGTGTCCCCCATAGGCTGTAAGTATTCAGACATTTGTCTCCAGTTGGTGGCACTGTTTTTGGAGGTCTTAGAAGGTGTGGCTGTGCTGGAGGAAGTGCGTTGTTGGGGGCAGGCTTAGAGAGTTTTAACAAGCCTTGTGGTCTACAGTTGCTCTCTCTTGACTTCCTGTGCTCTTTGCAAGATGTGACCCTCGGCTTCCTGCTCCAGATCCAGCCGCCATGCCTCCCGCCACAATGGACTCTAATTCCCTGGAACCGTCAGTCGTAAGCTCAAATAAACTCTTCCTTTTATAAGTTCCTTGGTCATAGTGCTTTATCACAGCAACAGAAAAGTGACTAATACACCAGCATTGAGATTATCATCAACCACAGCCTGGTCCCTGTGTATGCTAATTACTCTGGGGTGACTGTTAACTGCTTCTAAGGGATCGTATCAATGTGTCTGGGCTTTCATAACAAAATACCATAGACTAGAAGACCATAAATGATAAGAATTTATCTTACCATGCTGCAAGTCAAATCACCTTCTGAAGTACCTGTGATATTTCACCTTCCACCACAATGAATGAGAGTTCTTTTTTTTTTTTTTTCTTTTCGAGACAGGGTCTCCCTGTAGCCCCAGCTGTCCTGAACTCACTCTGTAGACCAGGCTGGCCTTGAACTCACAAAGATCCGCCTGCCTCTGCCTTCCAAGTGCTAGGATTAAAGGCATGCACCACCACGCCTGGCCTAAATGTGACCATTTTAATAAGTATATAATGGTTTTACTTACTGGAATATGACATTTAGCATCTTTGAATTTCTGTGGGTGTGTGTGTGCATCTGCACTTGTGTACATAGGTGTGTGAAGGACAGAAGACAACTTTGGGTGTCATTCATGGGTGCTGTCTACCCTTCCCTTGAGACAGGGTCCCTCATTGAAACCCGAACTCACTGAGTAGGCTAGGCTGTCTGACCAGTGAGCCCTAGGGATACTCCTATCTCTGCCTCCTCATCCTTGGCTTTTTACGTGGGTCCTGTGAATCAAACCCGGGTCCTTGTGCTTTCAAACCAAGCACTTTAATACCCACTGAGCCATCTCCCAAGTCAGATCTTGTTGTCATTGTTGTTGTTGTTGTTGTTGCTGCTGCTGCTGCCCCAGCTGGCCTGGAACTATGTAGAGGCTGGTTTTGATCTCACAGAGATCTGCCTGCCTCTGCCTCCCAAGTGCTAGGATTAAAAGCATGTACCACCACACCTGGTAGATCTTTTTCTTTTTATTGATTTTTGTGTAAATTTCTTCCATATATTTTTAAATATTTCTACTGAATTTCATGCATTTCATACAATAGTTCTTAATCAAATTTAACCCCCTCTACCACCCAATGGCCCTCAGATACCCTCCACCAGACCCCATACATTCTGTCATCTACGTTAAGTCCCATCCAGTCAAGCCTTTGTACCCAGATGTTCTTGGGTGCAAGTTCATCCACTGGACTCTAGTCAGCACATCTAGAGAGCTTAAAGAAGATCTCCTCTTCCTCAACCAACAGTAACCAGTTGCCAACAGTTCCCAGGCTAGGCCCAGGGCCCAACACCCATTGCCCTCTCTTTACACTGGGCCCTTGTCTGACTGAGACAGCATAAGTCCTGCGCAGGATGCCCCCACCGCCGTAAGTTCACACGAGCAAGCTTCTGGTGGCCTGGGGTGGAACATAGGCTTCCCTGGCTCTTAGAATCTATCTGCCCCCTCTTCCGCGATGGTCCCTGAGCCGTTCGTGGGTAAGGTTTAATAAAGGAGTCCGACACAGGGACGCACACTTTGAAGTCTGCTACTCTAAGATTTGGCCAGTGGTGGTCTTTAGTGTGCGTCGCACTCTGTTGTGTGAGGGAGCTTCGCTGGTGAGAGTGGAAGGGTGCAGGAGCATGCTCCACCCCTCTCCACCCCTGTTCTGCTGTGTTCCATGAGCCTGAGGGGTAGAAGTTCCACCGTAGATGTGTCACTTGGGGCTGGGCATCTCTCAGACATATATTCTCTGAATGTGACCATTTGTGGAACTCTGTAATAGCCTCCCCATACAGTACTCATCAAAGAAGCTGCTTTTCGGGGCTGGAGAGATGGCCTAGCAGTTGAGAGCACCGACTGCTCTCACAGAGGACCCGGGTTCGATCCCCAGCACCCACATGGCAGCTGAGAACTGTCTGTAACTCCAATTCTAGGAGAACTCCAGTTCCAGGGGAATCCGAGACCCTCTTCTGACCTCCACGGCATTGCATGACACGAGTGCACAGACCTGCATGCGGACAGTACATTCATACACATAAAAATAAATAAATAGGGGCTGGAGAGATGGCCTAGCAGTTAAGAGTGCCGACCGCTCTTGCAGAGGACCCGGGTTTGATCCCCAGCACCCACATGGCGGCCGAGAACCGTCTGAAACTCCAATTCCAGGAGAACTCCAGTCCCAGGGGAATCCGACACCCTCTTCTGACCTCCGCGGCATTTGTGCACGACACGGGTGCACAAACTTTCATGCAGACAGTACATTCATACACATATGGAAATAAATAAAAATTAAAAAACAACAACAAAAAAGAAAACAAACAAACAACCAATGGTCCAACCTCTGCTTTAAAACCTAATTACCACCCACAACAATGACCAGCACAACAAAATATATTCTGGCAATTGTGGCAGTTTTATCTTGGGGTAATCAACAGCTACCTGATTGGACTTAAAGCATGCTCAACAGGAGGAACTTATCTATGGGACTGTAAACATAACCAAATACATGTGGCTGGAGAGGTCACAGGTCTTAGAGAAATCCCATCTGTCACATCCCTAGAGAAATGTACTTTCTTACTATATGCTAAATACGGATCCTTATATTTACAGACAAGTATACCAGTCACCACTCATCAAAGAAGCTTCTTTTTGCAACAGACGGAGACATTTTTTATTTTATGTGTATGAGTGCTCTTCCTGCATCTAAGTGTTCTCACGACATGTAATGCCTGTGGAGGCCAGAGGAGGGAGTCAGAGCCCTGGAACTGGAGTTACGGATGGTTGGCCACCGTGTAGGTGCTGGGAACTGAACCCGGGTCCTCTGCAAGAACACTAGTTGCTCTTAACTGCTGAGTTATCACTCCAACACCATATGTTTTGTGGCCCCCATGCCATCTCCCCAATTCCTCTCCTACCCCCTCATCACTTTCTCTCCTAACTTCATGTGCATGTGCCTTTTTTTCTTTCTTTCTTTTGGTGACAGGGTTTCCCTGTAGCTACAGGTGGCCTAGAACTCACTGTGTAGACCAGGCTGGCTTCAGTCTCACAAATCTACTGCCCCTGCCTCAGCCTCTCAAGGATTAAAGGCATGTACCCCCAGGCCTGGTTCATGTGCTCTTTCTGAGACACGGTCTCCCTGTAGCCCTAACTGTCCTGGAACTCACAGAGATCCACCTGCCTCTGCCTCCCGAGTGCTGGGATTAAAGGCATGCGCCACCATGCCCAGCCATGTCCTCTTTTTTAAAACCAGTGAGTCCACTTACTGTTGCCTGTATATGCATGGGGCTCTTTCATGGGATATGGGCAGCCTACATCATCTCTGGATTTACACGATAGCAATGAGATAAGCTTTTTTTTTGTTTCAGTTCTTAGTACTATTAATAAGCAACTATTTTTTCTTTTTTAAAATAATAAAATCTGCTTTTAGACATCTCCGCACATGTATGCAATGCATAGTCACCATCTTAGCCCTATTTCCCTACCATCCCAAGACTGAGGGTTACAGATAGGGAAAGGATCTAAAATAACAAACAATACTGTGTGAAAATTGCAAAAACTCAATAGAAATAAAAAATTAAAATAAAGCTTTAAAAACATGCATTATGAAATTCCAAAACCATGAAAAGGAATGAAACAAAAACAACTGCAAACAAAATACCTATTTAAAGCCATATCTAGAAACAGGACTCACAAAAGGTAAAACAATGATTAAACACCAGCAAAAACTCTGACCTAAAGACATCTGGTCTTTTCAAGACCAGCATATACCATGCTAAATGCCAGGGTTAAAACCATGCTGTACAGACACGAACACCGAATTACCAGGAAAATAAAGTACTTAAACTTCGGGGCTGGCCATAGTAGCACACACCTCTAATCCCAGCACTCGGGAGGTAGAGGCAGGTAGAGGCAGGTAGAGGCAGGTAGATCTCTGTTCCTCTTCTGGTCCGGTATCTGCATACACATGGTGCACATAAATTCGTGCTGGCTCACAAACATACGCATTAAATAAATTTTAAAATCTTTAAAAAAATTACCCAGAGGCTCAGGGGTTAAGAGCACTGGCTGCTCTTGCTGAGGACCTGGTTTCCTTTCCCAGAACTCACATGGTGACTAACTGCCTGTAACTCTAGTTCCAAGATCTGGCGCCCTCTTCTGGTCTCTGCAGGCGCTGCATGCGCAGAATGTATTCAAACATGCAAAAACACTCAAACACGGGGCTGGAGAGATGACCTAGTGGTTAAGAGACTGCTCTTGCAGAAGACCCAGGTTCCATCCCCAGCACCCACATGGCGGCTGAAAACCGTCTTTAAATCCAGTTCCAGGGGAGTCCGATGCCCTCCTCTGACCTCCGCAACATTGCACGACACGGGTGCACAAACCTACATGCAGACAGTACATTCATACACATAAATAAATAAATTTTTAAAAATTAAAAAAAAAAACACTCGGGGGCTGGAGAGATGGCCTAGTGGTTAAGAGCGTCGACCGCTCTTACAGAGGACCCAGGTTCGATCCCCAGCACCCACATGGCAGCCGAGAACCATCTGAAACTCCAATTCCAGGATAATCCAACACCCTCTTGTGACCTCCGCGGCATTGCACGACACGGGTGCACACACTTGCATGCAGACAGTATATTCATACACATACAGAAATAAAAAAAAAAAAAAAACACTCAAACACATGAGTGACCCAAGCAATGCTCATACAGCCTTAGGATACAAGAATTATTATTGCTCTAAGGAGAAACAGGTGGATCCACAGTTGAGCACATGTTAGCAATCAGTTTCAGTAATTAAATAAAAGAAAAGGAAAACAAAAATGCTGGAATATAATGGGTAGATTTTTTTCTTATATGCACAGGTTCCTCCCAACAACTGGTGTAGAGGATTACACAGGGGAGCATGCATATGCAGAGGATTACACATATGGCTGTGAGCACGCTACACAAACATGGGATCACGGAAGGGGATTATGCAGATTACGCATGCGCAGGGAAGCACGCACATGCGCAGGGAAGCACGCACATGCGCAGGGAAGCACGCACATGCGCAGGGGATTATGCATACGCAGGGGAGCGAGCAGGGGATTACGCATACGCTGGAGGGGGGATTACGTAAGGGGGGGATTACACATATGCAGATTACGCAGGGGGGCACGCATACGCAGGGGATTACACATACAGAAGTGTGTGTGAAAGAATCTAAGGGCTGGGGTTGGAGAGATGGCTCAATGGTTAAGAACACTGGCTGCTCTTAGAGAAGACCGGGGTTTAGGTTCCAGCGTCCACACGGAGGCTAACACCGTCTCTAACTCCAGTTCCAGGAGATCTGATGCGCTCTCCTGACCTCCACTGGCCTTACACAACACAGGCGCACTTACACACATGCAGACAATACATTCATACATATAAAATAAAAAAAAATTGGGGGGGGGCTGGAGAGATGGCCTAGCGGTTAAGAGCGCTGACTGCTCTTGAAGAGGACCTGGGTTCGATCCCCAGCACCCACATTGTGTCTGACCTCCGCGGCATTGCACTACATGGGTGCACAAACCTACATGCAGACAGTACACTCATACACATACAAAATAAATAAAATTAAAAAAATAAATAAATAAATAAAAATAAATTTTTTAAAAAAGAATGTAACTGTTCACAGTTGCACATGTGAACTCACACCAAATATGGTTGCTGCTCAAGATCAAAGTAATTAAAATTCCTGCCTGAGTCTTGGGGGGAAGCCCCAAGACCCCACCCTTGACATCAGAGTGATGGCTATTTAAGGAGGCAGTCACTCTTGTTTGGGGAGACGGCTGCTGATAAGTCTTCTGTGCTGCATTACATCTCACACTCTACACCTATGGGCCGCACTAACTGGACGGGGGGTGGGGTGGGGTGGGGTTATTAACAAAAAAGAAGGCAGGAAGTTGGGAGGAAGACCAAGTGTGGGACACCAGAGAGAGCTGGAGGAAGGTAATCGTGGATAGATAAGTTCGAAGTACAGTGTATACATGTGTGAAATCTTCAACGAATAAACGGTATTGTTGGTGGGTGTGGTGGCGCATGAGAGGCAGAGAGGCAGAGGCAGGCAGATCTCTGCGCTCAAGGTCAGCCTGGTCTACAGAGCAAGTTCCAGGCCAGCTGGGGCTGGAGAAATGGCTGGAGAGAGACCGGGTCTCAAAAACACCAAACCAACCAACCAAACAACCAACCCACCCACCCACCCAATCTATGGGGCTGGAGAAATGGCTCAGCAGTTAAAAGCAGTGGCTTCTCTTGCAGAGGACCCTGGTTCAATTCCCAGCACCCACGTGGCGACTAACAACTATCCTTAACTCCAGTTCCAGGGGATCCAGTGTCCTCTTCTGACCTCTGTAGCCATTGCACAGTACAAGTGGACTTACACACATGCAGGCAATACATTCATACACAAAATAAAATAATTTTTTAAGACAGGCAAGCAGAGTGTGGTGGTACACCCCTTTAGTCCCAGCACTGGTAGAGGCCAGCCTGGTCTAGTTGTGAGTTCTAGGCCAGCTGGGGATATGGAGAGAACCTGCCCCTCCACCCCCAAAAAAGCAGAGATATAATTTACATACAATAAAATGCACACATTTGAAGTGTTCAGTTTGGTAGAGTTGATTGTTCACATCTGTGTAACAACCACACAGAAAACAGAAACCTCTGCTCACAGAAAGTTCCCTTTTCAGATAACACTACCCCAGAAACAAACACTTTTGGATTTTCTTTTTGTTTGTTTGAGAACAGGTCTTATTCTATAGCCCAGGCTGGACTTGAACTCACAGGTGATCTTCTCTGCTTAGCTTCCTGAGTGCTGGGATTACAGTAGCCACAAACTACTTCATACACCCCATTTTTGGATTCTCCTCATTATAGACGAGCTTTCAGGGCTGGAGAGATGGTTCTACAGTTAAGAGCACTGGCTACTCTTACAGGGGACCTGGGTTCAATTTGTAGCACCCACATGGAGACTAACAACTGTCCTTAACTGAATTTTTTTTTTTTTTGAGACAGGGCCTCCAGGTATCTCCAGCCAGGCCAGAACTTGACATGTAGTGCAGAGGCTGGCCTTGATCTCACAGAGATCCACCTGCCTCTGCCTCTGCCTCCAGAGTGCCGGGATTAAAGGCGTGCACCACTACACCTGACCACTTTCCCTGTGTTTTGTTCTTTTGTGTATACGAACGATATAAAAAAATGGGTTTTAGAGCCAATGAGTGGCTCGGCAGGTACAGGTGCTTGCCACCAAGCCTGACGACCTGAGTTTAAGTCCTATGTTCCTCATGATTCAAATGAGAGAACTGACTCTCACAAGCTATCCTCTGACCTACCTACCCCTCCCAAACTCTCTCCTCCTTTAAATAACTGAATAAATAACATGGAAAAACACAAAAAACTAACAGGGTTTTCTGATATATTAATATAACACATTTTGATTCTCCCATTATATCCTCCCAGCCCCTCTCTCTTCACTTCCACTCCTAGCATCTTCCTGCCATTTTTACACATTTCTCCCCCTGGAGTCCGAAAATGAGATAAGATACGTCTGAGGGTATCTTTCTGAAAAATTATTATAGTTAAAGCTGAGTTGGAACTATATTTACTGTCTCATACCAAGGTAACTGGGAGGCATTTAAATCAGACCTTGAAGATATACATTATTTCAAAGATGGAACAGGGTTGGAGAGATGGTTCAGGGAACAGGGTTGGAGAGATGGTTCAGTGGTTAAGAGCACTGGCTGGAAGAGGACCAGGGTTTCGCTCCCAGCGCCCACAGGGTGGTGAACAACCAACCGCCTGTAATTCCAGTTCCATGAGAGCCAAAGCCCTCTTCCAAACTGTTCAGGCACTGTACAACATGGGCGCACTTATATACAAGCAGGCAAAACACTCATACACATAAAATAAAAATAAATAAAATTGTAAAAAGTGTAAGAAACAAAGCATGCGATTTCATGATCAAATTACATACTTTTTTTTTTTTTTTTGTCTTTTTGAGACAGGGTCTCCTGTATCCCCAGCTGGCCTGGAATTCACTCTGTAGACCAGGCTGGCCGGGAACTCACAGAGATCCACCTGCCTCTGCCTCCCGAGGGCTAGGATTAAAGGCCTGTGCCACCACTCCTGGCTTAAAGGAGGTTCTTAGCCACCATGTGGGTGCTGGGAATTGAACCCAGGTCCTCTGCAAGAGCAATCGGCACTCTTAACCACTGAGCCATCTCTCCAGCCAAAATTACATACTTTTTTTTTTTTTTGGTCTTTTTGAGACAGGGTCTCCCTGTAGCCCCAGCTGTCCTGGAACTCACTCTGTTGACCAGACTGGCCTTGAACTCACAAAGATCCGCCTGCCTCTGCCTCCCGAGTGCTAGGATTAAAGGCGTGCACCACCACGCCCAGCTTGAAATTACATACTTTAAGTGATACAGCAAGCTCCAACAGGCAATAGAAGAAAATAACAAATGAAATAAAAAAAACAACATGAGAATCAAATCAGCAGACACTTTGAGACCCTCCATTAGGTCTGACTAACACACAAAAAAGCTGGGTGTAGTGTCCCTCTCCTTTAATCCTAGCCCTGAAGACGCAGAGGCAGAGATCTCCCCACACACCCTTCAGTATAAAGGCAGAGGCTAGCACTATTATTAAGTTTTGGGTTTTTGTTTTGTTTTGTTTTGTTTTTGTCTTTTTGAGACAGGGTCTCTCTGTAGCTCCAGCTATCCTGGAACTCACTATGTAGACCAGGCTGGCCTTGAACTCACAGAGATCCAACTGCCTCTGCCTCCAGAATGCTGGTACTAAAGGCATGTACCACTGTGACCATGACCAGATTTTTTTATGAGTGTCTTGCAGGTGGGATGTGTGTGCATCCACGAGGAGGGCATCATAGGCCCTGGAACTGGATTTAAGGACTGTTAGCTGGCACATGGGTGCTGGGAACCAAACAAACCCAGGTCCTCTGCAAGAGCGCTCTAGCCCTATTACAATTTTTAAGCCAACCAAACCGGTAATTTTGCCCAAATATAGGAGTTCTTAGAAAATAACAACTGTTGCCTTCAATTTCTTTTTACTTGAATGTTCTTTTTCAGTGTTGGGGCTCAAATATAGGGTCTTGTGCATGTTAGGCAAGTAGTTTATCACTGACCCAACTCTTCAGTTTGAAAGCTAACTTTTACAGGTGAAAGAAATTTTTCCTCCAAAAGACATCTTTATCAGTAAACTGGGTCAAAACTTAAATAATTTTTTTCTGGAACTGGAGAGATAGCCTAGTGGTTAAGAGTGCCGACTGCTCTTGCAGAGGACCCTGGTTCGATCCCCAGCACCCACATGGCAGCTGAGAACCCTCTTCTGACCTCCGCGGCATTGCACAACACAGGTGCACAAACTTACATGCAGAAAGTACATTCATACACATACAAAAATAAATAAAAAATAATTTTTTCCAAAATCTGTTACACCCACACTCAGAGAGAGAGAGAGAGACAGACAGACAGACAGACAGACAGACAGACAGACAGATTATACATACCCCAACTATTAAGGCATAGTTTGGATACTGGAAGTTTAACAAGTTTAATCTAAGAATCTTCTGAAAACATGTATAACCATTTAAAAACAAACTATAAATATAAGGTTTTTATGTTGGATAAAATTTCCTTATTTTGCTTGAGGTGGTTATGAAAAAGAGCATTCTTATTTTCAGAATACAATCCCACGAATATTTAGCACAAACTATTAGAGGTAAAATTTTATTACAGTCTTCTGTAATGAGTAAAAAAAAAATGGTTTAAAACTATAGAAGGGGCTGGAGAGACGGCTCAGCGGTTAAGCGACTCTTTGAATTACATCCTAGAATTGAATATAGCTCGGGGGGGAGGGGGGCGGCGGTGCGGGGGCAGCTCACAGTTACCAAAGGACTAAAACACATTTCCTTAAGGTAGGAGGACATCTCCTTTCCTTACCCACCCCCCTCTCTCAGTTCTCCAGATTCTGTTTCACACCCTGATTCTGATTTCAACCAAGTACATTCGCCCAGACAGACAGCTCCCAGACAGACAGCTCCCAGACGCCTCGCCTACAAATATTTTCTCTTTGACGCTCTATCCTTACAGGCCTCAGGCCCAAATAACAATCTACTTACCTTGAGGTTGGAAAAAGCCGGATAAACACAGCGGACTAGACGCTCTGTAGATCCAGCCAGAGCCAGTCAGAACTGGAATCCCGTCTGGTAGGCGCTTTCCTGAAGACCAGGAGACTCAACATCAGCCCTCGAAACTCCTACCTATGATGCAGCCATGTCGTGCTAGTGCCGGCTTTTCGACCCAGCACCCCGGAAGCAGAAGCAGGCGGATCTCTGTAAGATTGGGAGCCAGCCTGGTCTACATAGCTACTTCCAGGCCAGCTGGAGCTGCCGGGAGACCCTGTCTCAACCAACCAACCAACCAACCAACCAACCAACCAACCAACCAACCAAAATAAAATAAAATAAAATAAAATATAAAATAGCTGAACGCAACCACGCAGCCTTTAATCCCAGCACTTGAGAGGCAGTGGCAGGGGGAATCTCCGTGAGTTCAAGGCCAGCCTGGTCTACAGAGTGAGCTCCAGGTCACCTAGGGCTACAGGGAGACCTTGTCTCAAAAAGACAAAAAACTAGAAATAAAAAAATAAAATAAACCCCAACCCCTCTCCTAGTGCCTCCCCTCCCCCCCATAGCTCAAATGTGCCATAAAGTACCAACTACCAATTCTTTCTGCTGGATTGAAGCCGGAGTTAGGAAAGGGGGAGCAAAACAAACCCCCCCAAAACAAAGAAAATAAATACGTACAGGAGAAGAGGCAGACAGACGATCTGCTGACTCACCGCCCGAGGCTTTCCCGCTCGGTTTTGATACATTGCAGCTGGCAAGGAGGGGGCATGCGGGGAGGGCGGGGAGGAAAAAGTGTAGGTGCTATTTGATTGGCAAATGAGTCTCTCCCTCTCATTGCTTCTGGAAATTGCTCTGGGTGGTGGGCTCCTAGTATGGATCCCGGAACTCCAAATATAGGTTCCCCCTATATAGAATCTCTGGGGCGTGTGCAGAAATCCCTCCAGCCTTTCCCAAAGAGCTACCTGGGAAGTTGAGATCTAAGTGCCTGGATTTCTCCATCTTGCTCGCACAGTGAGCAATGTTTGTGGGTTGTATTATGCCTTCACTGTCTAGCGCCTAAGAGGAATCCAGTGAACTGGCTTGTGTGGTTAGGAGTTTGTAGAACAGGTACTGAATTTTTTGGTGCAAAGTCAATTGTGCCACCTCGGAACATTACAGCTGTCCCTGAAGTTCATTGAGAGTGTCCCTGTTCAAAAGACACCCCAAGGTTGCCTCGTCCTTACACGCTCCCTATGAATTGCTGTTGTGTTCGTTATGATAGAGGGTGGTGGGAATGCAGGCAAAAGGGCAAGGTAAAGAATTCATACAAGTGACTCTGGGTCAGTGCTAGGTGGAGGACATTTTGAAGGTTCTGTGTCACAGGCCCCAATTTCTTGCCTGTTCCTCTGGAATGAGTTTCCTGTTAGGAAATAAATTTGGAGCCGGGGCTGGGGCCGGGTTTGAGACAGGGTCTCCCTACTGTAGCCCCAGCTGAACCAGAACTTGCTATGTCGCCCAGGCTGGCCTTGATCTTACAGAGCCTTTGCCTCCCGAGTGCAGGGATTTAAAGGCCTGCACTATGGACATGGTGCCCAGTGGGACCAATGAGAAACTAATCCAGAGGTTGTTTTTTCAGACACCATTTTGTTTTCTGCAGCTGAGGCCTACCTTCATCTTGTGATAAATTTAATTTCTTTAAAAGTTTTGTTTTCCCCCAGATATATATAAGTTGCTGGAGAGATGGCTTAGCTGTTAAGAGCACCGACTGCTCTTGCAGAGGACCCGGGTTTGATTCCCAGCACCCACATGGTGGCTAAGAACCATCTTTAACTCCAGTTCCAGGGGAATCCGATGCCCTCTTCTGACCTCCGCGGCATTGCACATGGGTGCACCAACCTACATGCAGACAGTACACTCATACACATAAAAAAAAAAAAAAAATTAGCCGAGTGTGGTGGTGCACGCCTTTTAATCTAGCAACTCGGGGAGGCAGATGCAGTCAGATCTTTGTGAGTTCAAGGCAGACTGATCCTACAATGTGAGTTCTAGGACAGCTGGGCTACAGGGGACCCTGTATCAAAAAGACCAACAAAATAAAAAAATAAAAAATAAAAACATTTTTAATAAGTTAAGGATCATTTTGTTCTTACTGGAAATCATATGTGCCCTAAAAGTCTGGCCCTTTAAATGTCGACCTCTGGGCATCTTATTCGGCGCAATTGGTCTTGCTTCTCTCTGTGCTTGATTGAGGGGATGCGATAGTATTCATTTTTATCTTAAGTCTGATGGCTATGTGTATTATAACAAAGCTTTGGAAACACATTTATTGGGCAACATTCATGCCACTTACCAGCTGAGTGGGGCCTGGCCATAAGTAATAAACCGTACTTTAAATTCCATGAGGTCCTGCAAGTGGTCTCTCCTTTGGGTCCCTGCAACACTCAGCAAGAAGCAAGTTAATTTATTCCCCTGGTTTTCTTTTTTTTTTTTTCTTTTCTTCCTATTACTGCTATCATCAGTGCATCCCCTGCTTTCATCTTTTGGCACTGATGTGTTTCCACCACAGTTGATTGTACGTTTTGAAGCAGACTGTATACATTTTCATCCCCTTAGGTGGTGTTCATATATATAATTTTTTTATTATGCTTATATTTATAATCTTATATATATCAACTATCTATCATCTCTAATTTTGGTCTTTTTGATGCAGGGTCTATATCATCTATCTATCTCTCTACCTATCTATCTATCTATCATCTATCTATCTCTCTACCTATCTATCTATCATCTATCTATCTATCTATCTATCTATTTGGATTTTGGTCTTTTTGAGGCAGGGTCTATCTATCCTATCTATCTGTCTGTCTGTCTGTCTATCTATCTGGATTTTGGTCCTTATGAGGCAGGGTCTATCTAGCTATCTAGCTAGCTAGCTATCATCTATCTCTATCATCTATCTAACATCTATAATTTTGGTCTTTTGAGGCAGGGTCTGTCTATCTATCTATCATCTATTGTCTCTATATCATCTCTCTTTCTCTCTCTCTCTCTCTCTCTCTCTCTCTCTCTGGATTTTGGTCTTTTTGAGGCAGGGTCTATCTATCTATCATTTCTCTATCTCTAACTTTATCATCTATCTATAATTTTGGTCTTTTTGAGGCAGGGTCTATCTAATCATCTTTCTTTCTTTCTTTCTTTCTTTCTTTCTTTCTTTCTTTCTTTCTGGGTCTATCTTCTTTCTTTCAGGGTCTTTCACGGTCTTTCTGTCTGTCTGTCTGTCTGTCTGTCTGCCTTTTTGAGGCAGGGTCTCCCTGTAGCCCCAGCTGGCCTGGAACTTGCTGTGTAGACCAGGCCAGCCTTGAAACTCACAGAAAACTGAGTCTCCCCCTCCCAGCTATAAACTGCCAATCGTTTTTCAGCCGAGGCTGGGGCTTCTTGCCGGTCTTCCCCACTCCGTGCCGGACTTGTCCGGCTCTGGCTTCCGCAGGTCATGTGCTTTCCGTCCTAAGGATCTTTTCAAAATGTCTTTTCCCCACTCCCAGTTTTTGAGACAGGGTCTCTGCATGTAGTTCAGGCTGGCCCTGCACTCTAGCTCCTGCCTCAGCCTCTAGAATGCTGGACGGCAGGTGTGCCGCAGCAGTCACGAGGGCTTTCCCCTTCCCTGGCTTCAGTCGCCAAACGCTCGCCCTATTTGAGTCCATTAAATGGGGAAAGGGAGGCAAAGGTACCTGGCTCAGCAGGTGAGGGTGCTTGCTGCGGGGCCAGAGTTCAATCCCTGGGACCCACCCAAGGGAAGGCGAGAACTTACTCCTGCAAGTTAGCCGCCACTTGCAGACCACTGCTTGTGCAGACGCTCCTACACAAAATAAATACATGTAGTAAAGGGGCTGGAGAGATGGGTCAGTGCTTAAGAGCACTGGCTGCTCTTCAAGAGGACCCAGGTTTGGTTCCCTGCACCCACATGGCAGCCAACAACCATCCACAACTCCAGTTCCAGGGGCTCCAACACCCTCTTCTGACCTCTTCGGGCATTGTATGACACCAGTGAACTTACACACATGCAGGCAATACACTCAGACACTTAAAAAAATTTTTTTAATTAAATAAATGTAATAAAAATTTATTTTATTTTATTTTATTTATTTTTTATGTGTAAGAGTGTACTGTCTACATGTAGGTTTGTGCACCCATGTCATGCAATGCCGCGGAGGTCAGAAGACGGCATCGGATTCCCCTGGAACTGGAGTTAAAGACAGTTCTCAGCCGCCATGTGGGTGCTGGGGACCGAACCCGGGTCCTCTGCAAGAGCAGTTGGTGCTCTTAGCCGCTAGGCCATCTCTCCAGCCCGTAATAAATGTTTTAAATTAAGTGGAAGATCCCACATAACTACATTGGTTTGAAATAACTTTTTGCTAGGCGTGGTGGCCTTTAATCCTAGCACTTGGGAGGCAGAGGCAGGTGGATCTTTGTGAGTTCAAGGCCAGCCTGGTCTACATAGCGAGTTCCAGGACAGCTGGAGCTACAGGGAGAGCCTGTTTCAAAAAGACACCCCCCCCAAAATTTTTTTATTGTTGTGTGTAATTAAGATTGCCCTATTTTATTCAGATATTGTTACTATTATTGATCACTTTTTTTTTTTTGCTTCTTCAGCTGAGATAGCAAAAGATGTTATTGTACACGGTTACGCTTGGACACAAGTGAGAACAGTACTAGTCCAGAATGCCACAGGTCCAGGGAGAGGGCAGCGGGGGCTGTTTGGGTATAGCAGGGCCGGCTCCCAGGGGTGGGTGGTCCTCGTGATCAGTTGAAGTTCCAGATCCAGTGGGATGCATTCTCGACAGTAGCCCAGTCAGAGGGTTTGCACCAGCGCCCGGGGCTCGGCTTTCCTCACTTCTCCTGCAGCCTCCCTGGGCACACAGCTTCGTTTACTTGGACCTCTGCTTGGACTTCTTCTCTTGCTTGGACTTCTTCTCTTGCTTGGACTTCTCTTGCTTGGATTTCTCTTGCTTGGACTTCTTCTCTTGCTTGGACTTCTCTTGCGCTTCAGCCTGAGCATTCGTTTCTTCCTCCACTTCTCTCTCATGGTGCAGGCGTTTCAAAGAAGATGGCACTAAAACCGAGAGGATTGATCACCTTTTATGCCTCAACTTAGGACTAAACTTTTGTAGGTGTGTGCATAGAGGGTTCTGCACTGTCTACATCCAGTAAGTGATTTTGTCTGGGGATGTGGGGGGCACTGCAGATTTTTTTTTATGGGAAGATGATCAGCTATTTAATTGACTTTATGTTGCTTGAAGTTGCTTTATTTCTAGTTTTCTTTTTGTAACTTTTAATTGAATTTTTGCAAATCTCATACAACATATTTTGATTTATTTTATTTTATGTGCATGAGTGTTTCTGCCTGCATAGGTACGTGTGCACCCATGTATTCAGAAGAGGGCATCAGGTCTCATGGAACTAAAGTTATGGATGGTTGTTAGCTGCCATGTGGGTGCTGGGAACCAAACCTGGGTCCTCTGCAAGAGAAGCCAGTGCTCCTAACTGCTGAGCCATCTCTCCAGCCCCAATTTCCAGTGTACTTATTTTGCTGGGTATGGAACGAAAGCATGGGCCTTGAGCAAGACAAGCCAGTGTTCTACCAACCATCCCACCTCTCCCCTGTCAAAGCTGCTATTTATTTTTATTTATTTATTTATTCATTCATTCATTTTTGAGACAGTGTCTCCCTATAGCCCCAGCTGTCCTGGAACTCACTCTGTAGACCAGGCTGGACTGGAACTCACAGAGATCCGCATGCCTCGAGGCCTCCTGAGTGCCAGGATTAAAGGCGTGCACCACCATGCCTGGCTTAAAGGCAGTTCTTAGCTGCCACGTGGGTGGTGGGAATTGAACCTGGGTCCTCTGCAAGATCAGTTGGTGCTCTTAACCTCTGAGCCATCTCTCCAGCCCCAGAGCTGCTCTTAATCCTGGCAGTTTCTTCTATAGGTTGGTTAGTGTACCCATTTAGACGATCTCAAATGATACTGCTCCCTGTTTTCAAATCGTCCCTGTTTATATCTACAGAGTTGGCTGCATGTTACACATTTAACGCTATGTTGAAATAAATAACAGGGCGTGGTCAGACTGTATCCTTGGGCCAACGAGATGTCTCAGAGGGTAAAGGAGCTTGCCGCCAAGCAATAGTGGAAGGAGAGACAGGAACGCTCTCCCACAAGTTGCTCTCTGAGCTCCATGTGCTTGCAATGGCTCATGGGCATACACACAGTAATAAATAAAATTTAAGAACTAATAAGTTTAAAAAGTATCATTGAAAATCATCTTTTCGGGGCTGGAGAGATGACTCGGTTGGTTAAGAGCACCGACTGCTCTTGCAGAGGACCCAGGTTCAATTCCCAGCACCCACATGGCTTCTAAGAACTGTCTTTAACTCCAGTTCCAGGGAAATCCGATGCCCTCTTCTGACCTCCGACATGGGTGCACCAACCTACATGCAGACTGTACACTCATACACATAAAAAAATAATAAATAGGGCTGGAGAGATGGCCTAGCGGTTAAGAGTGCAGACCACTCTTGCAGAGGACCCAGATTCGATCCCCAGCACCCACATGGAGGCTGAGAACCATCTTTAACTCCAGTTCCAGGGGAATCCAACACCCTCTTTTGACCTCCGTGGCATTGCATGACACAGGTGCACAAACCTACATGCAGACATTACATTCATATACATACAAAAAAATAATAAATTAAAAAAATCGCCTTTTCTTTCATTGTGAGATTTTTGTTTTGGAGCTATTTTATTGGGTTATTTCTCAATTTACAATACCCAAGAACACAAGGAGATGTGAGCTCTTTTCTATTTACCCTGTTGCAACTACTAGGACCATTTTTTCCCTCCATTGTCATATTGATAGGGAGTTACAATCACCACTGAGTGGTACCCAGCTGATTTCAGTGGAGTGCTGCAGGTGGGACCAGGTCATGAGCCGTCAGTGATGGTTAAAGATGTTCTTCAGGTGAGTACAGTCTGTTAAGCCCTGGGTTCAGGATCTAGGAAGCCTCTTTGGGACCTTTGCCACCTGAGAAGAATGGTACCACACATTCTACAGATTTGTTTGTTTGTTTGTTTGTTTATTGGTGTTTTTGAGATAGGGTCTCCCTGTAGTCCCAGCTGGCCCAGAACTTGTTCTGTAGACCAGGCTGGCCTTGGACTCACAGAGATCTGCCTGCCTCTGCCTCCCGAGTGCTGGGATTAAAGGCGTTCTCCACCATGCCTGGACATATTTATTTTAAAAAAACTTTTAGTGTGTGTGTGTGTGTGTGTGTGTGTGTGTGTGTGTGTGTGTGTGCCTGCTGTAGCACACAAGTGAAGGTAGAAGACAGCTTGAAGTTGGTACCGTTAATCTCTTCCCTTGGGAGGCAGAAGCAGGTGGATCTCTGTGAGATCATCAAGGCCAGCCTGATCTCCATAGTGAGTTCCAGGCCATCTGGGGCTACAGAGAGACCCTGTTTCTAAAAGCCTCCCCCCCCCAATGTTGGTTCTCTTGTTCTGTCATGTTGGTCCCCGGGATTGAACTCAGGTCATCAGACTTGGTGGCAAGCGCCTTTATCCACTGAGCCATCTTGCTGGCCCTTCATGAGTATTCATATCATCTCTCAGATTTGTAAGTATTCTTTGTAGGTGACGATATAGATTAAGGAACATATTCCCTAACGGGGTTTATGGTATTGGTGGCTATCTGAAACTGAGCTTGTGGGTGAAGAGAAGTTTCTTCTCTTGAGCAATGCCCAAATTGATTGCTGTGGAGGTTCTTGGCTGATGCCCCAGCAACTCTGACATCATCAACCTTGCATGGACCACCTTTTAATCAGGAGATTCTGTGGAGACCTGGGGAGAGGAGGACCGGCTGGGGCTGTCCAGTCTAGGGCAGATGTGCCCAAGTGTGGCTGTCTTCTCTTTTATTCGGTTTTTATTTATTTATTTATTTATTTATTTATTTATTTATTTATTTTTGTCTTTTTGAGACAGGGTCTCCCTATAGCCCCAGCTGGCCTGGAACTCACTCTGTAGAGCAGGCTGGCCTTGAACTCACAGAGATCCACCTGCCTCTGCCTCCTGGGTGCTAGGATTAAAGGTGGGCACCACCACACCCAGCATATTTTATTCTGTTCTTTTTTATTATTTATTTATTTATTTATTTATTTATTTATTTATTTATTTATTTGTATAAGTATATTGTCTGCATGTGGGTTGGTGCACCCGTGTCGTTCGATGCCACGGAGGTCAGAAGAGGGCGTCGGATTTCCCCAGAACTGGAGTCAAAGACAGTTCTTAGCTGCCATGTGGGTACTGGGAATCAAACCCGGGTCCTCTGCAAGAGCAGTCGGTGCTCTTAACCACTGAGCGGTCTCCCCAGCGTCTATTCTGTTCTTAAGGAGTGACTGTGATGTGTGTAGCCTGTGCTTCGGGGGCTGCATGTACTCGGGAATACCAGTCAATGGGACCCCAGTACAAAACTGTGAACCTGAACCATCAGGAGAATAAATCTGACTTTCATGACCGTCAGGAGGAATTCCTAATGAAGAATGCTGCAGTGTGACCGGTTCTTCTTAGTCTGATAATTGACAAAGTGCCAAAATGCACAGTGGAGAGCCTGAATTTGGCTTCCAAATGACCCGGGTTCGATCCCCAGCACCCACATGGCAGCTGAGAACCGTCTGAAACTCCAATTCCAGGAGAACTCCAGTTCCAGGGGATTCCGACACCCTCTTCTGACCTCCGCGGCACTGCACGACATGGGTGCACAGACCTACATGCAGACAGTACATACACATAAATAAATTTAAAAAAATAAAAAATAGCAGATGTAGGGGTACCTTAGAGGGTATCTAAACCGTTCCTGTGTAGAAGCATGTGCTTTAATTCTAGTGTGGGGAGCAGAAGACAGGTAGAACTTCAGAGCTCCTCAGCTAGCTTTTATAGCCTGCTTGGGCAGCCCTAGGCCAGTGAGAAGCCCTGGCACAAAAAGCAGTGCAGACAGGGACAGAGAACAAACGGCACCTGAGATTGTCCTCTGGCCTTTAAATGCACCATTAAACATGCGCACATATACCTGTGTTCACACCCACATATATAACCTCACATAAACATACATGCATGCACACAGACATACACACAAACATAAAAATGTGAAAGTGCTGGGGCTGGAGAGATGGCCTAGCGGTTAGAGCGCCAACAGCTCTTGCAGAGGACCCGGGTTCGATCCCCAGCACCCACATGGTGGCTAAGAACCATCTTTAACTCCAGTTCCAGGGGAATCCAACGTCGTCTTCTGACCTCCGTAGCATTGCATGACACGGTGCACCAACCTGTATGCAGACAGTACACTTATACACATACAAAATAATAAATAAATGAATAAAAAAAATTTTTAAATGTGAAAGCGTCCCATAATAAGGCAAAAAGAAAGTACAAATTAAAACATAGGTGGTTATTTTTTTTGTCTTTTGAGACAGGGTCTCCCTGTATCTCCAGCTATCCTGGAACTCACTCTGTCAACCAGGCTGGCCTTGAACTCACAGAGATCCACCTGCCTCTGCCTCCAAGTGCTGGGATTACAGGCGTGTGCCACCATTGCCCAGCTCAACATAGGTGATTTTTATGGATTTGTCTTATACCCTGTGACCTGTCTCAAATGATTTGTTAATTCTCAGAAAATTCTTTTGGATTCCTTCACTTTTTTTTTCTGTGTACAGAATCTTGTTGTCTATAAATGTATATAAGTTTTTTTTTTCCTTTCTGATATGGATGTCTGGTATTTCCATTAAAAACTGAATTTTTTGGAAAAGAAATAGACAGGGAAAAAGACAGGACAAATATAAAAAGTTGTCTTTGACTTTCAGTGATGAAAGGAAAAGCTCAAAGAAAAAATCCAAGGACAGCAACTTGCAAACATTCTTTAATATCTTTTTCGGAGTCATTATCTCTATACCAATGCGTCTCTCATTATCTCTATACTAATGCTCTCTCATCTCTATACTAATGTGTCTCTCATTATCTCTATACTAATGCATCTCTCATCTCTATACCAATGCATCTCTCATTATCTCTATACTAATGCATCTCTCATCTCTATACTAATGTGTCTCTCGTTATCTCTATACTAATGCATCTCTCATCTCTATACTAATGTGTCTCTCATTATCTCTATATTAATGCATTTCTCATTATCTCTATACTAATGAGACTCTCATTATCTCTATACTAATGCGTCTCTCATTATCTCTATACCAATGCATCTCTCATTATCTCTATACCAGTGCATCTCTCATTATCTCTAAAGTGTCTCTCATTATCTCTACACTAATGAGTCTCTCATTATCTCTATACTAATGCATCTTTCATTATCTCTATACCAATAGACTCTCATTATCTCTATACTAGTGCATCTCTCATTATCTCTATACTAATGTGTATCTCATTATCTCTACACTAATGAGTCTCTCATCTCTATACTAATGCATCTTTCATTATCTCTATACCAATACTCTCATTATCTCTATACTAGTGCATCTCTCATTATCTCTATACTAATGTGTGTCTCATTATCTCTACACTAATGAGTCTCTCATTATCTCCATACTAATGCATCTTTCATTATCTCTATACCAATAGACTCTCATTATCTCTATACTAGTGCATCTCTCATTATCTCTATACTAATGTGTGTCTCATTATCTCTACACTAATGAGTCTCTCATTATCTCTACACTAGAGCATCTCTCATTATCTCTATACTAATGCATCTCTCGACTTCACCAGTGAAGCTTCCTCATGCAGCACAGGGCAATTAACACAGAAAACCACAACTGGCCAACACATAGACAACTAAGAGAGTTTAGAGTGTGTGGCCTATATTATACCTCACCTGCCCAGGGCTCAGGGACTACTGAAGAAGAGGGGGCAGAGAGATTGTAAGAGCTAGGGGTGATGTGTGAGCATGGAAACAGAGTTTGCTAGGTGGGTGGGAACTTGCTCAGATGAACTTAATGGCAAGGCTGAGAGCATGCACAAGACATCTGCAAACTCGAACCAGACAAAACCAGCATAAAAATGGGGAAATGGGCAAGAAGCCTCCACTGTGGCCGAGGAATGACGGGCAGCTCATCATGCTGATGAGGGAGAGTTGGCCTTCTTTAAGAGAATGATGCTAGACAGGCTAACCAGGTTCCAGTCAATGAACTTGTAGGAGGGCTGGCGAGGTGGCTCAGCAGTTAAGAGCACTGACTGCTCTTGCAGAGGACCCCGGTTTGATTCCCAGCACCCCACATGGAGGCTAAGAACTGTCTTAGGACGGGCTTGGTGGCACATGCCTTTGATCCTAGCACTCAGGAGGCAGAGGCAGGTGGATCTCTGTGAGTTCAAGGCCAGCCTGGTCCACATATTGAGCTTCAGGCAAGCTGGAACTAAAGGGAGACCCACCCTATCTCAAAAATACCCCCCCAAAAAAGACTTTCTATCTTCCAGGTGGCAGAAAGACTGTGTCGGGGCTGGTCCATGAACATAGGGGGACAGAGGCTTTCAGGACACTGGAAGCTTGTCATGTGAGCTTGTGGCAGTGGCGACATTGAACAATAGGCCCCATGGCAGCTCAGTCAGACAAGGGTCCAGAGCAGTGTGTGGGAAATTGGTGGCTGGCTGGCCCTAGCCTGGGAACTGTTGGGTGAAGGAGAGCAGACCGTCCTTAAGATCTCTAGATAGGCCAGTTAGAGTCCAGTGGATGAACTTGCACCAAAGAACATATTGGTAAGATGCTTCATTGGCTAGGACTTAATATGTCTGGTGGTATGCGTGAGGCTCAGTGGAGGCAGTGGCAGAGGGGGGCATGGATAGGAGAGGGAGTCTAAATTTAATTAAGAAGGGGGAAACAGGACATGTATGGCCGACTGCGTAAACTCAGGAGGGGTGGAGGGGCATGGAGGTGGAAATGAATCTGGATTGAACTGAGAAGTGATGTACGAAAAGCAAAAAAGGTCAATAAAAATATTTTAAAAAGAACTGTATGAAATGTACAAAAGCTCAATAAAATATTTTAAATAGAATTTATTTATTTATGCATGCGTGCATGCATGCATGCGTGCATGTCTGTGCACCTGTGTCGGGCAATGCCACAGAGGCCAGAAGAGGCTGTCGTGTTCCCCTGGAACTGGAGTCAAAGATGGTTCTCAGCCACCATGTGGGTGCTGGGGATCCAACCTGGGTCCTCTGCAAGAGCAGTCGGTGCTCTCAACCACTAGGCCATCTCTCCAGCCCCTACAATACTTTTTAAAATTAATTGAATTTTTGTGATTTTCATACAATATGATTTTTTAAAATCTTTTTGAGACAGGATCTCCCTGCAGCCCCAGGGTCCTGGAACACTCTATGTAGACCAGGTGGCCTTGAACTCACAGAGATCCACCTGCCTCTGCCTCCCGAGTGCTGGGATTAAAGGTGTGTGCCACCACACCTGGCCCTCCAATGGACTCTTAAGGCACCAGTGAAGAACTTTGTTTTCTATATAGCTATACTTTTGTGGGTCCTTTAGATAAGCCCACTAAATGGTGAACCCCAATTGCCATACCCTGCACACCTTTTCAGCATGAAAGAAGTCAGAGTGGTTGGTGTCCTGATTTCTTCTTAACAGTTGGAGTGACCTCTTCAGAGGGTAATATGATAAAAATAAAAACTAAAATTGACTAGACAGTTGTGGAGTAAGTCCCCTACAATTAGCCAGATTCTTTCTAAACTGAGAGCTGAAGACTTCCTGGATCTTCCAGTCAACTTGTCTTTCTTATTGTCCTAACCTGTAGTCCATGCATCCTTGACTCACTTGTCAGATTTATTAATCAGAGAGTCAATGCTATTAAACTCATGGTACTAAGGACCCAACAGCCCCCCTCCCTAGCAGACAGTATGCCCCCTCGGAAACAACAACCAAGGTCAACTCTTATAAACTTCTTTCAAGAATTTGAAGATTTTAAAACAATAGGGGGGAATAAGACAAATGAGAAGCCACAAACTAATCCAGAGGTTGTCCTTTCAGACACCATTTTGTTTTATGTATCTGGGACCTAACTTCATCTTGTGATGTTTCATTTCTTTTTAATTTTTTATTATTTTTTATATGTATGAATGTACTGTCTGCATGTAGGTTGGTGCACGTGTCATGCAATACTGCGGAGGTCAGAAGAGGGCATCGGATTCCCCTGGAACTGGAATTAAAGACAGTTCTTAGCCACCATGTGGGTGCTGGGAATTGAACCCAGGTCCTCTGCAAGAGCAGTTGGTGCTCTTAACCCCTGAGCCATCTCTCCAGCCCCAAGTTTCATTTCTTTAAAAGTTTTCTTTTCCCTCACATACATTAAATAAGTTAAGGATCAGCTTCTTCTTTTTTTTATTTATTTATTTATTTATTTATTTATGTGCATGAATGTACTGTCTGCATGCAGGTCTGTGCACCCGTGTCGTGCAATGCCGCGGAGGTCAGAAGAGGGTCTCGGATTCCCCTGGAACTGGAGTTCTCCTGGAATTGGAGTTACAGACGGTTCTTAGCCGCCATGTGGGTGCTGGGGATCGAACCTGGGTCCTCTGCAAGAGCGTCGGTGCTCTTAACCGCTAGGCTATCTCTCCAGCCCCTGGATCAGCTTCTTCTTACTGGAGATCATATGTGCCCCTGAAAGCCTGACCCTAATTGTAATTGGCTTGCCTATTTCATAATATTCCTTAATTGGTATTATTTTTAATATTATGTCTAATTGACTATTGTACTTTTAAAAAGCTGTGTAAGCCATTTCTTAGGGCCTCACTCCTCCTGAGCTGAGTGGGACCCAGCCACAAGTAATAAACCACCCTTTAAATTCCACAAGGTCCTGCAAGTGGTCTCTCCATTGTGACCCTGTAACATGTGCCACAACATTGCTTTTATTTGGTCTTTATTAAATTATTATTTGATTTAAATTCAGACTGTGTTTGGTGGTCTTTCTTGGTGGTCTCAAACTCTGCAACAGCTTCTCGGCATACTGCTTCTATTCATGGTGTTTATCACATAAACAAAAAGAAAACTAGAGTAATATCCCATCTCACCATCAGAGAACTGGGTTACAGACACATGCTACCCCATGTGCACAATGTGGATTTGGATGCATCGTCTCATACTGTATAGCAAGTGTTTTATCTGTGGAACCATCTCCTCAGCCCACATCTGAGTTTGGCTCCAGTTATTTGCTAGGTTAGATCCAGTGAACTGTTTTGGCTCTGAATTGACTTATTTGGTCATAAGCAATGATGTGTGAATTATCATACTGGTAGAAACCACGGAGATCAGAAGAGGGCGTTGGATTCCCCTGGAACTGGAGTTAAAGATGGTTCTCAGCTGCCATGTGGGTCCTGGGGATTGAACCCGGGTCCTCTGCAAGAGCGGTCAGTGCTCTTAACTGCTGAGCCATCTCTCCAGCCCTAAGGCAGGGTTTTAATCCCGGGGAATTGCTCTCCCAGGTGGATCCAACAGCCCTTCTGGAGTGAAGGACCATTGGAAAAAGCACACATCTGGGAGGCAAGAAGCACCTTTTATAGGTTAGGGGAGGAGGAGATGGTGATGTGTTGGAATGAGCCAATCAGATCAAGTCAGAGGCCGGAAGGTGAACCTCAGCTCCGGTGGTCTTGTGGGAATTTGTAGCTCCATCCGGATCTGCAAGCTCCAGACCAGAAAGGAAGGCTGGTCTGGATGTGCAGGGCTGATCGGGGGCTTGGCTGGGGGTGGGGGTGGGGCTGGTCTGGAGTACCTGGCCTGACCTAACATCCCAGACTCTTAGATATATAGGGCAGTGACTCTGCTCTAGCTACTTCCTACTGAACTGGGATGTTGAAGGGAGGGGGAGTCTAGAGTAGGTGGGGCCATGGGCACAGAGGTGTAGGGATGTAACAACCATTCTGGAGACCTCCTGGATGTGTTCCCGGTCAGGTGAAAATTGAGACAATAACAGGACAAAGGAACCTGGCTAAGGGTGTCATGGCATTTGGCACCTGTGGCAGTAGGGGTAGCAGAGGAGAACCAAAAAGAAGGAGGTGGGAAAGAAGGTGCAGAGGGTGAGGGCTGCCCTGCCCGGCCATTCAGACCTGTCCTTAAGGGTCTCTGGAAAACCTGAGAGTGATGGATCCCAGCTGTCTGATGGACCATCCATCCAGGGTAGTAAGGATGACCATGTGGTGTCCAGTTCACCTGGGCTCAAGAGACTTAGGAGACAAAGTTTTTTTTTTTCTGTATGTGTATGAATGTACTGTCTGCATACAAGTCTGTGCACCCGTGTCGTGCAATGCCGCAGAGGTCAGAAGAGGGTGTCGGATTCCCCTGGAACTTGAGTTCTCCTGGAATTGGGAGTTTCAGACGGTTTTCGGCCACCATGTGGGTGCTGGGGATCGAACCCGGGTCCTCTGTAAGAACGGTCGGCGCTCTTAATCGCTAGGCCATCTCTCCAGCCCCAGGAGATAAAGTTTTAAGGAGGACACTGTCCCCTGGTGTGACAGAGGGCAGGTCAGTGGTTGCGGACTCCACTGAGGTAGGAGCAGAGAGGCTTCTGTCTGCGTGGGAGTGGAGGAGTGTGCATAAGAGAGAGAGGTAGGGTAAGTCGTCTGCCAACGGGAGGGGGGGCCAAAGCTTGTAGCTTATGGTTAATAAAAGGCCGTCCATAAAGTAGTTCGAAAGGGCTGAGGCAAGTGGGAGATCAGGGGTGGGGGGGCTGGGGGAGGTGGCACGGAGGTAGGTTAGAGCAATGTGTAGGACAGAGTGCCAGGACAAGTGGAGTTTGGAAGAGTTTCATTTGTTGCTGATTGAAGGTAGAGAAGGCCATTGACCTTCTCTACCTTCCCAAAGACTGCGGCCGGTATGGGATTTATAATTTCCAGGAGATATTCAGGGCTTCTGACACTAGCTCAACGACTCTGGAGATGAAGGCCGGGCACACTGTCTGTCTGGATGGTGTGTGGGACCACCCCAAACGTGGTATGGTGTGCTCTAGGAGTGTGGAAGTAGGAAATGCCTTGATCTACCCTGTGCACATATCAACTAGAGTTAGGAGATAATGGAGTTTTTTTGTGGGATGGCATGTGGGTAAAATCAATCTGCCAGTCTTCTCCCAGTTGGTGCCCATGGAGCTGATGCAGGGGTTGGCGTGTCTGGAGCGCACCATGCGGACTGGCCTTGGCACAGGTCTGGCATGAGGTATGAACCTGTAAGATATGAGTTTGAAGATTGGCGGGGTCAAAGAGTGGTTCCAGAAATCAGAACAGAGCCCTGGGGCCCATGCGTAAGCTTTGGTGGACATCAGAGAGGATGGAAGATGCTTGATTCTGAGGGAGAATAAGCCACTTATTTAAATAAAGCCTTCCCCCCTCTGCCTGTGTGCCCCCCTAATCCAGGAGCCCATCACTCTCTTTAGGCTGGTAGTCAGGTTTGTAAGAGGCAGTGGGGAAAAGAATATTCCCTGTGGGTCTGACGCGACCAGAGACCAGTCCCCAGGCCTGGGAGTTGGCCCTGGCATTACCCAAGGCCACTGGATCCGTGGAGGTCTGGTGTTCCCAGGAGTGGATTATGGCGACCTCTGCTGGGAGCTGGAGTTTAGCTCAAAGGGGCCCAATAACAAAGGGGGTACCTTAGTGGTGAGGAAACCTCTTTCTCTACAAAGAACCGAGTGGGTGTAAGCTATAAAGAAAGCATATTTAGAGTCAGTATATAGGTTAACCCTCTTTCCTTTAGATAGGTGGAGGGCTCGGGCAAGGGCAATTAGCTCTGCCTTCTGTGAGGTGGTCCCCATTGGTATACACGCTACCTCAACAGTGCTGGTGGAGGTGACCACTGCATAGGCCCCCTGACGAGTGCCTGAGGCATCTACAAGTGAGCTCCCATGTGGGAGACAAAGAGTGCCTGATGTGACAGGCTGAAGAGAAATGGCGCTTGGTCTGCAGCCATGGCATTTGGTCTGTAACCAAAAGGCGCTGGCTGAAGAACACAGTGCGCATGCTTCAGTAACTTTTAAGATGATATGTTATGTTACCTTGTCAACTTCATGAACATAGCATTTTACATAAGAAATTGTATCTATGAACACAAAACTTACATAAGGAATTGTATCTATAGACGCGAAGCTGCTGATTGGCTCATTACTGGTATAAATATTCTTGGTTTCTAGGCTGTTGTTGTAGTAATAGTTGGTAGTAATAGTTGGTAGTAATAGTGAGTAGTAATAGTAGCATTAGTTGTTAGTAGCGTTAGTAATTGCATGCAATTGTTAGTAGTATTAGTTAAGATGTAAATAGTGATGTAAATAGCATCAATAAAAGAAACTACAAGGAACAAGTTAAATAAGTGATTAATTCCCAGTCCGCCTCCAATGATTCATGCCGCTGGACGGCACACTCCCATCCACAAAAAGTGTGAGGTGGGGGTTGGTCAGAGATTGGTCTGTAAGGCCAGGCTGAGGCTGCTGGAGTGCCACCACCATTTCTGGGCAGAAGTGAAAAGGAGTCCCAGAGTGGGCAGAGGTGGGAAGGAGTATTGCTGGGTTTAGGGCTGGGCTGAGGGCTAGGGTGATCTGAGGGCTGTTCAAGAAAAGCAGGTGGAAAATCTGAATATGTGAGGGTTCAAGGGAGAGAGAGGAATGATCAAGGTCTGAAAGCCCATGTGGGAGTACACCTTAGTGCGCTGGAGAAGAGTAACTTTAAGAGCTTCCCAGGTAAGTTCAGCCGCTGCTGCCAGAGCTCTCAAACATGGCTGCCATCTGCAGACTGTGGGGTCAAGCTGTTTGGAGAGAAAGGCCACTGCCCGCGGTAGGAGGGCACAATGGGTTGGGACCCCTGTGGCCACTCCAAACCTTTCATCTGTAAAGAGGTAGCAAGGACGTGAAGGTTTCAGGAGAGCCCAAGTGGGGCCAGTTAGGAGGTCGTCCCTAAGGAGAGGGAAGTAGCATGGAACGATGGTGGGGTGGGAGAGAGGCCCTGTGGTGATCTCCTTAGCTGCCCGATACAAGGATTTGGCTGTAACAACAAAATTAGGGATCCAGTGGCAGAAGAAACCCACCAATCCTAGAAAAGAGAGGATGTGGTCCACCGTCTCTGGAGGTTGTAGGTCACATATGGCCTTGACTCGATCTGACGTGAGAGTTTTGCAGCCTGGACTCAGCTGGACACCCAAGAGGATGACAGTGGAGGAGCAGAGCTGGGCTTTAGACGGACAGACATGGTACCCCAAGAGGCCAAGGAAGTTTAGAGGTCAAACAGTAGACTGCTGAGATTAAATCAAGAGAAGAGTTACAGAGTAGAAAGTTATCTACATACTGGAGGAGTACGTTAGGTCCAGAGTCAAAGGAGGTGAGATCCCGGGCCAAAGAAGTGTGGGCTATCCCAGAATCCCCGAGGAAGGACTGTCCATGAAAGCTGTTCAGCAGACCTGGTGTCCGGGTCCTCCCATGTGAAGGCAGAAAGGAAGTATGAGTCAGGGTGTAAGGGCACAGTAAAGAAGGCATCCTCTAGATCCAGGATGGTGAAATGGGAGGCTGTGGGAGGAAGGTTAGAGAGCAAGGTGTAGGCGTTAGTTACCACGGGGTGAACCGGGGTGACAGCTTCGTTGATGAGGCAAAAGTCCTGAGCCATATGGTAGGCGCCAGAAGGCTTATGTACCTGAAGATATTGCAGAGTGGGTTAGCTGAGATAAGGAGTCCCTGGGAAAGGAGGTGAGTGATGATTGGCTTGTGCCCATGGCGGTGGGTTTCAGAAACAGGAAACCGAGGCCTGGAAGGAAAAAAGGCAGAGTTCTGGAGGTGTATCAGGACCAGCGGATGGCGAGAGGCGATTACCGGAATGAAAATGTCCCAGACCTGAGGGTTGACAGGATCAGGAAGGGCAGGGGCTGGACAATAGATTATGCCATGTCAGGTCATATGTCTGGATAAGGTAGCAGAACTCTTTACTGTAAGCAGAAGGATTCTCAGAGAAAAAGAGCCCAACCACCTCTCCACCTGGGCGAGGTCCTGCAGAATAAATGGAACGTGAACCCTAATAACGCCCTCAGCCCCAGCCACTGCCTGACGGGGGCATTGTAGGTTAGTGGTGCAGTGTCAGCATGTGTGTGAGGCCACAGGAGAAGAATTAGGGGGAGTGGGATAGTGGGTATGTGGAGACCAGAATGGAGGTTGGGGGAGCAGGGTACAGAAGGGCTTCACCTGCACCCCGGGAGGAAGTCTGGGAAGAGGCGTCAGGGAGACTTGGGATGCATGTGTCCAATCTGGCAAGTTCCCTCACCACGGATCCTGGTTCTATAATCCTCCCCCAAAACAGCAGAAAGAGAAAAATACATTGCTCCAGCATTGCAATGGCTTTTTGGCAGGAGCTTTGGATATCAGGAATGACACAATTGGAAATGGACTAACCACAGGTCAGAAGCCGGGTGTGTAGGGAAAGGAGAGGGGTGTCCTCAAACCTCCATGGGCCCTGGGCCCCTCAGGCCAAGGAAAAATAACCCCTAACCCGTACAGGTCATCAAGATAAGAAGTAACCCACGATAAGGAAAAAGGCCAATCAGTTCAAATTAACCTAAGGCAGGCTTTTAATCCGGGAGAATTACCCCCCCCCCCAGGGCCGATCCAACACTCCTTTTGGAGTGAAGGACCATCGGAAAAATCATGCATCTAGTGGGCAAGAAGGACCTTTTCTAGGTTAGGGGAGGGGAGATGGTGACATGTTGGAACCGGCCAATCAGGTGAAGTCAGAGGCTGGCAGGTGGGCCTCAGTTCTGTCAGTCTCCTGGGAATTTGTAGCTCTATCCAGACCGGAAAGGAAGACAAGTCTGAATGTATGGGCCAATCAGGTTTGGGGGGATGGGGCTGGTCCAGACCTGTGGGGCTTGGCAGTGTCTACTCCATGCTGGGCACTGCGCTGGAGGAAGTACCTGGCCCAACCTAATAGTAGGTTGTTTTTTTTTTTTTTTTCTTTTCTTTTCTGAAGTATTGCATTCAAGGAAGGAAAGAACCAGTCAGGAGAAATGTCTGTTTCAAAATCAAACAACCGAAAACAACCCATTTCACTTTGGTATCGAGACTTCACTCAGCCCCTTCACAATCACTCAGACGTGATTATGTCCATGAGAGTGGTCGTATCAGCCCTGCTATGGTCCCCATATGGCTCCCTAGTGGGGACTTGCTTGTTTAATGAGAAATTACAGCAAGGAAAGTGAGATGTACACTGAATGTTTTCCATTTTAGTCTCTGATTTCCTGCTAAATTAGAGATGATAGAGGGTGAGTTGGAGGAGTTAATTCCTTGTTTCTTATGAGTGTTCTGCTTAGCCAAAGCAGACAGTAAAATTCTATTGCTGGGGCTGTAGAGATGGCCTAGCGGTTAAGAGTGCAAACAGCTCTTACAGAGGACCTGGGTTCGAGCCCCAGCACCCACATGGTGGCTGAGAACCATCTTTAACTCCATTTCCAGGGGAATCCAACACCCTCTTCTGACCTCCTTGGCATTGCATGACATGTGTGCACAAACCAACATGCAGACAGTACATTCATTCGCATGCAAAAATAAGTAAAATTAAAAAAAAAAGAATTACAAAAGAAAATCCTGTTTCTGAGAAGATACCACATATTAGGCTGGACATCTCCCTGGCCCTGCCCACTGTAGATACTCCCAAGCCCCTAGGTGGCGCCAAAGTCTCAGTTCCGGGAGACAGATGCAGCCTGTCCCCCAGCTGTCCACACCCCCTGAATCCCGCCCATCACCCCACGCCCTTATATGGGAGGAAATCAGCTCCTAACTGTCAGGTGGACCAACTCCTGGCTCACACTCATCCCGCCTCCCATTTGGACCAGGACAGTCAGTGAGGCAGTCCAACCCTGGGCTGACAGGTCATCCCCTCCCCTGCCCAGGCCCCTTACCCAATAAACCCACTTGATATTCTCCTATTCCGGTCTGATCTGGCCCACCTATTTTGTTCACAGGGCATAGAAAGGTCAATGACGGGGGCGTGCTGGAAGCTCCTTCCTTGCTTTCCTAGGGCCAGAAAATGGTGTGTGAGATCCTTGGGGAGAATCATCAGCAGCGGTCCTACTTGGTTGTGGACTCCATGGCGAGCAGCGGTCCTACTTGGTTATGGACTCCATGGCGAGCAGCGGTCCTACTTGGTTATGGACTCCGTGGTGCACTGCCGAATGCCGTTGGTTCAGGATGTCCCTTGGGGTGTGATAGTGGCACAGCTATTAAGATTTAAGGTCTGCTCTGCAGGGAGGAATTCATGTCTGGACTTGTAAGCCTGGGCAAACCCTGTAGCTACAGAGGTCATAGGCCAAATGTGAAGGCCACTGATTTTTGTTTTGCTCTGTTTTATTCTGTTTTGTTTTTGAGCCAGGGTCTTCCTATAGCCTCCACTGTCCTGGAACTCACTGTGGAGACCAGGCTGATCTCCATCTCACAAAGATCCATCTGCTGTCTTACAAGTGCTGGGATTAAAGGCACGTGGCATCCCATCCAGCTCTACTACTCTCTTTTATTTTGGAATGCATGTAGTATTCTTATCAAACTGCATTCTGAATATTTGTGCTTCTCCCCATAGAGTGCTGTTCCTGTCCAATGCATTGGGTCCTGGAAGGAAACTCCCTTTTGTCAATGGATGTTGTGTTTCAGAGACAGACTCATGAACTTTGACAAAGCTTCTGAGATGTGACCATTTCTGTGGCAGAGTATTACAATGCTTAGCCTAAGATAAATATATCATCTCCTGCAAAAGTCAAGGAAGAGGTGTGGAATGAATGCGAACTCTGGGAAGGGGAGTTTAGTGTGGTGCTGTAATGTCCTCCAAGTGAAGGGTTGTTGGGCCTGCTTTGTCTTGGCCCATGAGGCCCTAGGCAACTTCTTGAGAAAGGAAGTAAGGCAGCCTGACCAGGCTTGTTTACAACTGAGGGGAACTTATCAGCTGGCCTTAAGAAAACAAAACCTGGGCCAAAGGAAGTAAGGTAGGCAGGCCAGCTGGTCCTAAGTAAACAAGAGGGGACTAAAGTAAGTAAACAAGATGGGGCTAAAGGAAGTAAGGTAGGCACAGCCAGGGTTGTTTTGAAACTTTTCCCATTGGCTCTAGCTATTTGACCTTTAAGATGATTGGCTGTTCCCTTGTGGTCTTTGACTTTATAAGCCGCTGCCTAACGCAATAAAGTGAGTTCTTGCTTTGAGGAGACTCTGGACCCCCATGTGGTTCTTTTCGGGTCATGGACACTCGCCATCTGGTTCAGCCCAGGAGGAGAGATAGGCTGGCCCAGCTCTCCTCTCTGCCCTACCTGCCGCAGGACCCTGCAAAGGGTCTCATGCTCCGTTGAGTTAGCCAGCTGACCTTGTAAATTTCCTCCAAGTTGAAACATTCCCTGTGGGAGGGAGGAGAAAGCTTCCTGAATGTCAGGAAGTAAACAAGTCATAAATCTCAGGAAGTATCTGAAAGCTTCTCCCCAAGGTTGGATGAGGTCTCAGCTGCTACTGAGATGAAGCTCTAACCTGTTGAGGTGCCTGCAAATGGTGTAAAGAGATTCAGGATTGTAGGTTTGGTGTAGAGCCCATGCTTGGATGAGGTTTTTGTTGATGAGGCTTCCTTTGTCTCACCCATGGTATAATAAGTAAACCCTCAACCATGGTCCTGCAAAAGTAATCGCTGTAGGAGTAACTATCAGTCTTTTGTCAAAAACTGTAAAGTATTGGTTTAGGAGTATAAAATTCCTTGTTTTTAGGACAAGGAATTCAAATTAAAAAATTTTTTTTATTTAGTATATTTTTATGTGTATGAGTGTACTGTCTGCATGTAGGTTGGTGCACCTGTTTCGTGCAGTGTTGCAGAGGTCAGAAGAAGGCATCAGATTCCCCTGGAACTGGAGTTAAAGACGGTTCTTAGCCACCATGTGGGTGCTAAGGGAATCGAACCCGGGTCCTCTACAAGAGCAGTCAGTGCTTTTAACCACTGAGCCCTATCTCCAGCCCCAGGAATTCAAATCTATTAACCCCTCACCCTATGGCCTTTGGGTTTATGAGGATGTCCTGCTGCGTTTCTGGAATCTGATGGCCTGGTGTAGCTGAGCCCTGTCATCCAACCCTTTTCTCCCATTTTAAAATTTCTTTTCCTCTCATTATTTTAAAGCAAGCCAATCCTGAAAGTGAGTGATGAAAAGACAGAGCACTCTTGCATTATGCATAAAAACGTATCAAACTTTGGGTCAGGTGTGCTTGCTTGATCCGAATGATCCTATAAACCCTTTAGCAAAAGTAAAAAATCTGCATGCTCAGTTACTTTTGCTGCCTTGGTGTAGTACCATTTGGGTCTTTGTGATTTTGTTTCTATGCATTTGGGGACCGGTGCTGAATTTTATTTTTGTGCGAAAATTCAGAGCCCAGCTTTTGGGGGATGCCACCCACCGCTTGGACATTTGGCACTCTCCAGATTATTAATGATCTAGAGACAGAAGATTCTCTCTACAAGGCAGAGGAAGGGCACACAGGAGCACTGGGGGACCAGGTGACTGTGGATAGAACAAGGTAAGAGAAGTTATGGGGATGACAAAGTACTGCCTTGGTAGTTGGAACATCCTGGAAGTTGTTTAAGTCCTTGAGTGCATATTTGTGTGGAGCTCTGATCCACACTTTGGTAGGAGTTGGTCACTTGAACCCCTTCCTTCCAGGGAGTTGGTTAGAGAAGGATGAAGCAGCAGATTTATAATGCAAGAATCATCGTCTTTAAGGAAAAGGTGTTGAGCTGTTGGGGTGGAGGTGGGGGGGTCCATTTATAACGGGCTGGGATGATAAATGATTAGGCCAACAAAGCTTTAAGGGAAAAAAGAACCAAGAAAATAAAGAGTCCTCCAGACAGTGTGTGTGTATTGTAATGCCCAGAATCCAAGACCCTCACAGACCACCAGGACACATGACACTGAAGCAAAAGCAGACACTTTTATTCAGCAAGCGGGGTTAGGGTGGAGGGGAAGTGTTCATGCCTTGGTGTCACATGATTGGTGGGTTTATACAACTCATACAACGCAGGAAACGGTCATGCAGGGATATACTGTGGGCTTCTAAAAACACCAAGGGGGGGCTGGAGAGATGGCCTAGCGGTTAAGAGCGCCGACCGCTCTTGCAGAGGACCTGGGTTCGATCCCCAGCACCCACATGGCGGCTGAGAACCGTCTGAAGCTCCAATTCCAGGAGAACTCCAGCTCCAGGGGAATCCAAGACCCTCTTCTGAACTCCGCGGCGTTGCACGACATGGGTGCACAGACTTACATGCAGACAGTACATTCGTACACATACAGAAATAAATAAAATTAAAAAAAAAAAAACCAAGGGCTGGGGGAAGGGGATTAAGGTTCAGGGCACAGCCTTCTGGAATTTGTTGTTTTTGTTTCAAAAACATGTTTTTCTGACTCTCACACAGACTCCCTGTAGTTTGTTTTTAACCTGGGGTGGGGCCTCCTGGGTCACAGCAAGATGGCTGACTCACAGTACTGCATCCCCCATTTCTCTAGGCACTGCGGAACAATCTTCTTCCCAGGAGGTGTTACAAGTTTTCCTCCCCTTCTAGTTGAGCGTATTGAGACCTCGAGACCATCAACTGGAAGGCCCAAGTCTTTCTTTCATGAAGTCAACTAACCTGTTCAGAATACAGGGCCCCTCTACCCCTGCCCACCCCTGATCCCAGTAGGATCAGTAGTCCTACAGCGGCAGGGACTGTAGGTCTCATTCTCTGTTCTTGGTCACAAGTTTAAGTTTAAGTGGATTGTCTCCTTTTTGGACTTTCCACTGCACCTCGGTGGGATCTTGTCGCCTGCTATGCACTGTGAAAGGGTCCATTGGTTTTGCGTGTGAATGGTGTATCCAGGTAGCAAAGCTGTCAATCATCAGCACTGTAGGTGTGGCAAGCAGGATGATGAAGGGTCCCTTCCACCCAGGCTCAAGGGTTCCTTGGCAAAACGTCTTCACATAGACCCAGTCTCCAGGTTATAACCTGTAGGGCTCCCCGGAACAGGACCTGCCTCATAGAGAGCATGGAGTTTAGGCCAGACTTTGTCATGGGACCACCGCACTGCATCCTCCCGCAGCAGCAAGTCCTTGTCATCTAGGGCAGAGTGCTTCTGACTGCGGGGTTGGGAAAATAGGTGGGGGGTTCCCATACATGATTTCAAAGGGGGTGAGTCCTAGCTTACGGGGAGATTTCCTTACTCTAAAGATAGCAAAGGGGAGGACCACCACTCAGTCCCCACCGGTCTCCAAGGTCAATTTGATTAAGGTCCCTTTTTTTTTTTGGTTTATTGGTTTTATTTTTTATTTTATTTTTTTTAATTTTTTATTTATTTCTGTATGTGTATCAATGTACTGTCTGCATGCAGGTTTGTGCACCCGTGTCGTGCAATGCCGCGGAGGTCAGAAGAGAGTCTCGGATTCCCCTGGAGCTGGAGTTCTCCTGGAATTGGAGTTTCAGACGGCTTTCAGCCGCCATGTGGGTGCTGGGGATCGAACCCGGGTCCTCTGTAAGAGCGGTCGGCGCTCTTAACCGCTAGGCCATCTCTCCAGCCCTGGTTTTATTTTTTTATTATTTATTATATTTTAAGGGATTCACAATATAAGAGCACAGTTGTTTTCAGATCGCATTGACGTTGCTCAGTTTGCCATACAATCAGGTAATTGGCACTAGCATACACAGATGACCGTAACCATTCCTCGTTTGTTTTTCTGGGACTGTGTTACTTCACTCAGCATGATATCCTCTAGCTCGACCCATTTACCTGCAAAGCTCATGATGTCATCTCTCTTTACTGCTGCACAGAACTCCATTGTGTAGATGTACCACATTTTCTCTATCCACAGTTGAGGGGCACTTGGGTTAGTTCCAGCTCCTTGCTATTGTGAAGAGAGCTGCAATAAACATGGCCGTGCATGTATCTCTGCAGTAAGATGAGTCTTGCGGGTACATGCCCAGGAGAGGTATGGCTGGGTCAGATGGCAAGTTCATTTCAAGTTTTCCAAGGGTTGTCCACACTGCTTTCCACAGTAAAGTCTCTTTTAGAGTTCTATTCATTCTCTCAACCTGCCCTGAGCTCTGGGGGCGGTAAGCACAATGTAGTTTCCAATCTGCCCCAATAAACTTAGCCACATCCTGACTTACCTGGGCAACAAAAGCAGGGCCATTAACGGACCAATTAGGGTGAGGAAGCCACACCTGGGTAAGACTTCCTCAAGAAGTTTGTTTTCTACTATTTTAGCTATCTCTGTTTTTGTTTTTAAATTTTTTTTTTAAATTTTACTTATTTTTGTATGTGTATCAGTGTACTGTCTGCATGTAGGTCTGTAGGGAACGCTTCAGTCCATCCTGAGAAAGTATCTATAGAACTAGGAGATATTTATACCCATACTTGCCAGGTTTTATCTCTGTGAAGTCCACTTCCCAGTAAGCCCCGGGGTGCATACCACGCTCTCATGACCCCACAATTTTGTCCCCATTTTGGGCATTGGTTGGCTGGCACGCTTTACAGGATTTGATCATTTCATCAATACTCTGCCCTGCATTTCTAAAGGTTGTCCTAGAGGTGCAGACTGCATCCCTCAGTCTCCTGCTCCTCATGGCCCGATGAATCCTGAAAATCAGTCCCTTGGCCAGGGACGTGGGGAGCACTAGCTTCCCGTCCACGGTGCACCACCATCCTCCAACAAACAGACTTAGGGGCAAGCTCTTAGCCCATTTGTCATCCTCCTCAGTGTAGTTTGGGTGGTCAGGAAACACTGGGTCTGGTGTTTCGGGCAAGGGTAAAGCCATAACTTGAGCATCCGGGGTTCTTGTCTGCTTCTTTGGCTGTCTTGTCAGCCAGGTGATTTCTTTTCGCAGTCAGGGACTGGCCTTCTCTCTGGTGGCCTGGACAGTGTATGATTGCCACCTGGTGAGGAAGCCACACCAAACGTAAGAGGTTTAGAATTTCCTCCTTGTTGTTAATCGCCTTGCCCTCTGATGTAGGCAGACCTCTTTCCTGATGTATAGCTCCATGCACATGGGCAGTGGCAAATGCGTACAGACTGTCATATAGGTTAACAGTCTGTGCTTTCCCCATCGTTAACGCTTGCTCCAGGGCAACCAGTTCAGCCCTCTGAGCCAAAGTCCTGGGGGTGGGGGTGGGGGTGGAGGCTTGTGACCAGATTACCTGGGTATCGGAGGTCACCACAGCTCCTGCTTTCCATATGGCATTATGCACAATAGTGCTCCCATCCATATACCACGTCTGGTCTGCCTTGGTAAAGGGCTCATTTTGCAAGTCAGGCTTTATGCTGTGCACCTGGGCCAGGATGTCTTTACAGTCCGACCATTCAAAGGTGAAGTATTCCTGGTTTTGGGTGGCCAGTGGGGAACTGAAGAAAGCATCTTTTAGATCCAGGACTGAGTACCAAGTGTCTCAGCTGTTGTGGACCTTCTCTGCTATCTCTACTAGGTCCCAGAGGGACTTCTCTCCTAACCTGTCTTGCGTTTGTAAGTTTCTTGTAATATCTGGTGCTGATTGATTAATAAAGGCCAAAGCTACTGTTCCTGAGTTGTGCTCTTGTTTGGGGTCTATGTGAGTACACCAGCGAAAGGCCTCTATAATACATTCAAGGAAACTAGCTGGACTCTCATCAGTCATCTGTCTAATATTGTACACTTTGGTCAAATTGGTGGGCCGACAGGCAGCGGCCTTGAGACCTGCCAGCAGAGCCTGGTGGTAACTTTGGAGATGCCCCTTACCTTCTGCTGTATCATAGTCCCAGTGGGTTTCTTAAGGGGAAAGCCTTCATCTATGAGAACGGGATTCTGAGTTGGGGGTCCCATTATCTCCTAAGGCATTCTTCCAAGCATCCAGGACGATCTGTTCTCACTCCTCAGTGGTGAGGACCTGCAAAAGCTGTTGACAGTCATCCCAAGTGGGATGATGGGTAAAAAGAACAGCACCTAACAGATCAATAAGGTCTCCAGGGTTGTCAGAGAACCTGGCATTCTGAGACCACCAGTTGTACAAATCGGAGGTTGCAAAGGGCTAGTAGTGGTGAGGTTGGTTCCCGGCTTGATCAACAGGTGCCGCTGCCTGCAGCGGGAGGATGGTTGAGTCGGCCACAGGGTGACCCTCTTCTTCTGGTATCACGGCTTGGCGCTGGCAGCTAGGGGTTCCTCCTCCAGGCACATCTTGTCCTTGAGGTCCGGAGGCAGAGGCAGCCTCCCAGGGGTCCGGCTCAACCACCCCAGGTCTGCAAGGAGGGGGTGGGAAGAGGATTTCCTCTGGGATACTGTCCTCCTGCAAAACAGGATAAAGGGGGGTCGAGGTGCATGGAATCTTAGGGGGTTTGTGGTCTTTGACAGCCAAAACTGACAACTTCAGCTCTTCTGGGACAGATAGGTGTGGGGAGGGTTGAGGAGGGGCTGGGGGAGCAGTAGCAGTGGAATTGGAGTCAGAGGGTAGAAGGAAGGGCTTGATCCATGGGAAGGGACTGTTGACCAGGGTCATAATAATTGACTCCTAACCCAGTGAGGTGCCAGCAGGAACACCTCTGTTGTGTGAACACCTGTGTGTTGGTGTCCTGCCATGTGATCTTTTTATTCTCCCATTCTTTCTTGATTTTTAGAGAGGCCAATTTTTTTGCTGGTAGCTTCTGCACCATTTCTATAGTCCAAGGACAAAAACCTCTCATAGGCACCCAGGCTGTTCATGTCTATCTCTGTGGGAACATACAAGCAAACTTTTCCCACAATTAGTAAAGGATTGGGGTTGTCATTTTCCACTTTAAAGTTGAAAAAATGACAAAAACATTTAGAGGCTTCTCTATTTAGCTGTATCCCAGAGGGATCCATATTACCCCTCCCTTTTTGTATTAGGACCATGAATAGGACATCTTTTGTTTATTAGAGTTTTATATTTTGATTTAAAAATGTTTTGTCTTTTTTTTGAGATAGGGTCTCTCTATAGGCCCAGCTGGTTTGGAACTCTGTAGACCAGGCTGGCCTTGAACTCACAGAGATCTGCCTGCATCTGCCTCCTAATTGCTAAGATTAAAGGCATGCACCACTATGCCTGTTACAGGTGGCTCTTAGCTGCCATGTAGGTGCTTGAAATCAAACCCAGGTCCTCTGAAAGAGAAGTTGGCACTCTTAACCGATGAGCCATCTCTCCAGCCACATCCTGGTTTCTAATTTTGAAAAGCAGTTGTACTACATACCATAGACAGGAACCAAGTTTTAAAGGTCCACTAAGCCCATTTACACTGTCTTTTTTAAAATTTAATTTAATTAAATTAATTAATTTATTTATGTGTATGAATGTACTGTCTGCATGTAGGTTTGTGCAACCGTGTTGTGCAATGCCACAGAGGTCAGAACAGGGTGTCAGATTCCCCTTGAACTCGAGTTCTCCTGGAATTGGAGTTACAGACGGTTCTCAGCTGCTATGTGGGTGCTGGGGATCGAACCTGGGTCCTCTGCAAGAGCAGTCAGCACTCTTAACTGCTAGGCCATCTCTCCAGCCCCTGAACTTTTATTGGACTGTATATCTTTTAGGCAAAATAAATCTCACGGGAAATATTATACAATACAGAAAAATATAGAGAACACTTGCGTACATTTAATCCCAAAATTGTCACTGGAAATCTAGTACAAATTAGGAATACAATAAATATTAATAACAATTTGTATTCCCATTTAGCTTAAGTGTATTACTAATTTTATATTAATTATATTTAACTAATTTTACTTAATATAGACATTTTAATTAGAAATTTTTTAAATTTTATTTATTTCTGTATGTGTATGAATGTACTGTCTGCATGCAGGTCTATGCACCCGTGTTGTGTAATGCCGCAGAGGTCAGAAGAGGGTGTCAGATTCCCCTGGAACTGGAGTTCTCCTGGAACTGGAGTTTCAGATGGTTCTCGGCTGCCATGTGGGTGCTGGGGATTGAACCCGGGTCCTCTGTAAGAGCAGTCGGTGCTTTTAACTGCTAGGCCATCTCTCCAGCCCAGACATTTTAATTTTTACTAAAACTTTAAATGTTATATAATGTGTAGACAAAGCTTGGGCAAAAATTGAACACCTGCCAGGTGTGGTGGCACACACCTTTAATCCTAGCACTTGGGAGGCAGAGGGAAGTGGATCTTTGTAAGTTCAAGGCCAGCCTGGTCTATACAGTGAGTTCCAGGACAGCAGGAGCTACTGGGAGACCCTGTCTCAAAAACAAAACTAACCAAACCAAAAGAAAACCAAACCAAACCTCTCTAAAACAAAACAAAACAAAAAAACCCGAAGACCGGCTAAGTAATCCTTGACCAGACATACATTTTGTTATTTCAACTACTTGATTGAACTATGACTTTAGAGAAACATGGTTATTTATATAATTTTATCCTTTCCCTATTATAACAAACCCGTTATTTTAATTGTAACAAACATATTATTTTAAAGCGTAGACTTTCAAATTGTTTTGGAGGTTTTTTTGGTGTTTTTGAGACAGGGTCTCCCTATAGCCCCAGCTGGCCTGGAACTCACTCTGTAGACCAGGTTGGCCTTGAACTCACAGAGATCCACCTGTCTCTGCCACCTAAATGCTGGGATTAAAGGCATGTGCCACCACTCCTTGCTGAACCAAGGTTTTAATTTATGTAGTTAAGGAGAAGTTTTACTACTAGTTATCAAGAAACAATTTATTGGAGCCAGAGATTTTTGTCAGACCTAGCTGGCCTGAAACTCCCATAGAAATCTGCTTGTCTCTGCCTCCAGAGTGCTGAAATTAAAATATTGTGTTATTTTAAGTTAATTTTAAAAGGCAGTTCAAAGTAAATTCAAACATGATTTAAGATAAATGGTTACTAAGAAGCCATGTGCTCAATTCAGGGGACAGTGTGCACACAGCAGGCCACCAGGTGGCACCAGATCACAAGCCATGTGTACTTGGGGAGCCGGTGAATCAAAAAAAAAAAACATTTTTCTTTCCCCCAACACATTTTTTTAATGGATTAAGGTTAGCTTTTTTTTTTTTTTTTTTTTTTTTTTTTTTTTTTTTTTTTTGAGACAGGGTCTCCCTGTAGCCCCAGCTGTCCTGGAACTCACATTGTATAAGGTTAGCTTTTGAGTAAACTCTTCAAGGTGCAACACATTTGAAAGATAAAATGAATTTTAATACCTAGGACTTTTAAATTAATATCAATTAAATACATCTTTTTAATTGAAAGATATTTAGGGTACCCGGCATTTAAGTAAAAATATTACATCTTGGGGGCTGGAGAGATGGCCTAGCGGTTAAGAGTGCCGACCGCTCTTACGGAGGACCCGGGTTCGATCCCCAGCACCCACATGGCAGCCGAGAACCGTCTGAAACTCCAATTCCAGGAGAACTCCAGTTCCAGGGGAATCCGACACCCTCTTCTGACCTCTGCAGCATTGCACGACATGGATGCACCTGCATGCAGACAGTACATTCATACACATACCAAAATAAATAAAATGTAAAAAATTTTAAAAAATGTTTTAAAAAAAATACATCTTAATCTGGCATGCCAAGGTGGAAGGAGAAAGCTTTTAAATGGACATAGCTTAAAATCATCTCCAGTCAAAAAAAACACATAAAGATAACACAACCGTGTAACATTTTCTTTAGTGGGTAACTCTTTTTTTTTTTCTTTTTTTTTTTCTTTTTTTTTTTTTTAACTCTTAAACATGAGCTGTGAGAGCTGATGTCTTTCTGCAAAACATCCGCCCATGTGCTCACAGCAAAGTGTTAGCTCACTGTCCAACTGCAGGTCTCATAGTCTACAACAACCACCAAAAAGGAAGGGCACATGAGATAACGAGATGTATCTCAATTCTGCTGAGGGGGACTGCCACCCCTGGCTCCTCCCTGGCAAACTGGTACCTTTCACAGGTACCACCTGCCTACAGGACTGCATATTCCACAGCAAAATCTATGTGACGGTGGCCTCACAGAATCTGGCCTGAGAGCTGCTTGCTCTCTAGAAGGGCTCTCACTACCCAGTTACACCACACAAGCTGAGAGGCTGCTGGTCTCAAGCCTTGATTTCCGGACTGGCGGCTGATTTGCCTATCTTCACTCCCAACTGCTAGCCATTGCCCAAGTCTGATAGACTTACAATTACGTGAAAAGCACACACATGGATGGAAAAGGACCAGATTAGATAGAGTCATAGAGAGCCAAAGACATGTACCCGAGAAACCCACAAAAGCCAAGAGTGCAACACAATCCCATCCAGAAACAGGTTCAAACAAGATAAAACCCTTTAGAATGAAGACTAAGACAGATTGAAGAGGTTAGATACTAATTTTTAACTTTTAAGAGGGTGTTTCCAGTGGTGAAAAGCCCTGAATTTGCACTACAGAAGCCTGGGCTCTAGGCTTTCGGCTGAGCCCCTGAGCAAGCCTGGTATATGAAGAGGTAGGCAGGAGCTGAGCCAATCAAGTAGAGAAACCAGTTTTTCACAGCAGGGGGTAAGACAAGTTTTTTTTTTATATTAGAGCCCAAAGTTTTATTTTAGGCCTTTAAATTATTAAAAATGATTCCAAGGCCAAGCCTGGCTATTAAGCCTTATGATATTAAACTCAGCTTGGATGCTTCTGGCTCTAATGACTCTTGAAGCCCAGCAGGCCAGGAAAATGTTGACTTCCGTGGCCTGCATGCAAACCAACAGGTCAACAGACAACCCTGTGGCCAGCCAGGCTGGAGGATGCAAGCAGATGGATTCTGGAACCAGGCCAGGAATGCATGCAAAAGCACAGGTCTAAGGCTGGTGTCCTATCTGGCCAATCAAGTTGGACAGTCAGCCTCATGACACAGAATAGAAATTAAGAAGGAGAGAAACAGATTGATAGCAAAGAGACAGTTTTGCATACTGAATTTGTCCAGGATTTCTTCCAGGTCCATTTGTGGTTCGGCCCATCTATTTCCACAGTGGGCCAGGCCAGGCAGGAAGCACATGCATGAGAAGACAACACATGGACACATGGTAGGGTCTGAATCCAAATACAGAGAGAGCAGTATTCAAAAAGAACAGATTTTATAGGCAGTGTGACCTCACCTCCCAGGGTCCAATCCCAGGCCTTGGTGTCATCACATTTCAATCTGTGGGTGTAGCCAGGGAGGTCCCATGACTCTCACTTGTGCCTCTGGGAGGCACTGGTAGGAATCTTAGCCCATGCATACCTAGACTCAGATTGGATTTGCCTTCAGGGCAGAGATGTGTTAGATGGTCCTACTGAAAGTTGGAGGGAGTGTTTCAAAGAACAATAAAGAATATTATATAAATATGATATAAAATGTTTAATTTATTTACTTTTATGTTGTGTGTATAAGTTATTTACATGCATGTATGTAAGTGCACCATGTGTGTACAATGCCCGTGGAAACTAAAAGAAGGTTTCAGATCCCTGGGACCAGAGTTATGTATGGTCGTTAGCCACAATGGGGGTGCTGGGTACCAAACATGCTTTGTCTTCAAGAACAGCCAGTGCTCCTGACCTCCAAGTCATCTCTCCCCTGAGTAATATTATCTTTTAAAAAAAAACATGGCTTTCAACACATTTGCACTGACTATATATACTGTTATCTAATCTGCTTTCTGTTCAAGGCATTTTGCATGGTTTTCAAGAATTCATAAGGACAAAACAAGGATTTGTAGGATCTTTAATGATCAACACTGAGGGTAAAATGGTGGGAAAATTTGCAGCCAAAACTTCTTTCACATGGCTCAGCCAATGACGAGAGTCTACAAAAGAAATGTAAAAAATAGTATGTATACAATCCAAAAAGTAAAAGCTGACAAAGGTGACAACCAGCATCAGGATGGTGTGGGCAGCCCTGGTCTCAGAGTGGCTTCTGTGATCCTGGTTGGAGGTGCGAATATACTTCAGTCTCTGTTGGTGTTTACGCAAGAGAATCACCATGGAGACACTGGTCCACACCATGAGGCAAATGAACAGGGCATCATGGACAAACCACAAGAAGATCATGCCTACATTGAAGGTACCAGTGGAACAGACCCACTTGCTTTTAGAGTCAGTGCCATTGTGTGTGTTCTGAGGACCAGTGACCTTCCTTGGAATGTAGATATTGTTTAAGATACTGAATAACCAGCAGCCACAACAAGAATAACCAGTGACCCTGGGCGCTCTTCCTCGGAGCATCACTCCAGCCCAGTTACCAGGAACAAGAGTGAGAAACTGGAAGATGCTCAGGACAGAGGTGGAGCACATGTTTGTACTTCGAGCCACCAGACGGATGTAGAACTCAAATTGACACTTCACATCAGACACAGGCGTTCTAGGAACAAAGAGGGTCATTTTGTTTGGAAACCAGGTGATGAAGAGGATCAAAAGTTGGCCAGAGCCGTGTTGGTGAGAATCCCCTGTGTGGGTCTCAGTCGACGGACAACCAAGATTGGAGACAAATTGAAGAAAAGCAGAATGGTGTTGGCCACAGTCCCACTTTCGAGCTGGAAAAGCATGAAGATCTGCAGAGCCAGGTCCTCCGTGGTTTTCAATAGCTTCTTCTGAGAGGACAAGGAGAGGGCCACTGTTCACTGTGGTGTACAGTGAGCATCAGAGGGGCTGTGCTGTTGTCCAGAGTCCTCTCAGTAACCTGAGCCTGTATTTGTAGTCTTCCCTCCTCCTGAGAAAAGTGATACTGTTGAGTCTGACACTGGAGCCTCTCTTGAACACTGGACTGACATGGAATCACAACATGATTGTGGACTTACTGTATTTTTTCTTCTTATAAGATGGAAGTCAAATGTAACTGTAGGCCTGCTGTGCTCTGTTTATGAATAGCTGAATAGTGACAGACAGTAAATGTTTCATCATTAGAATCCAGTATCAATCCTCTTGTTATAAAAGTGAGCTAGGAACCAGTCAACTTCGGCATCAAGTATTATGAGAAAGGCTGAGAAAGAGATGAAAAACATGTTTGTCAGAATGCATGAGCTCTGGTGGGGTGGGGGGGTTGGGTGGGGGACACGCGTCTAGATTTGATTTCTAACATAATCTAGTATAATATATATATTTATTATATATATAATAAAAAAGAAGCCAGGCATGGTGGCACATGCCTTTAATCCTAACACTTGTGAGGCAGAGGCAGGCGGATCTTTGTGACTTCAAGGCCAGCCTGGTCCTCAGAGCGAGTTCCAGGACAGCTGGAGCTACAGGGAGACCCTGCCTTGAAAAGACCAAAAGAAAAGTGAGCTAGGATTGCCAGGTATGGTGGTACACAGCTTTAATCCCAGCACTCAGAAGGCAGAAGGGGTTGGATCTCTGTGAGTTCAAGGCCAGCCTGGTCTACCTAGCAAGTTTCAGTCCAGCTGGGAATACAAGGAGACCCTCTCTCAAAAAGACCCCCAAAATGAGCTAGGACTTACTAAATTCTATGTTGCCAATAAGATGATGTAATTTAATTAACAAGAAAATAAGCTGTAGGGTTTTGAGAATTTTTTACAATATTCAGTAACATGATAAAATATGAAATATTTCTGAGAAAGCCACGAGTGTTCTGATCACACAGATGAGCCTAGATTTTATCATATATACTATTCAGTTAGAATGAGAGAGAAAGAGATAAAATAAATGTTAGCTATTGTATAAAATCAGAGGAAAATGTATTATTTAAAAATAATCTACTGAGGGCTGGAGAGATGGCCTAGCAGTTAAGAGCGCTGACCGCTCTTACAGAGGACCCAGGTTCGATCCCCAGCACCCACATGGTGGCCGAGAACCGTCTGAAACTGTAATTCCAGGAGAACTCCAGTTCCAGGGGAATCCGACACCCTCTTCTGACCTCTGTGGCATTGCACAACACAGGTGCACAGACTTGCATGCAGACAGTACATTCATACACATACAGAAATAAATAAATGCTGGGCATGGTGGCGCATGCCTTTATTCCTAGCACTTGGGAGGCAGAGGCACGCGGATCTCTGTGAGTTCGAGGCCAGCCTGGTCTACAGAGTGAGTTCCAGGACAGCCAGAGCTACAAGGAGACCCTGTCTCAAAATAATAATAATAATAATAATAATAATAATAATAATAATAATAATAATAATCTACTGAAAAATCTCACACACAATATCTGTGCGTGAGTCCATGTGTACACCTGAAGGCTACATAACAAGAAACAGTGTCAGGCAGGAGAAAACTCCTTTTGACTTGTTGCCCTGGGTAGTTCAAGAGACTCCCCAAATTACACAGGCTTTTGCCACAGCCCTTGATTGCCTCCCCACATTTGAAGGTAAAACTCTATTGTTGAAGACAGGACGTACTTCAGACACAGGACTTGGAGCAATGGAGCTGGAACTGACCTGGAAGACACGTCCCTGAAGGCTGGCTCTCATAGTTTTGGAGGACATTATGCAAGCTGCTAAGGAGAAAAATCAATGAGTGGTCCAACCCTAGCTTTAAAGCCTAATAACCATTTCAATGATCAGCACAACAAACTATATTGGGGGACTCGTAGCACTTATACCTTGGAGGAAATCAACAAGCTACTTTATTGTACCTAAAGCCCACTCAAGGGCAGGACTTTCACGTGAGACTGTAAACAGCCACACACACATGACTGGAGAGGTCCTAGATGTTAGAGAAAATCCTAAAGCTGTCACACCCTAGATAAATATAATTTCTCACTATGTGATAAATATAGATCTTTATTTTACAGACAAGTATTCTGGTCACCACTCATCCAAGAAGCTTCTTTTTTTAATTAATTTTATTTATTTCTGTATGTGTATGAATGTACTGTCTGCATGCAGGTTTGTGCACCTGTGTCGTGCAATGCCACGGAGGTCAGAAGAGGGTCACAGATTCCCCGGGAACTGGAGTTCTCCTGGAATTGGAGTTACAGATGGTTCTCAGCTGCTATGTGGGTGCTGGGGATCGAACCCAGGTCCTCTGCAAGAGCAGTCGGTGCTCTTAACCACTAGGCTATCTCTCCAGCCCCCCAAGAAGCTTCTTTTGCAATGGATGGAGACTATTACAGAATACCACAACTGGGCATACCCGGCAATGAAGTGTCTGTGAAATGCCTGACCCTAAGGGACACATCTACAATGGAACCCCTATACCTACAGCCTGTAGAACATAGCGGAACAAGTGGTAGAGTGAATATTCATGCATCTATTGACTCTCATCAATGAAGCTCCCTCATGCAATAGAGAGCAATGAACACAAAGAGCCACAAATGGCCAAAGCACAGTGAATAAAAGACTGCAGGGTGTGGGTCCTTGGACAACTTACCCTGAGGGACATCTGGGGACACCAACTTAACTTGTTAGGTCTTAACACAAATGACAGAATGCAGGGAATCCAGTGGTAGGGCTGTGGGAGGGTTGGCACAGGGAAGGGGGCATAAGGTTAATCAAGATGCGTATGAAATACACACCCCAAATAGAAAATATATGAGAAGAGAATTAATCCCCAGTAGCTACATTTTCTGTATCTTAACTATTTTTGTTAGTAAGTCACGACCTGGAGACGTATCTAAGCCATCTATAGCCTCCTCCTGCAGCACACACACACACACACACACACACACACAAACACACACACACATCATACACACTCTCAGTTAAATCCTTTACACAGTTACTTTAGTGCCTGTACCTATTTTGTCTGTACCTTTACTCTGTTCTGTGTGTTTGATCTGACAAAGCTCAGGCAGGGCCCCAGCAGTGTGCAGGAAGCAGGCATTTTATTTAGGCTGTAGCCTCGTTCGGGGGACTCAAGCCTCACAATCTGGACCTTGAAGGGAAGAAGAACATGTGTTTTTTTCCATTTTTTATTACTTCTTTTTTTTCATTTTTTAACAATAAGTAATCATTTGTGAGTACAAGCATCCTTCATGTATAACCAATTTTCAAGCAGTTGTGCCCAAACCCACACAGCCCATGGGTCCCACCATCCAGCTGCGGGGCACTGGGTACAGTGAGAAGGAATCTTCCATATTAATTGGCTATCAGCAAAGCCTCAAAATTAGAAAAATTATTCTAAACTTACAAAGCAAGAAAATGTTAATTTTCTTTCTGAAAAACATTGCAGAAGTCTCCATCTGAGACAAACAGAATTGAGGAAGTTTCATCAGGTCAAGGGAAGCAGTTCCAGCGAGCCATGCCAACGTTCTAACTACAAACTTGTCAGCTGAGGTTTGCTGACACAGACGGCGGGAGAAAACAAGGAGTAAATTCCAAATTTGGGGCTCAGGGGTTAAGGACACTGGCTGCTCTTGCAAAGGACCTGAGTTTGGTTCCCTGCATCCACATGGTGGCTAACAACTGTCCTTAACTACAGTTCCAGATGTCCTATTCTGACCTCCACGGGAGCACTTACAGGCATGAAGGCAATATACTCATACATATATATAATATTTTATTTTAAAAAATTTATTTTTATTTTTATTTTTATGTGTATGAATGTATTGTCTGCATGCAGGTCTGCGCACCCGTGTCGTGCGATGCCGCGGAGGTCAGAAGAGGGTCTCAATACCCCTGGAACTGGAGTTCTCCTGGAACTGGAGTCACAGATGGTTCTCAGCCACCATGTGGGTGCTGGGGATCGAACCTGGGTCCTCTGCAAGAGCGGTCGGTGCTCTTTTTTTTTTTTTTTTAATTTTTTTTTTATTAATTTTATTTATTTCTGTATGTGTACGAATGTTTTGTCTGCATGCAGGTTTGTGCCACCGTGTCGTCAATGCGCGGAGGTCAGAAGAGGGTCTCAGATTCCCCTGGAACTGGAGTTCTCCTGGAATTGGAGTTTCAGACGGCTCTCAGCCGCCATGTGGGTGCGGGGATCGAACCCGGGTCCTTGCAAGAGCGGTCGCGCTCCCAACCGCTAGGCCATTAACAGCTAGGCCATCCCTCCAGCCCCAGTATTTTAAATGTGTATTTAAAAAATGTTTTCCAGGGCTGGAGGGATGGCCTAGCGGTTAAGAGCGCCGACCGCTCTTACAGAGGACCCGGGTTCGATCCCCAGCACCCACATGGCGGCCGAGAACCGTCTGAAGCTCCAATTCCAGGAGAACTCCAGTTCCAGGGGAATCCGAGACCCTCTTCTGAACTCCGCGGCGTTGCACGACATGGGTGCACAGACTTGCATGCAGACAGTACATTCATACACATACAGAAATAAATAAAATTAATAAAATAAAAAAAAATAAAAATAAAAAATAAAAAATGTTTTCCATCAGACTCTATATCAATTTAACCCAGGAAAATCAGGCTCCATCTACCAGCTAAGAACCTGCCAGCCCACATGTAGATACCACATTAAGTGGCACTTTCATCTGAGCGTTAATCAGCAGAATAGTCCTTTATCTCAGATATCAGAAAAGCATTGATGTACCCGTGTTAAACTGTAGAGTTCCAGAAGCAACAATCCTGATTTGCATTGGCTCCACAAGACACTGTGAATTACACAGAAGAGAACAGAGTTTTAAGCAAAATTCTACAGTTATAAGAATCTCATCTGCCCAGCCCAGCAGGAACAAATTGCTCACCATGATCCAGGGTTCCTACTTGAACACAGTTACTGCAGAAACACAGCTCAGGGCTGGGTGTGGTGGCACATGACTTTAATACTAGCACTTGGAAGGCAGAGGCAAGAAGCAGACAGATATCTGTGAGTTCAAGGCCAGCCTGGTCTACATAGTGAGTTCCAGAACAGCTGGAGCTACAGGGAGACCCTGTCTCAAAAAGAACCCCCCCCAAAAAAAAAAACACAGCTCAGTTTCAGCTCCCACTGAACGCCTGTGGTGGTTTGAATGAGAGTGTCCCCCATAGGCTTTAAGTATTCAGACATTTGTCTCCAGTTGGTGGCACTGTTCTTGGAGGTCTTAGAAGGTGTGGCCGTGCTGGAGGAAGTACGTTATTGGGGGCGGGCTTGGTGAGTTTAACAAGCCTTGCAGTCTCCAGTCTCTCTCTTGGCTTCCTCTGCTCATTTCTAGATGTGAGCCTCGGCTTGCTGCTCCAGCCCCGGCCACCATGCTTCCTGCCACAATAGACTCTAATTCCCTGGAACCATCAATCATAAGCTCAAATAAACTCTTCCTTTTATAAGATCCCTTGGTCGTGGTGGATTTATCACAGCAACAGAAAAGTGACTAATACAACACCCCTGTGTCTACCAGTTGTACTAACACAGAATTTAAGGAAGAACTCACCTGGCCCATATTTCCTACAGAGCTCTGTGCAAGCTGTTTGTCTACTATGATGCCAGAACTCATAAAGGGCAGATTATCTGGAGCTGATCTCCCACAGAGAGGCTATTAGCATGTCACCTGTGGTGTCAGTGAAAGTGTCTGCATGGAGAGTTTGGGTCACCTCCAATGAAGGACAAATTTCATCCCCAGAGCTCGTCTGTATGAGCAGCTTCTGGTGATTAGTGCTGACGGAAGACAGGAAAAGTTTCATGCTTCTTGGGGAGAGTCCAAGTTCTGAACTGATGTTTTAGTCCGGGGTGGAAAGGCAAACTCTAGGGTATCCCAAAGACTCAGTGTATTTCTAGCTGGGCACTTTCCAAAACCATGCTGCTGCCTTTCATAACCACCAGCAGACTATGACCTGGGGTCTGGTGTTTCCCATAAAGTCACATTCTACATTCTTGTTATCCGAGGCCCAGGACTGTCTAGTTGAAAATAAACCAGCTAAAGACAGTGTCCCCACCTAGAATCCTTTTGTCTTCCTGATGTCCACCTGCCTTCAAGGAGACCATAATTTGCTTTCCAAGACATCACAATCCCTGTTTCTTCATCTACCTCAGAGGTAAGCGAGTCTATTATGTTTTGGAGAACTTTTGGTAGAAGGAAACAATCCTGGACACCCAGGCAAATGCATTGCTAAGCAAATGTTAAGAAATATAGAGATCCAGATATTGTGATGCCCATCTGCAATTGTAGCACTTAAAAAGTGGCAACAGGCTGACCACATGTTACAGGTCAGCCTCATCTACACAACAATTTCAATTCCAGTCTGTCCTATGTAGTATAAGGGACTTAAGGCAAACAGGCTCTCTGAGAATTACTAAAGATACACGTCTTGCTTCTTCCTGGTCTTTGGCAGGAAGACCTATTATTTGTTTATTTAATATTTATTTTTGACAGGGTCTCCTTCATCCCAGCCCACCTGGAACTCATTATGTGGACCTGGGTGGCCTGGATCTCACAGAGATCCACCTGCCTCTGCTTCCCCAGGATTAAAGGCAAATACCATTACATCCATGGTGGAAGTTGTTATTTTCAACTCCAGCAGGGCCCCTTCAACTGACCTGCTTAGAGTCATATTGTTATCTCAGCTTGGAGATGTGACCTCTCAGCCCTCTCTTCTTTGTTTAAGTTGACCAATGTAAAATTAGGGGAGGGGACACTCTTGAAATCCTAAGATTCAGATTCTCCCAGGGGGACATTAGATTTTGGTTTCTGGGTGCCCCCCCACTTGTGGAACGCTTCATCTTTCTGCAGGACTCTGTGTGTGTGTGTGTGTGTGTGTGTGTGTGTGTGTGTGTGTGTGTGACTCTTTATCTGGATGATTGCCATTTTGAATCCTTACATTTATTTATTTATTTATTTATTTATTTATTTATTTATTTATTTAAAATATTATTTGAGACGAGATCTCCCTATAGCCCCAGCTGTACTGGAACTCACTCTGTAGACCAGGCTGTCCTTGAACTCACAGAGATCTGCCTGCCTCTGCCTCCCATGTGCTAGGAGTAAAGGCATGCACTATCACGCCTGGCTTAAGACAGTTCTTATCTGCCATGTGTGTGCTGGAAATCAAACCTGAGTCCTCTGAAAGAGCAGTTGGTGCTCTTAACCACTGAGCCATCTCTCCAGCCCCTGATTTATAATTTTTTAAAATTTATTTTATTCCATTTTTAATTTATTATTTTTTGTGTGTATGAATATACTGTCTGCATGTAGGTTGGTGTGCCCATGTTGTGCAATGCCGTGGAGGTCAGAGCAGGGTGTCAGATTTCCCTGGAACTGGAGTTAAAGATGGTTCTTAGCTGCCATGTGGGTGCTGGGAATCAAACATGAGTCCTCTGAAAGAGGAGTTGGAGCTCTTAACTGCTGAGCCATTCTCTAGCCCCTGATTTATAATTTTGAAAAGGCAGTTGTACTACATACCATAGACAGGAACCAAGTTGTAAAGGTCCAGTAAGCCCATTTAAACTGTCTTTTATTGGACTATATATCTTGTAGGCAAAAGAAATGTCACAGGAAATATTATACAATACAGAAAAATATAGAGAACACATGCATACAATTAATCCCAAAGTTGTCACTGGAAATCTAGTACAAATTAGTAGTAAACAAATATTAATAACAATTTGTATTCCCAATTAGCTTAAGTATACTAATTATATATTAATAATATTTAGACATTTTAATTTTTACTAAACCTTTAAATGCCATATAATGTGTAGGCAAAGCTTGGGTGAAAACTGACTACCTGCCAGGCATGGTGGCACATGCCTTTAATCCCAGCACTTGGGAGGCAGAAGCAGGCAGATCTCTGTGATTTCAAGGCCAGCCTGGTCTACATAGTGAGTTCCAGGACAGCGGGAGCTACAGGGAGACTTTGTCTCAAAAATACCAAAACAAAACAAAACAAACTCCCCCCCAAAACAAAAAATAAACTGAATACCTGTTATATAATCCTTGACCAGACATACATTTGTTATTTCAACTACTTGATTGAACTATGACTTTAGGGAAACAAGTTTATTTATATAATTTTATCCTTTACCTATTATAACAAACCTATTACTTTAATTGTAACAAACACATTATTTTAAAGCATAGACTTTCAAAACAGGGGGTGTTTTTTTGTGTTTTTGAGACCAGATGCCCCTTCCCTTGAGGCATTGAGCAAAATGTCACACCTCTAGTTACCTGTTGCACAAACAGGAGCTCTGCAGCTCCCTGTTTAGAGCCAAGGTGGCTCACCCCTCTCTTCCGCCCACCCCCCACTTCCTTGCCCAGAGCACAGTAACTTTTGGTATATAAACACACTGCTGCCATGAATAGAGACTCTATTCTCCTGGGCTTTTCTCTGAGTCCGTGTCTGTATGTCTGTCCTTATCTTTCTTTGTCTTTCTATTCTGTTGGGTAACTCTCCCACTGTCCCCTCCCCCCTCCTTGCCAGAGCTAAACTGAGAGATTGCCTGCAGGCAGGAGACAGCCACGGAAAATGCAAGAAGGGAAGAACAACATGTGGATGTTGACCACCCATGACTAAAGGACTATTCAAACTCCTACAGCTAAAAACCGTTAGTTTCAAAAAGCAACATGAAAAGTACTCAAGCAGTCCCAAAGACAAAGGAAAATGCAAACAGGAAGCAAAAAGCATGTCACAGATGAAGCCCAAAGTACTTAGCATTCAGTTTGAGTGATAGGGGCACATCTACATTTATTGCAGCTCTTTTCACAATAGCAAAGAGCTGGAAGCAACCCAAGTGTTCCTCAACTGATGAGTGGATAGAGAAAGTGTGGTACATCTACACAATGGAGTTTTATGCAGTGGTAAAGAAATATGACATCATGAACTTTGCAGGTAAATGGATGGAACTAGAAGCCATTATGCTAAGTGAAGTAAAAGAGACCCAGAAAAACAAACAACATATGGTGTCCCTCAATTGTGGATCCTAGCACCAAATCTCTATTTGGCAAACTGAATATTTCTTTTTTTCCCTTTCATTTTAGTAAATATAATACCTGATGTTATTTATCAACTTGCTATGTAATGTCAGAGTGTAAAGTAATATATTTTCTTTACCTGCATCCAACTCTACTGTCAAAACGTGAATCCCTAAACATGTTTTGGAATTAACCTATAGTTTATTTTCAGACGTCATAATCTAGGTATATGTATGGTGTGTATATATGCATATTTTGGAGCTATACAAACGGGAAGGAACAACAACAACAAAAAAGACTGAGTCAAAGAACTGACTGAAATAGTAAACTTCTGCATCAAAAAATTTTTTTAAAAGATTGGGAAAAAGATGAAAGATATGTATGGCAGAATGCGCGAGCTCTGGTGGGGTGGGGGGGCAAGGAAGGGGAAATGGGTATAAATTTGATTAAAAATGTATGATATACACAAAACTTCAATAAAAATTGGTTTTGATTAAAAACAGAAAGGAAAGTCAAAACTCAGGTTTGAGAGATGGCTCAGCAGCTAAGAGCACTGGCTGTTCTTGCAGAAGACCCTGTGTTTAAATCCCAGTACCCACATAGTGGCTAACACTCATCCATAACTCCAGTTCCAGTGGATCTGATGTCCTCTTCTGTCCTCTTCCGGGATTGCATGAAGTAGACATACTTACACACATGCAGGCATAACACTCATACACATAAATATAAATAAAAAGAAATAAAAAAGAAAAGTCAAAACTTAAGTGAGGGTTGGAGAGATGGTTAGATGGTTAATAGCACCTGCTGCTCTTCCAGAAAACTCGAATTTAGTTCCAGCACCTACACTGGGCAGCTCACAACAACCTATAATTCACGTTGCAGTGGATATGATGCCCTCTTCTGGCCTCCATAGGCACCTGCACAGAGGTGGTATACACACAAGACAATGCATATTCGTATGCATAAGAATAAAAGTAAATACAAAAACGGTGGCAGCTTCTATGCTTTCTGGAATGTTCGTCCATCCGTATGACCATGTAACAGTCAAAGAAAATTAGCCTGAATATAACAGAAAATAATCATGTAGACACTTTACTTCTTTATTTGACCATGTAGAATTTAGGACGAATATGAGTAGAACAGACATACAACCTAAGGGGGAGATAAAATGATTTCTACATTCTATGTTTTACTTATTTATTTATTTATTTATTTATTTATTTATTTATTTATTTATTTATTGAGATAGGTTCTCCTTATAGCCCCAGCTGGTTTGGAACTCACTCTGTAGACCAGGCTGGCCTTGATCTCACAGAGATCTGCTTGCCTCTGCTTCCCAAGTGCTAGGTTTAAAGGCGTGCACCACCGGACCCAGCTTAAAGACGGTTCTTAGCCACCATGTGGGTGCCGGGAATCGAACCCCGGGTCCTCTGCAAGAGCAATTGGTGCTCTTAACCACTAGGCCATCTCTCCAGTTCCTCTATGTATTTTCTAATATATTAAGTAAATCTTCTTGCTCTTGGGGAGAAAAGTCTGAACATAGTCACAGATATGTACCAATAGATGCCAGGAAGTAGTCAGACCTACGTTGAGATACAGCTTGTGGACACAGATCGATGACAGATTACTTTCAGACAGCTTTGCTGATGGAGGTGGAAAGCTGTCAGTGAAGTCACAGAATTCTTTGGAGTTCATTCAACCTATGGATTGCCCAATGCTTCAAAACACATCTAGTATCAAGTGAACTTGCTATGATCATTGTGGAGTTAATGTAAGAAACGATAATACATGGTTATCACATTTGTCGTGCAATCTCACCATTTCACGCCTTTGTCTCTCCCAACACACCCCACCTGTTCCTATTCTTTTTTTTAAATTACTTCTTTATTTTTTTCATTTTATAACAATAAGTAATCATTTATGAGTACAAGCATCCATCATGTAAAACCAATTTGCAAGCAGTTGTGCCCAAACCCACACAGCCCATGTCTCCCACCATCCAGCAGGGGGGGCTTGTATGTTCAAACAAGTTGATCAGATGAGTGTCCAGACTATATTGCTGTAGTTTCACCATTCACCCCAATCGCAACCCTTACATTCTACCACGCCCCCTCTTCCGCAGATTGTTCCCTAGGCTTAGAAAAGGGGCACAGGTGGATGAGAAGCAAAACAGTCTACTTTCTCTGAAGTTGTTGTCTTGGACTCTGGTCACTTCTGGCTGCTTCCTTTCATGGGCTGACAGTTTGTCCATGGATAACTTTTCAATCCTACTGAGTGACTTCCGGCCAGCCCGCACAAAGCTGCAGAGGCACCAACCCAAACCCGCCGACCCTCTGGTCCGGGCTCCAAAGGTGAAGGGCGGTCCCGCCCAGAAAGCCTCAGAGACGTGGCCCCCTAGCAGCAGCCCAGGAGACAGTCCACCCCCCTACCTGTTCCTATTCTATTACTGTGTGTTTGCCCAGCCCTTTACATCTTTCTGTTGTCAGATCTGGGTTCTATCGAGGAGCAAAACTTGTGTTAGTCACTCACTGAATTTAGTTTCTGTTTTAGCTTTATTCTGTTGCTCTGACAAGTCCCATGATCCAAAGTGACATCTTACAGGCCACAGTCCATCACTGTGAGGGAAGGCAGGCAGTAATTCCAGCTGGAACTCGAAGGCAGATCTCTTGCTCTTCTTTACAGTGTTACCTTTAACAAGGGGATTCATTCAGCCAAGGAAGTCTAGCAAAAACCCTGGGGGACTTGCTGTCGACTGGCTCAAGCGTACTACTCATGCTTAGCTAGTTCATAAGCCCTGGGACACTTCCGTAAAAATGGTGCATCCTACTGTTGGATGGGCCCTCCTGCATCAGCCATCAATCAAGACTGTGAGGACCTAGCTAACTCCATTTTAGCCTAGCTAACTCCATCTTGGCCTAGAGTTCACCCCAGGGCTTTGAAAAACAAAAGCATGGCATAGATAAATTGATTCTCATAGGTAACTTTATTAGTTACATAGGAAGTAATTTAACTTCTGCCAAGAAGGAGAAGACCGAGATGACCCAGACTAATTTCCCTCCTGTGGTTAAATGCTTTATAGAAAAGAGAAAGTCCAAACCAGGTAAAACAATGAAAACAGAGTCCAGAACAGGTGGACATATACAATGAAAGACTGCCTGGTCTGCAACCTCCAAGACCCCACCAATCAAAGGAGGGGTCACGGCAACCACGGTGGGAATCCCCTAACTGGGAATAAAAGCTAAGGGAGATTGGGTCTCTGGCCGCTGCCCTCCAGTCCCATGTAAGTGTGCTCGGGCCCGACATGTCATCTGCTTTATCTTTCTGTCTTGGTTGCTTGTCGTTTTGGCTTCCTTTCTGCTCGCTTGTAACTAACCTTCGATTAAAACTTATATCTACTACTATTTGTGGGCTCCCCCCGCCCCGCCCAACACAGACAATTCCTCAGACATGAACTGGGCTATGCCAAGTGAATAGTTAAAGCTAACTTAGACAGTTTATTTCTACCTCTAAATTTAATGTCCTTTTGCTCTTCCTTGTAATTGAGTAAAATTCTATTTTGCATAAATAGAGCATTGATGGCTATTGTATTAAGACTTCCTTCCGCCCGGTGTGGTGGCGCACGCCTCTAATCCTAGCCCTTGGGAGGCAGAGGCAGGCAGACCTTTGTGAGTTCAAGGCTAGCCTGGTCTACAGAGCGAGTTCCAGGACAGCTGGGGATACAAGGAGACCCTGTCTCGAAAATGACAAAAAAAAAAAAAAAAAAAAAAGACTTCCTTCTGTGTTTAACGTTTCAATAGTTTAAGAGCACACACACTAAAAACTCTGGGATCCCGAAGGATCAACAGGAAAGGAGAAATAGCAGGCAAACTGGACACTGAAATGTCAGGGACATGCCTTAGCCAGAGGTGAGCATCCACAAAAGAAAGAAAATGAAAAGCACAGATAGTGTTCAGAACATACAGCTGGACAAAGGTGACGACCAGCATCAGGATGGTGTGGGCAGCTCTAGTCTCCGGGTGGAGTCTTTGGTTCTGGAAAGAGGCATGAATATACTGTAGTCTCCGGTGGTGTCGTGCAGGAGAATCACTATGGAGACAGTGAGTCACTTCCCTTGAGTGCGTCCTGTACACCATGGACTTTCATTGGTGGAAAGACATTATTGATAAGACTGAAGAGCCAGCAGATGCAGCAAGAATCCCCGACGAAGCTGTTGCCTCTCCCTCTGGGCACCACACCCCCCAATTTCCCAGGGATGAGGATCAGAAACTGATAGGTGCTTGAGGACACAGGTGGAACACAAGTGTGTGCTTCGGGCCACCAGGCTCACATAATATACAGGTTTACATCCAAGATCTGATAGAGGGTTCCTTGGCATGAAAAACACCATTATATGTGGTGATCCAGTGGAAAGGAGAACTAAGGAGTTGGCCACAGCCATGTGGGCAAGAATCACCTGAGTGAGCTTCGGTCTGAGGCCTCCCAACATGGGGGATGCATTATGGAAGAACAGGATGTCATTGGCCAGAGTTCCCACCCCAGCCTGGATCGGGAGGAGGGCCTGTAGGACCGCTTCCCTAGTGGTTGTCAGTCCTTCATTCAGAAAAGACATGGGGAGGGCTTCAGAGTGGCCTGGATGACGAGCAGGCTCCCGTCACCGCCGGTATCAAGACTCTTTGCAATGATCTTAGTTTATAACTTGTTTTGAGATCTTGTATTCGTTTCTGACATGAGAGATACTCCCACCATCCACATCATGAGCTCCACATGAAGATATTCCACCTGACACACTAGTTCAGGGGGAAAGGGTCACAGTTTAAATTTTATACTTATTGCTACTTATTTTTTTAATTGTATTCACATGTGTGTCTCACTGTGTGAGTGTGTGTGTGTGTGTGTGTGTGTGTGCGTGGTAACTGTGGAGGCCAGAACAGGGCATCTGTTCCCTTTCAACTGGACTGACATACAGTTGTGAGCTGCCAGATGTGGCTGCTGGGAACTGAACTCCAGTCTTCTGAAGAGTATCAAGTACTCCTAACTATGAGTCATCTCCTTAGCCCTCTGCTAAATTCTATGAATTGCACAATTGTATCTGTGTTGGTCTGCAACACAGTGGCATAAGTCTGAATAAAATCTGTGATTTTCTCAGGAGGACATGAAAGAAGACAGACAGGAATATCTCCTTGTTATAATTCAGTATCATTCCTCATGTTGCAATAATGCATTCTTGAAATAAAATGAAACCTTGTATTCTACTCAGAAAATACTTAACTGGGACTAGAGATATGGCTCAATGTTAGGAATGTATACCTTCACTCAGAGGACCAGAGTTTCCAGCAACCGTGCTGGGTGACTGTCTATAACTCCAGCCCCAGGAGATCTAATGCTGCCACACAAGACACAGACATATGCAAATAATTAAAAATAAAAGAAATCTTTCAACATAACAAGTGAATTAATTAGCAAGAGGAGTAAACAGCTTTGAAAAATATGAATAGTTTATCAGTAATGACACACAAAATAATTTTGAACAAGTTAATATTAATGACCCAGATCATCTTGGATGCCTTTAGGTGTTTGACTTAGTATGGAAGAAAGAAAATCCATTTGGCTAAATAATTTAGTTCTGTCCATTTTTTTTCTTTTTTTAAATTTTATTTATTATTTTTATGTGTATGAGTATACTGTCTGCATGTAGGTTTGTGCACCCGTGTCGTGCAATGCCTCGGAGGTCAGAAGAGGGTGTTGGAGTTCCCTGGAACTGGAGTCAAACACGGTTCTTAGCTGCCATGTGGGTGCTGGGAATCGAACCTGGGTCCTCTTCAAGAGCATTTGGCACTCTTAACTGCTGAGCCATCTCTCCAGCCCACATTTTTTTTCTATATTTTAACTTTTAACTCTGATAAGTCCAATCTTGAATACTTTTTCTGAGTTGTCTCCAGACATCCACAGGCCACACACAAAATGATAAGTACAATCACAACTAAACTCATTGCAGAGACTTTTTTAAAAATGAAAATTTGAGCTCACATGTTTTCAGACTTTGGGTTTTAGAATAAACAACTGGGCCACTTACATGAGTTCAAAATCTCCACGTCAGATAAGGATGACTCATGAAACTAATTTTCAGCTAAACCTCTATCAGGAAATTAGAAATTTCTGGGGCTGGAGGGATGGCCTAACAGTTAAGAGCACTGACCACTCTTGCAGAGGACACGGGTTCGATCCCCAGCACCCACATGGTGGCTGAGAACCGTCTGTAACTCTAATTCCAGGAGAACTCCAGTTCCAGGGGAATCCAACACCCTCTTCTGACCTCCACGGTATTGCACTACACGGGCGCACAGAACTACATGCAGACAATACATTCATACACATAAAAAAATAAATAAATAAATAAATAAATAAATATTTAAAAAAGAAATTTCTGTGAGATAAAACACAAATATTGACATAGTTAAGCTAAAGTATTCCTTGGGCAACAATTCTAGTTATAGGTGTTACATTCAGAAATCATCCTCAGATGCAGAAGAGAAATAGGAACTCCACACAACAGCGGAGAGTTACCGGAATTCCACCTGCTCAGCTATAATTCAAGGCTAGCCTCTGAACAAAAATTCTTCACTTCTTGGGGCTGGAGAGATGACCTAGTGGTTAAGAGCGCCGACTGCTCTTGCTGAGGACCCAGGTTTGATCCCCAGCACCTACATGGTGGCTGAGAACTGTCTTTAACTCTAGTTCCAGGGGAATCCAACACCCTCTTCTGACCTCTGCAGCATTGCACGACACGGGTGCACAAACCTACATGCAGACAGTACATTCATACACATAAGAAATAAATAAAATTTAAAAAAAATTCTTCACTTCTACAGAGTTTTCCTGTTGGAGATCACTGTCTATTGCCCTGAGATAGGATACAAGGAAGCACCCACATTTCCAGTCGTTTCTGTGCAGTTCTGTGCGAGAAGTTTCACTCTGGGTGAATCTGGTACACCTGAGCCTATTGTTAAAGGGTTCCCAAACATTCCCGAAGAGAAGGTTATAATCATGTCATCTGTGGCATCAGTGAAATTGTGTGGAGAGTTTGGGACATCTTCAACCAGAAGGAAATCTTATCCCAGGAGCAACTTTTGGAGATTAATGATAATGTTTGGCAATTAGAGAGATTTTAATGGGCAGCTGAACAGAAGTGTGAAAAAGTTTTCTCTGGTTCCAGTGGGGAAATATTAGTTACACTTTGTATACAGGTGCTGGTGATCCAAACGTGTCTTCATGTTTGTGGGACAAGCACTTTGCTGGTCGAGTCATCTCCACAGCCCAAATGTATAAATAACCTAATGATGTACCCCAAGGTCCTAGACAAAGAGTTAACCTGAAAAGCAAGAAACAATAAAACACTAGGTCAGAAAGTAATGAAATGGAAACCAAGAGAATAAAGTGGATGATCAAATTTAAAGTTGGTCCTTTGAAACAGTAAACAAGATAAATCCCTAGTCAAGAGAATACAAATTCATAAAGTTAGAAATGAAAAAGAGATTACACTAGGTTCTTTTTTTTTTTTTTTTTTTTTTTTTTTTTTTTTTAACTTTTATTTCTTTATTTCATATGTGTCATGAAATGTATTGTCTGCATGCAGGTGTGTGGCACAACGTGTCGTGCAATGCCGGGAGGTCACGAAGAGGGTGTCGGATTCCCCTGGGTGGAGTTCTCCTGGAATTGGCGTTTTCAGACCGGTATCTCCGGCCGCCATGTGGGTGCTGGGGATCGACCCGGGTCTCTGTCAGAGGCAGTCCGCGCTCTTAACCGCTAGGCCCTCTCTCCCGCCCTTTTTTTTGTTTTTTTTTTTTTTTTTTTTTTGAACTAGGTCTCGCCTTCACTTCACCATCGCACTAATTTAGTTCCTCAGACAGGAAACACTGGAAGAAATGGAAAATTTCTCCGACCTGATGACTGTCCCAATAAATCAAGAAGATTAACACATATACCAGGGCTGGAGCGAGGCCTAGCGGTTAAGAGCGCCGACCGCTCTTGCGCAGGACCCGGGTTGATCCGACCCACATGGCGGCTGAGAACCGTCTGAAACTCCAATTCCAGGAGAACTCCAGTTCCAGGGGAATCCGACACCCTCTTCTGACCTCCGCGGCATTGCACGACACGGGTGCACAAACCTGCATGCAGACAGTACATTGATACACATACAGAAATTAAAAAAAAAAAACAACATAAACAGTACCATATAAAAATATTAAAGGAGCATTCAAAAGTCTCACCACAAAGACTAGCACAGAACTGGATAGATTTGCCATCAAATTATGCAGAGTACTTAAGGAAAAGCTGATACCAATATTCCTCAAACTATTAAAAAAATAAAGGGGAAGAATGCTAGTCAACTCCTCCTACAAAGCATTACTTTATACTCAAACTGGATAAAGATGAAAGCAGACACAATCTATACACCAACTTCCCAAATAAACATAGATGCAAAATATTTCAATTAACTTCTTTCAAATTGTATCCAAGAACACACTAACATCCCAAACCATGACCAAGTTGTCCATAACGAATGATCTTCTTTTTTAAATTTTTTTTATTAATTTTATTTATTTCTGTATGTGTATGAATGTACTGTCTGCATGCAGGTCTGTGCACCCGTGTCGTGCAATGCCACGGAGGTCAGAAGAGGGTGTCGAATTCCCCTGGAACTGGAGTTCTTCTGGAGTTGGAGTTTCAGACGGTTCTCAGTCACCATGTGGGTGCTGGGGATCGAACCCGGGTCCACTGCAAGAGCTCTTAACCACTAGGCCATCTCTCCAGCCCCACGAATGATCTTCTTGATGTGCTCTTGAATTCAGTTTGTAAGTATTTGGTTGAGGTGTTTTATATTGATATTCATTAGGAAAATTGGACAGTTTTCTTTTTTATTGTCTCTTTATCTGGGTTTGGTATCAAGATAAAGATGATTAACTTGCTGGACGTGGTGGTGCATGCCTTTAATCCCAGCGCTTGGAAGGCAGAGGCAGACAGATCTGAGTTCAAGGCCAGCCTGATCTACAAAGCAAGTTCCAGGCCAGCTGTGGCTACAGGGAGACCATCTCAAAACTACAAAAAAAAAATGATTAAGTTGTTTTGCAAGCACAGCCAGTGCTCTTAATCGCAAGGCTCTCTCTCCAGCCCTGACTATCATTCTTGTATAGATGGTTAGTATATCCTAGTGCTTATGCTTGCAAAAATATCACATATACTAGTGTTCAGAATGGACTATGTATTTTCTCTTTGTGAGCTATTTTAAGAATGCCATGCATACCTGATGTTCTAGTTTTATTTCTGTTGCTGTGATAAAACACAGGAGAAAACCAACTTCGGAGAAAAAAGGGTTCATTCAGTTTACAGGTTGTACCATTATTGAGGGAGGGGGCAGACAGAAGCTCAAAGCAGAGACCCTAGAGCAGAAACTGAGGCAAAGCCTGTGGAGAAATGCTACTTAATGATTTGATTGCTCTGCCTGGCCTGCTCAGCTAGCAGTTTGTTTTGTTTGGGTTTGGTTTGGTTTGGTTTGGTTTTGAGATGGGGGTCTCCCTATGTGCCTATTCTTTTGGCAGAAGCACTTAAAAGCAGTTACCTGACAGCCTTGACCCCTGCTCTTTCTCACAAACCTGTGAAAGTCTGGACTGTCCTTTGATCTCTCAGGAAAGAACTTTAATCTGGATTTTAGCCTGAGGTTCCCTTGTCCCAGTTACCTGCCCCAGCCCCCAATTGTGTGTACTGTCCTGGCCCATGCCTGGGTTAGTATAAAAGCCTTGAGTTCCAACATTAAAGTGGAGTCTATTCCCTTGAGCTTTCTGAGTCCCTGTGTGTATGTCTGTATGTCTGTATATCTTTTTATTTATCCTTCTATTTCATTGGGTAAAATCCCTGGTGGTCCCTCCACTCTCCTTGCTAGAGCTAAGCCTAGAGACTGTCAGCCTGCAGGCTGGGGACAGACTTGGAGCTAAGCCAAGGAGAGAACAACAAATAGCATGTGGATGTCGGCCATGCGTGTATAAAGGACTATTCAGATGGCGATAAACTCCGATAGCCCTATAGCCCCAGCTGGCCTGGAACTCACTCTGTAGACCAGGCTGATCTTGGAACTAACAGAGCCGCCCTGGAACTCACACTGTAGACCTCACAGAGCCACCTGCCTCTGCCTACCGAGCACTAGGATTAAAGGCATGTGCCACCAGCTTAAAGATGGTTCTTAGCTGCCATGTGGGTACTGGGGATTGAATCCAGGTCCTCTGCAAGAGCAGTCAGTGCTCTTAACCATTGAGCCATCTCTCCAGCCCCTCAGCTAGCTTTTTATACAGCCCAGACCCAGCCATCTAGGGATGGCACTGTCCAAAGTGGGTTGGGGGTCTCCTACATTATCAACCAGCAATCAGAACAAAATGCCTCACAGGGCAGAAACCATGAAGAGCTGGAAGGACGAGACACACATTGCTGGTTGATGCCTTCTAGAAGGACGAGACACACATTGCTGGTTGATGCCTTCTAGAAGCTGCACCAATGCAATCTCCACAATATGGTCATTTAATAAGATCTGTAAGACATCACCAGTGGACATGGCAGGGTGGATGTGGGGGAGTGTTATGTGGTCCCAAGTCAGCATGAAGAGCTCCAGGCAATTAGTGGATGTTCAGGGAGGGGGAAATCACTTTTCTTCAGGAACTAGCTCACTGAGTGATTATCTATGCTCAAGTGGGCAGCCCTAAATACAGACACACAAGAGTACCATTGAATGAACTCAGTGAACTTTATATATTATCTACCTATGTATATTTATAAGTGTATGTGTGTATATGTAGTAATAGTCAAAGAGGAGAACAAGGCATGGGGGGGTGAAGAGTTCCAGGGGGTCAGAGAGGGATGGAAATAATGCAAATATAATACTCATGTATAGGGGCTGGAGAGATGGCCTAGTGGTTAAGAACGCCAACCGCTCTTACAGAGGACCCGGACCGCTCTTACAGAGGACCCGGGTTCGATCCCCAGCACCCACATGGTGGCCGAGAGCCGTCTGAAACTCCAATTCCAGGAGAACTCCAGCTCCAGGGGAATCCGAGACCCTCTTCTGACCTCCGCGGCATTGCACGACACGGGTGCACAGACCTGCATGCAGACAGTACATTCATACACATACAGAAATAAAAAAAAATTTATAAAAAAAAATACTCATGTATACAAGTGCTAGAGAGGTTGTGGGGAAAGGGGAACACTCATCCACTGCTAGTGGGAATGTAAACTTGTGCAGCCACCATGGAAAGCAGTGTGGAGAACCCTTGGAAGACTTGGAATGAACTTGCCACCCGACCCAGCCATACCACTCCTGGGCATGTACCCTCAAGACTCACCCCGCCACAGAGATACATGCACGGCCATGTTTATTTCAACTCTCTTCACAATAGCAAGGAGCTGGAACCAACCCAAATGCCCCTCAACTGATGAGTGGATAGAGAAAATTTGGTACATCTACACAATGGAGTTCTATGCAGCAGTAAAGAAAGATGACATCATGAGCTTTGCAGGAAAATGGCTGGAGCTAGAAGACATCATGCTGAGTGAAGTAACAGTCCCAGAAAAACAAATGATGAATGGTATCCCTCATCTGTGGATGCTAGTGCCAATTACCTAGTTGTATTTCTTGTGCATGGCCCCTTGAGCTTTTGTCCAAGCAGTTGGGAGTGATGCATATTGGAAACAACAACAGAAAGGACTGCACCATAGAACTGACTGAAACAGAACTTCTGCTCAAAACAGTCAACTTCCACATGGAGAATATTGAGAAAGACTGAGAAAGAGATGAAAAGCATGTTTGGCAGAATGCATGAGCTCTGGTGGGGTAGGGGGATAGGGTGGGGGACACAGGTCTAGATTTGATAATCTTGTACAAAATATATATAAAAAACATAAAATACTCCTGTATAAAATTCTTTTTTTGTCTTTTTGAGACAGGGTCTCCCTGTAGCTCCAGGTGTCCTGGAACTCACTCTGTAGACCAGGCTGGCCTTGAACTCACAAAGATCCACCTGTCTCTGCCTCCCAAGTGCTAGTATTAAAGGCGTGTGCCACCATACCCGGCTATGTATAAAATTCTTATAAAAATGCCCCATAGACGGCCCAGGCCAGTCTGATAGAGATAATTCTCTAACGAAGTTCCCCGTTCCCAGCGACTTCAGTTTGTCAAGTTGACAGAAAGCCATGCACACAGCTAATCAGAACACCATGGCTGTAGAACAATTTTAAAGCCTGCTTGGGCTACAGAGAAAATTCGAGGCCTGGGCAATGGGAACTATCTCAAAAAGTTAAAAAAATATCTAGGGGGGCTGGGGAGATGGTTCAGTGGATAGGCCCAAAAGCCTGTCTCCTTATGTTCATGCACTGATCTTGGCCCTTAAAATCTTTCGTCCCCTTCTTCCACAATGGTCCCTGAGCCATGGGTGGGTGAAGTTTCCTTCCCCAGGGACCACATACTACAGTCTTATTCTCTATCTTGGTCCACTGTGGCCTTCTGTGTGCGTCGCAGTCTGTTACATGAGGAAGCTCTGTTGGGGAAGTAAGCAGCAGGCGCCAGCCTTAGTGCAGGAACTTCCGGAGTTGATTATCCAGCAGTGAGGACCGTTGATCTTATTTAAGGGAATGACTATCTTGTGTGTATGAATGTACTGTCTGCATGTAGGTCGGTGCACCCGTGTGGTGCAATGCCGCGGAGGTCAGAAGAGGGTGTCGGATTCCCCTGGAACTGGAGTTAGAGATGATTTTCAGCCACCATGTGGGTGATACAGATTGAACCCAGGTCCTCTGCAAGAGCATTCAGTGCTCTTAACTGCTAGGCCATCTCTCCAGCCTCCGCAATGACTCTAGATACGCTGACTAAACTCCAGCGGATGAATTTGTAACCAAGGGACATCTGGGTACAAACACCTGACTAGATAGGCCTTAACATATGGGATGAAATAAATGAACTCTGGTGTGGGGGTTGATAAGGGAGGGGGGGTCTAAATGAGATTAAGATTTATTATAGGTAATGCACCAAAACTCAATAAAAATTCATTCAGAAGGAAACAAATCTATGCTCTCAAACATGCTTAACATTTATTGTGTTACATGAGATACTGCAAAGTGGGGTGCGGTGTATGAAGCGGGGGCAGCACGTCAGGAAAGAACAACTCTGAAGTCATAGCTGCTGCCACCACGGCGTGTAACCGAGGGATGGCGTGTCCAAAGACGCATTACAAAGAAAAGGCCTCTGCGTCAAGACAAATTCTGGGTGTTAAGTGCCGAAGGAATACCCCTCATCCTGAATTCTTCTTCAATCCAGGGATAAGGCAAAATACTCATTTTGTTTTCCACAGTCTGTAGTAGCGTCTGTGATTCCTTAGGAAATTCAGATTTGTCCAGCCTGGGGAAAAAAAAATAAAGACTTACATACTGTATCACATACATTTATTTACTGGATGTGTATGTGTTATCTACAGGTGACAGCACACATATAAAGGTCAAAGGAATGTTAACAGGAGTTGGCTCTCTCCTTCCACCAAGTGGGTCCTGGGGATCAAACTTGCGTTCTCGGTCTTAGTGGCAAGCACCTTTACCCCCTGAGCCAGCTCAGTGGCCCAAGTTTTGCTTACTCTAAATAGAATTTTACTCTATCCCTATGTGTACCTCTCTTTGTCATCCTTCCCTGGGAATGACTTAGAGGACTGTGTCGAATGTGAAGAGAAAGGATGATTCTCTCTTAAAAAGTAGGAACTCCTAACCATTAGAGGATGTAAGCTTGTTGCATCAGCCATGGGTTATTCCTCCAAGGAGACAGCCAATAGCCAATTAGATTTGGGATATACAGGCATATGGCTGCCTCTGCTGCACAGTATTTCCAGGCAGGTGAGGTGTAGCTGGTGCTGATGGAGGAGTCTTGCTTGACTCAAGGAGACCCATATTTGCTTTATTGATTTAGTGGCCTTTGGTAACACTCCGGTATTCCAGAGACCATTTGTACAACTGCATGGTTCTCAATAATCTTTCCCATGTTAACATTTCAGGCCTTTGACAGCAGGGCTTTATAGCCTCTCTTCTTGCAGGTATCCCAGTTTAGAGGCAGGAGCCTTTTACCTATTTGTGGGGGCTTGGATCCCCTGGCGCACATCTCCTTGGTAGAATAACCAATTGCTGATGTCAGAGCTCCTGTATTAATATATTGCTTAAGTGTGCGATACCTTAAGGAGACTTTAATATTATATTGGTTCTAAATAGAGAATAATCCCTTTTCACAGTTCCTATGTCATGGTTGGGAGATGTTATAAGCCACAGTAAACCCTGTCATATTTAACAGAAAAAAATGTAATTTCATGGATTAACATACCATGCCAAACAATCTGTGTCTATACCAAAGTAACCTAGAAACAATTGTACTGTTTAAATACTATATATCTAAATTGCCTGTGCTTCATTAGTGGGATCGAAAGGTTATTCCTGACAAACTGTCCAGCCCATGAAAGAACAGCCAGAATGAACCAAGAGTCCAAGAACAACAACCCAGAGAAAGTAGACTGTTTTGGCTTCTCATCCACCTGTGCCCTTTTCTAAGCCCAGGGAAACAATCTCGAGGAAGAGGGGCGTGACGGTGGTAGAATAATGGGCTGCAGATTGGGTGAATGGTGACCTACAACAAATATGCCTGGACACTCTTTGTTCAGACGTGATTGAAACATAAGCCCCCCCCTGCTGGATGGTGGGACCCTTGGCTGTGTGGGTTTGGCACAAGTGCTTGCAAATTGTTTTTTTTTTTAATTAGTTTTTTATTGATGCTTTGTGCATTTACAATACATTTTTTCCAATTCAGTTCGCTTTATTTCCCTTTCCCCCTCCCCCCCCACCCCCCACCCCATCCAGATCATGCATTCTGCCATAGCTGTCCTGCATCTTTCTCTCAGTTTTTTTTTTTTTTTTCATTTTTAGCTATAAGTGATAATCCATGAGTACAAGCATCCTTCATGCAAAACCTATCTGCAGGCTGTTGTGCCCAAACACCTACAGCCCCACCATCCAGTGGGGGGTGACAGGTTGTTTGTTCAATCAAGTTGATCAAATGAGTGTCCAGACTACATTGCTGTAGTTTCACCATTCACCCCAATCGTAGCCCTTACATTCTACCACGCCCCCTCTTCCGCAGGTTGTTCCCTAGGCTTAGAAAAGGGGCACAGGTGGATGAGAGGTAAAACAGTCCACTCTCTCTGGAGCTGTTGACTTGGCCTCTGGTCAATTCTGGCTGTTTCCTTTCATGGGCTGACAGTTTGTCCAGGAATAACCTTTCGATCCTGCTGCCCTGGCGCGTTATGGCATCTCCGCAAATTGGTTTTACAAGAAGGATGCTTGTACTCATAAATTATCACTTATTGCTAAAGAATGAAAAAAAAAACTGAGAGAAAGATGCAGGACAGTTATGGCAGAATGCATGATCTGGGATGGGGTGGGGTGGGGGGAAGGGAAAGGGAAATATGCCTGAACTGAATTGGAAAATGATGTATGAAATACACAAAGCATCAATTAAAAAAAAAGTAAGAACTCTTATTTAATGATACAGAAGTCCATAGAAAGCATATATAAAGGTGTTAAGATTTAAGTTTTAAAAATATTGAAGTTCAGGGCTGGAGAGATGGCTCAGTGGTTAAGAGCACTGACTTTTCTTGCAGAGGACCAGGGTTCAAGTCCCAGCACCCACATGGCAGCTAAGAACCATCTTTGACTCTAGTTCCAGGGGAATCCAACACACTCTTCTGACCTCCACAGTATTGCACAACACGGGTGCAGACAGTACATTCATACACATAAAAAAATATTGAATCTCTCTGGACATAGTGCTTTTAATTCCAGCACTTGGGAGGCAGAGGGAAGAGGCAGGTAGATCTCTGTGAGATGGAGACCAGCTTACTCTCTGTAACCTCTCTGTAACCAACTCCAGGCCAGCTCTGGCTACAGAGAAGGCCAAAATTAACATTAAAGTTAGGTAAAAATGACTATTTTGACTCACCAATGTTTAGGGGCCTAACTACATTTTAAAAAATTATACTTTTATTTTATGTGTATGAGTGTATTGCCTGCATGGGCGTAGGTGTACACATGTTGTGTAATTCCCAGAGATCAGAAGAGGGTGTTGGGTACCTGGAAGTTGGGACAGTTGTTGCCACCATGTGGGTGCTGGGATTCAAACCCAGGTCCTCTACAAGAGCAGCCAGTGCTTTTAACTGCTGAGCCATCTCTCCATCCCTGTAACTACATTTTGTATTCCTGATGTGCCCATCTTTTAAGTTAATATGCTGTTGACTTCTGATGTGTAAGCATTGCAACAATTACTGGGGCTATCGCTAAGTTCATAAGTGGACACGCTGACCCTGTTTCCTTTGGTAGCCCCACTTATTTTCTGTGGGAAAACTTAAAGCACAACCTACACATTAGTTCACCCAGAAATAGATCCCCATTTCTCAGTGCCTCTTTCCGTGCCATTAGCCAGCTTGATGTAGCTAAATGGAGTATTCAAGGAATATACGGATTTAACACCTTGTGCTGACAAAGACAGGCAGAAAACATCTCAGCTGACAAGTTTGTGGTTGGAACAGTGACAGAGCTAGCTAGAACAACTGCCCTTGTGCCCTGTTGACTCTTCAATTCTATTTGTCTCAGATGGAAACTTCTGCAATAACTTCCACACTGGGGATTAAAAAAAAATTTGTTTTCTTTTATAAGTTTATAACATCTGCTCTGTTTTAAGAACTTTGCAGCTAAACCAATCAATGTACAGGTTTTCTTCTCACTGTAACTCACTGCACAAAGTATAAAAGGTAAATGCTTCTTCCTTTCATGCCCAGACTTCCAGGCTTAAGTCCTCTGGACCAGACTTTAGCCTAAATTAACCTGTTTCCTGCATCTCCTGGTATTGTTTCATCTGTCTCCCAATAAGGTCACTTCAGGAAGATTAGCAGCAGATGACAATTAACACTGAGACCCACAACTGGTCAGTAATAGAATAAGACTTTGAAGCACCCGGCCCCAAACTGGGGCACCTATATCATACCCTCCTGGTCCAAGGTTCAGGGATCTTTGGAAAGGGAGGGGGGAAATATGGGGAGAGCCAGAGAAAACTGATGAATACAAGGGAAGGGTTTCCAGGGTACAACAGGGCAGCTAGCTGAACACAGGAAACCACATCACTATGATGGGATGCATAGACCCGCCAGAGTCCAAGCCAGACAAACCCGATCACGGAGGAAGAAGCCCGAGCCTTAGCTCAGGAAATACTGGCAACCAGCAGCCACTGGGAGAAGAGGAGTCAGTATTCTAGAAGGAGCCGACACCAGGTAGGTTGACCAGGCTCCAGGGACTGCACCCACACACAAGAATTTGGGAAACTACCCACAAGACTCTTCTTACTGCAGAGATACATGCACAGCTATGGTTTTGTTTTTTGTTTTGTTTTGTTTTGTTGTCTTTTCAAGACAGGGTCTCCCTGTCGCTCTGGCTGTCCCGGAACTCACTCTGTAGACCAGGCTGGCCTTGAACTCATAAAGATCTGCCTGCCTCTGCCTCCCGAGTACTAGGATTAAAGGCATGCGCCACCATGCCCAGCGCACAGCTATGTTTATTGCAGCTCTGTTCACAATAGCAAAAAGCTGGAACCAACCCAAATACCCCTCCAACTGACAAGTGGATAGAGAAAATGTGGTACATCTACACAATGGAGTTCTATGCAGTAGTAAAGAAAGATGACATCATGAACTTTGCAGGTAAATGGATGGAACTAGAAGATATTAAGTGAAGTAGCACAGTCCCAGAAAAACGAACAACGAATGGTATCCCTCATCTGAGGATGCTTGCACCAATTACTTAGTTGTAAATATTTATTGTTGGGAGTGATGCATATTGGAAAGAACACCACCACCACCAACAACAACAGAAAAGAGTGCATCAAAGAAATGACTGAAATTGTGAATCTGGTGGGGTGAGGGGGGTTGGGAGGGGGACACAGGTCTAGATTCAATTTGTAACATAATCTTGTAATATATATATATATACACATATATATATGTATATATAATTTTTAAAAAAATGAAAAAAAAAAAAAGAATTTGGGAAACATGTGTCCTGTCTTGATCCCCCTGTACTGCCCTCCACGATGTAGCCCAGGTAGTCCAACAATGGCAGTCTACACTCTGACGAGGCTGACATCCCCTTAGCTGCTTAGTCCACAAGCTGGGTATCTCAGTAGTCCCCATCTGAAGGTTTGGAGGATTCTTGGAGAGACCTGAGTCCTCAGTCCATATTGGAAGGTTAAAAAAAACTGTCTCATGTCTTTGAGGAGTGACTCAGAAAAAGATGCAGGACATGTAAGGCAGAGTGCAGGGGCTTGGATGGGGTTGGGGGCATGGAAAGGGAAGTACCTCTAAATTTGATTGATAAATTATGTATGACCTATGGAAAAAGTTTAATAATAAAAAAAGAAAAAGTATTTTATAAAGGAATTTGGGAAACACAAATTAGACTTAATAGGACTTTAAAAATAACAGGGGTCAAAAAAAAATAACAGGGGTCATGAGCTGAGTGAATGAGCAGGAACGTGGGGTTAGACCTGAGGGGGGACAGGAGGGGTGGGAATAGAAGGACCTTGCGTCAAATTCTCCAAGATCAGTAAAAATCTTTTTTAAAGATTTGTTTCACAGACACTTATTTTCTTTTTAATCGGTTTAAATACATTTTTCTTTACTCTTTGAGAATTGCATACATGTGCATATGATCATTTTGATCATACCCACCCCTACTTCCCCCTTCCCACCCCTTTCAAAATCCCCTCTTCGTCCCCTTCCAAACTTCAGGTCCTTGCTTGTAATAACCCTGTAAGTCCAATTAGTGACCACCATAGATGCAGGGACGTAGGCCCATCCGCTGGAGTATGGAGAATCTACCAGAGATCACATCTCTAAAGATTCTCCTTTACCAAGAGGCCATCAAGTATCAAAGGTTCTCAGCTGGGGGTGGGGCTTGTGAGCCCCTCCCCCTGCATGTTGGAGTACTCACTGGCTTGATCTCCTGCCTGTCTTGTATGGATAGTCCTGGCTTCTGTGAGTTCATGAGCACATGACTCCTGTTCAGAAGGCACAGCCTTGGCTCTTACAATGTTTCTACCCCCCCCCCGCCAGCCTTGGGTAGGGGTCACTTTCATATTAACATTGAAACACAGTTCTCCCCAAAAGGACATACTTGATTTCTTCAAACTTTCCTCCCATCTCTGACTGCATTCTTTGTTCCTGCCCAGTGTTCAGACGAGGAAATTGCAGAATATTATCATCGGGCATTTATAACACCAGAGGAGTGCAGGCTTCATTATACTTAAGTTCTCAGAAGTAGAGATGATTGCACTTCCTTCTGGTTGCAGACACACTATGCTAAGCAGAGTGTCCATTAAGAAACTAGTATGAATGTTTCTACTCTGGAAGTGAAAACACTCCAACTGAGAGAAGCTGGTAGAGTCTATGGAGGCGGTTTATAAGAGGAGGACATGATAAAGGATTTATTTGGTCTTTTTGAGACAGGGTCTCCTTATAGCCCCAGCCGGCCTGGAACTCACTATGTAGACCAGGCTGGCCTTGGACTCACCTGACTCCGCCTCCAGAGTGCTGGGATTAAAGGTGTGTGCCACCCATTATCCGGCTTAGATTTTTTATTTAAATTTTTTCCCATTTTTTCATGTGTGTGGTGTGTATGTATGCTTTTGCATGTGTGTGAACATGTTCGAGGAGGCCTATGGCGGTCTGAGATTGATGGCTGCCCAGGGAGGAGAGTCACCGTCCTTTCAAGATGTGGTTGCGGATAGGTTGTCTAGGCCCTAGTGGATGGTCTACACCCAGGCATGTATGGTCTGACCAACTGGATTCAGAGGAATGCTACTTGTGGTTTGAGGGAGGTAGTGTTGGGGGGAGATGATAAAAACACATTGTGTACAAGCCGGAAGTGGTGGTGCATGCCTTTAATCCCAGCACTTGGGGAGGCAGAGGCAGGTGGATCTCTGAGTTCAAGGCCAGCCTGGTCTACAGAGCAAGCTCCAGGATAGCTGGGACTAAAAGGAGACCCTGTCTAAAAAAAAAAAAAAAAAAACCAAAAAATACATTGTGTACATATGTGGAATCTTCAAAGTATATAAATATCAGGTCATCACAACTAGAGGATGGTGATTTCAGCATTTCATGGGTGGACAGAATTCAAGGGTGGTCCTCAGTGCAATACAGTGGATAGATAGGTGGCGCCCCTCAACAGAATTCTCCAGCTCAGCGTCAATGGAGGCGAGCTTCAGCAAGCCACTGCAGAGAGCCATCACTCTAAAGTCACTTCCTCCCACGGGAGACAGTGTCTACTCACCCAAGTATCTTCAAGCCACAGCTCCTGTGGCGCAAAGTCTCACACAGCACTACCAGCCCATCATGGTTGAAGGAGTTGAAGGCCAGGTTCAGGCTCTTCAGTGTTTTGCAGACAGTAAGAGCGGTGGCAAGGTACTCACAGCTGTCATTTGAGAGTGAACACAAGTCCAGTCTGTGACGGGAAACACCAGAGAGTCTGCTGTTACATGTCTCTTCCATGCCTCTGAGCAGAAGACTTTAGCATATAGATGTGTGGTTCTTGCCCAAGATGGCTGTATCCTCTGAGGGACATGTAACAAAGGCTATAGGCATTTCCCAAGTGAAAGACAGTATACCCACCTCGTGGAGAGTACGTAGGGATGCTGCTTACATCCTATGATGCATGGAACACTTCTTATAGCAAAGGCCTAAAAATGGACCCTAATGTCCATAGTAACAAGACTAATGGAATCCTGGCTTCTTAGAACAGGGGCTAAAGAACATTGAGTGTGTGTGTGTGTGTGTGTGTGTGTGTGTGTGTGGCATATATGTATATATAACATTTAAACATATATTATATATACATATATATTTCAATAATATCCATCCCCCACTAGCAACTCTCCAACTCCTTCCACACACCTATCACACCCTCCAAATTCATATCTTTTGATTGATCAATTTTTATTTTATGTATGTATGAGCATTATACCTGCATGTGTGTAAGCACACTCGTGCCACGCAAGGCCCGTGGAGAGCAAAGAGGGTGTCAGATTCCTTAGAACTGGAGTTATGGATGGTTGTTAGCTGCCATGTGGGTGCTGGGAATTGAACCCATGTCTTCTGCAAGAACAGCCAGTGCTCTTAAATACTGAGCAATCTCTCCACCTCCCCCACATCCTCTTTTTCAAAACCACACGGAGTTCAATTAGCATTCCACTTTGTGCACAAAAACAGGAACATCCACTGGAGTGCACGGAACGAGGGCCACATCTCTTGGGAAAGCAGACTCTCCCTAGCAACCACCAGCTACCAGTAGTGCCTCAGCTAGGGACAGGGCTTCCTGAACACCCTTCTCTCTCTCCCATGCTGAAACTTTGACTGGCTTGACTCAATACTGAAAACTGTCAAGAATCCACAGCTGAAGAGGTGATACGGCCAATCTGGAGAACCTGCTACTACCATTCGGCTAAATGGACACAGCACAGAATGGCCTTCTAAATACTTATTCCCAGAGCTTAGTGTAGCTCTCGACCTTCAGAGAGGTCTCTTTTTGCAATTTGTTGTGGTTAATACAGAAACTCAAGACTGGTCAAAGTTTGGAGAATAAGTGACTATAGAGCTCTCAGCCTCAAAGCGGACCTCTTTTATCACTCCCTCACCCCAAAGCTCAGGGAACATCATGGAAAAGAGGAAGGGTCAAAGGGGGAAGTTGTGGCGGCATGGTGTGAAACAATGTTTTCTGGACATGACAGGTCATAAATGCACAACAGCTGTGTTCCCTCCCTGAGCTCCGAGGGGGACCAGTTTTTAAACTTCTGAGACTATGCCAGGCAGAATTTTTTTAATCCTGTTAACCCTCCCCTCCCCTCCAATATTTCCTCTTCAAACTAGGAGCCTCTGTGAGGACAGTCAGTAGATACTCACCCAAGACTCTGTAATTTACAATTAGGATCCTGCAAAGCTGTGCATAACAGTCGAGTACCCGTATCTAACAAGCAATTGCTGCCTAGTTTCAGGGTCTTGAGGCGTTTGTTGTGAATAATGACTTTAGCGAGTTCAACGCAGCAATCTGAAGTCGCAGAACAACCATCTACCCTGCGAAAACACACACACACACAAACACACACACACTCATGAGGTCCCATTTTTTGTTTCATAGTTTACTAAGACAGAGTCTTATGTAACCCAGACTGGCTCTGAAATCACAGCTTAAAGGAGAATGACCTTGAATTTCGGGCCCTGTCTCCACCTCTGTCCCAAGCGCTGGAATTACAGGTATATAACCAGACACAGATTTTTAGGGAATGAGTGGTAGGGCAATCAAACCCAGGGCTGCGTACAAGCTAGGTAAGCATTCTACCAACTGAGTTATAGCCACAACCCATGAGACCCAATCTTAAACATGCCAGCTTGTTTTGACCTATTCATAAGAACCAGGAGATGCCCAGATATTTGAGATGTTATAGTAATTTTTTCCACCTGCTCTCTGTTCCACACTGGTACCCTATGGTTCTCCTGTCTTGATTTCCCCATCTGGGACTTGTGCGATTATTCTCCTTGATTAAAATGCTCATACCCAGCCAGGCGTGGTGGCCCATGCCTTTAATCCTAGCACTTAGGAGGCAGAGGCAGGTGGATCTTTATGAGGTCAAGGCCAGCCTGGTCTACAGAGTGAGTTCCAGGACAGCTGGGGCTACAGGGAGACCCTGTCTTGAAAAGACCAAAAAAAAATAATAAAGATAAAATGCTTATACCCTGAAATCAGTGTGGCTATCCCAGTGCCAACTTAAAATCTCCATGCCAGTGCCAGTATGTGATAAAGTTCCTGTGAGTATTTTTGTGTGTATGTGTTCACGTGCACCCATGTCATGCAATGCCCACAGAGGTCAGAGAGGGCATCACAGACCTTTGATCTGGAGTTATGGATGGTTGTTAGTAACCATGTGGGGGCTGGAAACTGAACCTGGGTCCTCTGCAAGAGTAGCCAATGCTCTTAATTGCTGAGCCAACTCTCCAGCTTCTCTGAGTATTTAATATGGCAAAATGCCTTCAGACCTTCTCCCCGGCCCCAAGCTCACAGTTCCCCATGGGACTTCCACCAATAAGAGAACGAGAAATAAAGGGAGAGGGAGATGGAGAGAGGATAACCAGTATAAAGCAGGTAAAGAATGAAGAATATGGGCTGGAGAGATGACCTAGCAGTTAAGAGCATCGACTGCTCTTGCAGAGGACCCGGGTTCGATCCCCAGCACCCACATGGTGGTTGAGAACCATCTTTAACTCCAATTCAAGGGGAATCCAATGCCCTCCTGATCTCTGTGGCATTGCACGACACAGGTGCACAAACCTACATGCAGACAGTACATTCATACTCATAAGAAATAAAATTAAGAAAAATATTTTGAAAAAGAATGAAGAATGATGAATGCACACATATTGAACAGTTGATAAATACAGACATCAAGCGGATTTGTATTAAATGGACAATGAACTGATGATAGATGGTAAATGGTGTAGTTTGATAATGGATATGTAAAAAGTAGATGACAAGAGGAAGAGAAACATGGATGGGATATAGGAAGATGAACTGTTGGTAGAAAAGGGACAAATGTCATATATAGGTGACAGTGGATACATAGATTTATGATAGGCAGATACACGGGTGTACTGGTACATTGTGCTGGATAGTTTCAGTTGTCAGCTAGGCACATGAGGTGGAGGGACCCTCGATCAAGGAATTGCCTCCATTAGACTGGCCTGTGGCCATGTTTGGGGGGCATTTTCTTGATTGTTGAGTGATGTGGGAGGGCCCAGCTCACTGTGAGTGGTGCCACCCATGGGCAGATGGTCTTATACTGTGTAAGAAAGTAGGCTGAGTACAGGCCAGGGAAGCCAGGGCAGCACAGGCCAGGGGAGCCAGCACGCAGCACTCCACCACGGTCTGAGCACAGGCCAGGGCAGCAAGCCGGCATGCAGCATCCACAGTAGGGGCTTCAGGGCTGGGCTCCACATTTTTGCCCTGATTAATTTAGTGATGAACTGTGACTTGGGAGATGGAAAACAACCCTTTTCCTCCCCAAGAAGTTCTTGGTTATGGTGTTTATTACATCAGTGGAAACTGAACTAGGACGTGCATAGATGCACGCCTGATTGGATTTGTGTGTGTGTGTGTGCGTGCGTGTGTGTGTGTGTGTGTGTGAGAGACAGAGAGAGAGATGAGGAGGAGAGAGGAGGAGAGAAGAGAGACGAGAAGAAAGAGGAGAGACGAGGAAAAGATGAGGAAGAGAAGAGAGTAGAGGTAAGAGAAGAGAGAGGAGAGGAGAGGGGAGGGGAGAGGGGAGGGGAGAGGGAGAGGGANAAGAAAAACAGTAAAAGAAAAACACAGAGAAAAAGTTAATTAAATGAGATGACTTTCACAGAAAATGGGCTGCAAAGGGCAAAATTAATACTAAGAAGAAATGCTAGTAACTTGGACAAGGTTGCTACATAAACACATCATATGATAACACTTTTGTAAATGATCACTTTCGGGGCTGGAGAGATCGCATAAAGAAGGTAAAGCGCCTACCAACACATAAGCACTGGGATTTGAATTCATAAATACCACAACAAGGGTTCATGCCTCACCATAGCTTTGGGAGAAGGAGACAGACACAGGTGACTACATGATGTTCAATGTCCAGACAGTCTTGCCAAATTTTAAATGCAGACCTCAGGAATCACTGAAAAGACTAGTGTTCTCCAAAAAAACAAAAAACGTCAAATTTATTTGAGGAAAGACACCCTCACTTTGATCTTAGAAATCCATATCCACATCTGCTTGCACAAAAACATGTAAACATACACATACTCATACCACACCACATTCATCTTATCTATCTTATCTAATCCTATCTATCTATCTATCTCTTATCTATCTATCTATCTAATGCTTCTGTTATCAGGAGTTTTCTATATGGCTTTTTTCTAAAGCCTTTAGTGTTGATTGGCCCTCCCTGTACTTCCTTCTCTACACTGCCTTCCCTTTTCCACCTCACTTAACACTTCGCATTTTATCATTCCCCTTTGCCCTAATATATACTGCATTCTATATGCCTCCCCATGAAAGCCTGCACACACCTGGCTGTTTTTGAAACATGCTTATCTAAGAATTCAAAGCTATCATCTAGCTTGAGAAAGAACATGGATGTATGTCTTCCAGGATTTTGGCTACTTCACAAAGTATGTAACCCATCCCGCTACATATCCTTAACTACTGCACAATATTCCATTGTGCAAATGCAACATACTTTGAACACTGATTTCTGTACAGAAGTGTGCACTGCCTCTCACCAGCATTTTTCCAAAAAGCACATTTATTACATGTTCAAACTCCAACTGCCCTTGGGCATTTTTCGAGTTTTTATTTAATAAATTTGCTTTTTCTCCAATGGCAAAAATCATGACTTTTAAAAGCACCCAGAGCCAGGCATGGTGGCGCATGCCTTCGATCCTAGCACTTGAGAGGCAACGAAAGGCAGGCAGAATCGTCTGCTGAAATTCAGGGCCAGCCTGGTCTTAACAGAGTGGGTTGGATGATGGGTGTGGTAATCAGATTGCGGCTCGGGAACACGTCCCAGCTTGAAGGAATCCTAAAGGGATAGGAGCATAATATGATTGGTGGCATGGTTACTCAATAGAGAGAATTAACTATAGAATAACCGAAAGAGAAGGTCAATTTATTTCAGCCCTTTGGTAGGTTAGACGCTGAGCTCTTCAGAAAAGTGCCCGATGGCTTAAAATCTTTATTAGTAAGTACCATGCTCCTAGATGCATCTAATTAAATTATATTAAATTGGAGATAAAGTCATGAACAAATTTAGGTTTAGTGCAAACAACATTATGCCATTGTTGAACAATTTTTCGATCCTCACTCTTTGCATTTCTTAACCATTATAAGAATTTTGCATCTCTCCTGTAATAATTGAGGATATCTATGGCTATTTATTACTATTGTTTCTTGTTTCACTCTATTTTCTATCTCATTTTCTACTTAATATATAATTCACTCCCTTGATTATACTAACATATTATTTTATCAATTCAAGTTCAATTATGTTTCATCATTCCTCTTCCTTCCAACCATTACTCTCGTTGCTAGATTCATCTCGCACAGTTTTTAACTCCTAACCTCGCTCCTCACCATTCGTGATTGTTTGTGCTTATCTATAATTTTCTTTTTATTATGGTCCTTATTACAGAATAATATTTGGTTCTATCATTTTTTTAATTCGTGTCAATGTGCTCATATGTGGCCAATTCGCACTGGACTGTTTGACAATGCTCTAAGTGTGTGGTACGCGTACAGTATCGCTTTGTAGTAGAAAATGAAAGGTAAATCAAAAGGACAGGTGTACTTTCAGGTAGGGTTGGGTATCTCACTGGCCTCTTTGAATATTGGCGGTATTCATTGTGAGGTTTACACTGCCGCTCTTGTGTGGTTCTCAGAGATGGGAGGGCACCTCAGGGTAAGTGGGGTCTGCTTGCCCAGGCATCCATGACTCACTGCTCTAATATTGCGTAGTAGGAACATCTTATCTCATCGATATTTATACTCCATTTTTTTCATTAATAATGATCATGGGTGTGTCTGCCCTTTCCTCGATTTCCATGGGCTTTATATGGTCTATTGATTCTATCATGGTGTTCTTTGTGCATTTCCTCCGTTATTAACATTCAGTTCATTGCTCATCTCTCGGTGGGTCCATGACAACAGATAGTGGAAAAGTTGTAGAATAAATTTGGAAGATCGGGTTTAAGTTGACTAATGACAGCATATTTTTTTGCCTATTCCCACAGCTAAGACTATTCGCAAGCTATTGGCTTGGAGACGCGATTGGTGATCCCATCTCTGAGGTAATACTAGCTAAGATGGGTCCAATTGGCTACTTCCTGCAGTTCAGAATGGAGGTTCCTGATATTCCTCTGTCTGTCTTTCTCTAATGTTTTTCCAACTGTACAGCCGTTATTCCTCTCACATACACTACCACTGTGGTCGAACTAGAGTCCTGTCGGACTCACCCTACTTCTCTAAATTCGCAATCCTCCTTGAAGCAGAAAAAGTGTGTACGCTTTGCATCCTCCTTTGTGCTGGTTGCAACAGTCTAGTCAATCTAATAGAAGGCCATGATCCCAATATAATCTTTGTCATTATTTCGTGATGTCTTTTTCACCAAATGGCTAGGCATTGTGATGTTTTTTTGGAAGGGTTTGTCCTCCTGTGGTTGCTCCTTGGTTCCGTGGTTGTTGCATTTTTTATCCTTTATATAAATTTTTTTAGGGTCTTTTTGAGACAGAATTCACTATAGAGCTACTCTCTCGTAAGATATTCTCTCCAATGAAATATTAATATCTTGTGTGTGACTTCCGGCTCTGTGCTGGTTATTTATAAGACTACTCCTGACTCTTATAGGGGCATATGTTCTTGGGAGCTGCCTTAACGAGAGTTAAGAGGAACCTAGGGTCGTAACCAACTGCTCTGGGTCGCATATCATTTGCGGTCGAATGAGTAAGAGCCTTGTATTAATTATTTATTTTCATTTAAGCGCAGACTTAATTTTTTGATTAATCACCTGCAGCTGAAATTAGGAGAATTCACAACGTTTAAAAAATGTTGTAGACATGGAGAGGTTATCTTATAAATAAAATGATATATCAGATTTATACATACCAAATTATTCTTCCAATTACTTATGTTGTTGGTAATGGCTCCGAATCCGTTGCCATTTATGTAAGTGCATGGATATTACAATAATATTCAAGTGACTTTTTTTATACGAGGGACCAGTATCGTGGAATTCATGGCATGGTAAATCCAAGCGCCTGGCAATGTGATCATTACCCAGATTGTGGTATTAATTATAGCAATAACCAATGATGTTTTCGATGGTCCCCCTTATTCCTTCACTACTCTCCTCGAAATGATTGTGTCTACGTTGTTCACTATAATCATCTTATTTAAGGCATATGTTGCGTGTAATCTGGGTCATAATTATGGTATATGGCTTGTCATGCACTACTAAATTTAATCATAAAAAGGTAATTCTTTTGTGATTTGGGTCTTATTGATTAATTTGAAGGCTATTTATGATATAACCGGTATTCTTCACATTTAATCAGTTCAGAGTCTTGGGTGAAACCTGACAGAGACACTCGCATGTTCATTTGTGTCAACTGAGGGCCTGTATGAGGATTCCTGCATTTTATGCAAAACCATTTGTCGGTGGGGTATTTCTCTTTAGTGTTGTGTGTTAACCTTATATAGTGCCTTGTGTGTGTTTGTTGCGATTTTTTTAATAGTAGCTTTTGTTGTTTCTTTGTTTTTTGCTTGTTTTCAAGTTCTTTTTTGAGGACAGGGGATTATCCCCGTTGGCGAGCTTGTCCTTGGAGTATCTGCTACGTGCTTGGTGTTTAGACCAGGCTGAAACTCCTTTGAACTCACAAAGATCCTCCGTGCCTGTCGTTTGCTCTGCCCAGATTTAAGTCGGTTATGGTATTTATAATGGCGTGGATCGCTCTGCCAGGCGCGTCCGGAAGCTGCTTAACCAGTGCTTATAATCCATTATAGTATTCATCAATCCCTCTATATGGGAAAAGTTATACGTAGCAGGCGCAGTGGAATGTTACTCTATTGATGTAATCGACTAATGATCTGATACACGGGTGAACTTTATGTGTTCTCGCAGAAAAACTTTGGTCTCCGAGTAGAACTCTACCTGTCACATATGTAATTATTACACTTGGGTCCTCTTGTGTGGGTGTTGACTTAATTTTCATAACGTCTTAAATACGACTCAAGTGCGTGGCCGTTTCATTGGTGGCTTGTTATGTAGAGAAGGTGGTGATTAGAGAGTGAAGAGAGAAAGGTGGATATAAAGGGAAATTAAAGATACAAACGATGTATAGCTGTGAGGTCCTTTGTGTCACCTTACTATGTAATACAGATATTAAGACTGGAGTTTTGGACATAGCTGGTAGGTCATAGGTGCGACCGTTCGAAGTCATAAGTTCTCAGATACCCATGTGGTAATATACGTCATGGCTATCTAAACTGAAGGTCAAGATGCATACGTGTTGAGAACTAGACAAATTCTACGTGTAGGTCTACCATGTTCAGCAACATCTTATCTCGTTATACCTCTATGGGATACCCATACCAGTACGTGTTTATGAATGGTATCTAAAGCATTTAGGGTGGAGAGGTGAAGCATTAAGCTAAGACTATATAGTAAAGAGAGTTATGAGGGTGTGGCGTGGTGGTGGTAGGGAGAGAGTTGGGTGTAGATACCGCTATGTGTCAGGCTGAGAAGTCCGTGGGCTAAGTCTATCTTGAGTGAATATATAATTCTATATATTATTTTGACCTCGATTTGCTTGAGAAGATTTCTGTCTACTTAAAATGAAATAATTGAAAAAAATCACTTTTCTTAACTTGGAGTGCCGAAGAGCTCAGAATTAGAATCTAGTGTTAGAGGGATAGTAAATTCCTAAAACAGCGTAGCATCTGCTGGATGCTCGTTCATAGTACGAATGGTGCGCGCACGCCTTTAATCCTGGTAGAGGCAGCGTCTTCTGAAATGAGGCAGTGTGGGGCACGGCGTAGTGATCTCTCTGTGTGTAGCTGCTCGAGGCCAGCTCTGCCTGTTGCTCAACGATTGTGATTACGCCATGGCTCGGAACCAGCTGTTGGCGTAGTATAGCAGCACGGGGAGCGTCCTGTCTCGAGTATTTAGCACGAAATAGGAGAAAGAGAGAAGAAGGATGTTACACAGAGAAGAAAAAAAAAATAATACATAAGAAAAATATTAAAAGAAGAAATACAAATACGCAGAAATATAACACACTAGTTTGGGTGGGAGTAGCTCTACGATAAGAAGATTACTGTGAGAGGTGATTTTCTGTATTATATCGACCTTGGTGTGCGTGAGTACATAACATCATTACGTGATAGTGGAATGTTCATGATTTTGTAGCACAAAGTGAGAATAAATTAGATATTGAACTTTGCACTTAAGTGGAAGTATAGGCCTTCTATATAGTGTTTGAAAAGGCGTAAAAAGTGTGTGCGACTTTAGATAGGGTTGGTGTTGGCGAGATGCATGTTTGAGAGTGTGATAGCTAGTGGCAAACCATGCAATGAGTCACTCTTACCACACATAAGTGGTCTAAAATATTTACTGTGTGTGTGGTTTTTGGCTTGGCAGTAGAAATGATTTCTTGAAATTCAAAATTCACGCAATACGTTACTTTGTGAACAAATGGCAAGCCACCTACTCTGGACAACTGTTGCTTGACAAACAACCCAGTTTGATTTTTCTGAAATTCGATATTTTTGTCACTCCAATACTTTCTAGCTCTATTCATTTGATCAGGGCACGTCTTGCGTGGACGAAGTGTGGCTTCACAATGCAAGGTATCATACAGTGGGTAAAAAATAAAAAAGTATAAAAAAAAAAATATAAAAAAAATAAAACACTAGAAATATTTGATTAATTTCATCTCTCGCTTATAGGCCAAACCGAGTTTTGCATAGATATATTGCGCGGTGTGATGAATAATATCAAGGTTTTCTGCTTGAGGAAATCACTGGGGGTTAGTTGATAGGGAAGGGGCTCTTGAGGTAAGTGTTAGTGATGGGCATTGCACAAGTTGGCTACAAGCGATATTTGGATTAATTATGTATATAATAATTGTCTTTTATGTTAATATTTACTTAACTGCACTAATACTAGTCAACAGCCGTAGGTGTCCTAATGAACAGCACAACTTTATAATGCTCACCACCGAGGGACACAACTTGATGTTTACTTTATTTACGGTCATAGTGATAAGTAGAGCAAAAGAGGAATCATATGGCTATTCTAGTGTTTTCTATGCTATCTTGTTTTCAGTAAGTGTGTGTTAGCAATTTTTATCTTGAGCATATTAGCATTGTCGAGTAGTATACTTGATGAAGTAAATCTAAAATAGTGTGTGGTGATAAGGCAGAAAATGTACAAATACGGTTACCTTTTAACTGTACTATTATTGATCACCTGATGTGTGGGTAAATGATTCTGTTATCACTTTCGGGCAAATAGTCCTGGTCCTCATTTTGTTTCCAATATAAGCATAAACGTGATGTGAATGTCTGAGACTAGTCTCTGGTTCATTTTGGGGAGTCTCGTACAAAATTTTAAAACAATCTATTCCAGAGTCTTTTCTAGATTGGCATAATAAGAGCTGTCTTATACATTAGCGTCCAGTAGGAGTGCAGAATCTACTTGATTTTTGCCAGAAGTACGCTAGGTCTACTAATTGCCAACGAACTCTCCTCATGTGGCGTTTCGGTCTAACGAAATTTGACTGTAACTATGGTGCAGTTGCATAGGCGGACTCTCTCGAATGGCAACACCTCGTTGCTGGTTACTCCTGCATATGGGCGATTTGCTTACCCTGTATTGGACAGGACATGAAGGAGTTACAGACGTACATCGGAATATCAATTCTGCTTTAGCCGTCAAAAACGCGGACATTCGGTGTGTACAGTGTGAGATCATAGTGAGCAAACAGTTAAGCCATAATGATGAGCTAGTGAAAGAAGATAATATTTTCAAAGATGTGGTTAACTGACTGGGTGCTCCTTTCACTATGATATAGAGGCAGGAAGTGATACTTTATGTAAATTAAGCTGATGCGTGTCTCTAGCAGATTTTTTGCCTTCGCTGAATGCCTGAATCCTTTTTGTTCTGATAGATGTATGAGATTTCTGGTTGAAGGAGGGATATTGGTATCCTAATGGAATCACTGTCTTAACTTCTGCTATAATTGGGATGCACTCTAAGAAAGTGTCCTGTTAACTGACATTTGTACCTGATAATATTCTCCTTAACATGGCCACTCTGAGTATAGATGTAAAAATGTAACTAATTGTCATTTTGTGATTAATCTCTCTTATCATGTGATTACAGTCATATATGACTTACAGATGTACTTTTTGGCGTTTTTTTTTTATTTTTTTATTTTGTGAACTGGTGAAGGCGCGTGTCCCACTTGTTAATGGGTCCGCCATATTCGTGAGAAAATTGGTCCTCTATTGATGTAGTAGCTTTGCTATATACTGTCGTTATCCGTGCATCAGCCACTTCTGCTACGAGCTGACTGTGTGGACCAAGGGTTTAAGAGAGGTCCTCACTTGGATTAAATGGACACCTGACTCTACCTCATGACCTGTGTCGTGTGCCAGAAACATTTGTATGGATTGGCGTATATGATAACAATATCCTCCCTAGATGTAAATCAAAGAAAGCGTACGCGTCTCCCTCCCATGACCCTCCTCTATTTTGTCTGTGATTTCAATTTCCTGGTGGAGTGGTGTAAGCCACCAATTCCAAGCGGCACTATAGTTTGAATCCTTTACTTCTTCGACAGCATCTCCTCTAGAGAGAGGCTGGTTGACTTCATCTACTCGTGGTGCTATAGATACCCTGAACATTACAGGATCCAGGACCGAGTGAGGGACTGGGCTGGCCCATATGAACAATTAACATTTTTAATTTGTTGGCCCACCTAGTGGAATCATCCTCATTTTTCCTGATAACATCTTTTTGTTGTTTAGTTGGTTATTGCTTGAAGATGAATGTTGAATCTATGTTTGCGATTAGGAGATTCATTCCGAAAATATTTATGTCGAAGTTAGAGAGCCATCATGATTTTTCATCAGGGCCAATGATGACCATGAGCAATAGTGAATAAATAGGCATGTACGATAGTTCAGACTTTTGCACCAGTGGGTTTGGCGAAGAACTTCTTGTAAGGGTTGAGCGTTTTATCAGAATATAGGATTGTGGTGAGAGCAAATAAAGAGAAGTATGTCAATAAGGATCTAACTGTGGTAATGTGGTGTTCTAACTCCATGAGGAGTGATAAAATGGCAGGTTGATAGGAATCCAAACATGGAAATTCCTAGGAAGGACTGATTGCTTGTGGGGTATTGTCTTAGGAATAGGGTTAATAGTTGGGGTATTAAATTGTTGGGGTCGCCTCTGGAAGATTGATAATAGTACATATATTGCTGTACTTGCGACTAGGTACAACAAGGTGCAGGATGAGTTTGGCTGGCGATTTGCTTCCTATTGTAGGCTTTAATGAACAATATGGGGAATGAGGGGGCAAATGGTATGCGTGATACCTTCGTGAGGTATCTGGAGGTCAGAGTGTTGGTCACCTATCAAGATGGAGACGGCAGCTAGGATAGTGGGTACATAACGAGAGGAGGAGTATCTTTGCTATACCAACATTATAAGATAGTAGTTAAATTTAAGACTTCATATGATATTTGAATACATAAATTTCGTGTCGTTATACTATGATAGGTAATCATATTTTCTCATTAATGAGAGAGTGTAAATAAATAAATATCCAAGGAAGATTTAGAATCTAAACGAGAAGCGATAGAGAGCGAGTCATGTTACGATGATATCTTAAATTGGAGAAAAACCAAGTTTAAATAAAGCCAAATAAGAAAGTAGAGAGAATCACCGGAAGAAATTCAACGCTATAGGGTTGTGGAGTATGCATAAGTTTCCATGTAGAATAATAATTGCTAGGATGAGTTCAGATGTAGGAGTTGGGACTAGTGAATTTATGACAAGGTGATTACAACGTGAATTGAATAGATAAGTGCTTAGTAGTCAGTCGATATAGATATAGGCCGCTAGGAGCGTGATCGAATTCAGCTTACCCCTGGTACACCGGACATTAAACAGATGACGAAATGCACGGTGCTGATTCTTCAGTATGCTGGCTCACACTCACATCTCTTAGTGTTCTTTCGTAACTAGTGACCTAGTACCTATTGCTACATAAGGCGGAACGTGAGAGAAAGCGCTTCTGGTGTGTATCGAGCTTAGTGAAAAGCCGAGCTCCACTAGAGTCAGGCAAAGGCGTTATAATGATTAACCTAGTAGTGATAGCTTTTGGACCTTCGGGGTTGTGCCGCCGCACATTAAGTCCTCCATCCAACGTCATCGTTGCCTCCATGGTGAAACTGCTAGTCCAGATGAGTTTAGAAAATGAGAGGTGTGAAATAATGGGGGTCTGTCCCAGAACTTTCCATTTCTCAGTGGTTTGTGTGGTACGCTTAATGTCAAGGTAGGGAGGCTAGGAATCACGGGATATCTCGCTTAGACGTTGAGAAGACACTACAGTTATCCCTCTTGTCTTGCAAGCAAAAAGGGACAGTATTCCTGTGAAGTGGGAGACAGAGAAAACATCCGAAAGTTGACAGTGCCATGCTAAGTGAACCATGTTCTTTCTGTATCACATTGTGACCGCATCATGGTCAAAGTAGGCACTGAGTGCCTAACTCTGGCCTTCACTCCCTGGAAAGTTATCACACAAACACACTACTAATCGACTGCTCATGCTGATACTTAGCACAGCTACGACTCCCGAATCAGTTACCATACATCGATCGGAGACATAGTTAACAAAAAGGCACATAAAGAGTGGCTGGACGATAAATGTAGTAAACAAAAGCTGATATCCACCGGTACTCGTGCTGAGTGGTAATGTGGATTCATAGAGGATGAAGAGGAGAGAAATTTGGCCTGGCCTTACTCGGTTAATGTTAGGTGTAGACTTGGTAAATTGGCACACTTTTCTCTCATTCAGATATTACTAGCGCACAAAAGTTGTGTGAACCATAAAGGAAAAAAATTATGGGAAAAATGGTCCTGTTCAACAATGTGTTACAGACGAAGCATTAGTAGACTGTGAGAATCATGGGTTTTTTTCTCTATAAGAGAGAGAGCTAATAAGAAATAGGATTCCATAAAATTTTGAGTAGTTTTGACTTGATTAGGTGAAGGATTGATAAGTGTGTTAGTAAGTACATTGATATGATTTTTGTATATTTTTTTAGGTCCTTTTTTTTTTCTATTATAATTACAGATATTACATCTTACAAATTATTATCTTATCAATATTATCCTCCTTCCTCATCTTTAGCCAATCAATCTCCCCATTAAGCTATAATCCTATGCTCTACCTCTGGAATACTCAGATATTTTGCTCATTTTGTTTAAGGGAAATTTGCTGAGAATAATCGATTATTCTGCCCACCTGAGAGCATCTCCTCTATTTGTTAAGCTTCCTCCTCACTAAGGGAGTCTAGTCTACTTTTCTACAGCTAGTCACCCTCTTCCCTTTTAAATAGCATATGATCTTGCATAATTGTAATTCCTTACTTTATTATCTCTAGTCAAGTGGTTATAGTCTTGAATTTCAATAAGTCTTCTTGACTCAATTAATTGGCGTGCGCTCCAATTTGTCGCTGTACAATGCCTTCCACTACTTCTTGTGTACCAGCAATGGCTGTCTTGTACTTGCTTAAGAGCTCGTCATGTGAGTGGTGTCTTGATAGACAGAGTGCATAACATCAATGGCTGTAGGTTCATCTAGAGACAAGTTCTCAGCGAGCTTGCGTATGATCCTTCTTTCTATATGGTTCTCAAAGATTTCGCTTAACACGTTCAATACTGGCGGCCTGTCTATTGGATACGAATCTTTTTCGACTTCAACCTTCTTGCCCTGCAAATGAGTGCGTTGGGTCTGTGGGTAGGCGCGCGCCTGGTTGGTGACTTGTTTGTGTAATTCCATGAGTGACAGGATTCTTCATTTCAGAAAGTATGGTCCCTCTCAACACTACTTGCACCTAATCAGCTTATAATGCTCCCTGTGTGCTTCTTGAGCTATATGCTGTACGCTCTTTCTTGTTTATATTCCTGGGCCTACCTCGTGTACGATGAATATGCAGATATTCATTGATTTGAGGACAATATGAAAGCAAATTGCTTGATTGTAAGTATATCAATCAATATATCACCCCCGAGGATTATGATAACAACCTGGTGCTGGCGTGGAGGCGCTAAGGTGTTGAGAATCCTGTAACTGTGTGAGTATTGGATAGACTCATTTTTACCTTGTAGAAATCTGGGCAGCCTATCACACAGGTAAGATCTCTGTGGCTCGTCTATATGAGCAATAAAGGAAGGGGGCAAGGTGGCAACTCCTCGTAACTGATACTCCGAATCTTCCTCTCTTACTGTTGATAAATCGAAGCTATTCTTCCTTGGTTATGAGTTGTTTGTGTACTACGCCAATATTTCGTCTCTAATTTGCGTGTCCATGTTTTTTTTTTTGTATCATTCTTAGCCACTTTAAACTGACATGCGTATATGATTCTAATAATTCATTATAATTTGATATTTTAATTCGCATTTATACATTAAATTTATTTTGAAAGTAGGGTGATGTAACAATATTTTCTAATATGGTATAATCTTTATTCACTAAGTCCATCTTCTATATCTCGAATCCCTCCCGTTTTTTGAGAACTTGGCCTGCTGCAACGATCAACCGGTAAGCCCATACCCTGTGGTATGTATCTCTGGGTGATCATAACTTCGGTGTTTTCACTGATCCTATTTTTGTGCTGTTCTCAGTTGCTTGGTCATACCTACTAATTTCTAGATATTAATAATCCAATCTCTCTGGCTTCTAAGGTATTGTTCTCGTGCCTGTGAACTAGGGGGGTTATTTCTCCTTCTTTCTGATAGATGTTATGTTTTCACTCTCTTACGTACATCGAAGTTCCTTGGTCCTAGACGTTTTTTGTCCTCGAGGAATACACGTTACAGAGCTTCATTGTAAAGGTGCCTTCAATCTGGCATCCAGGGGGTCTCCCATAATTGTTTTGATTTGTTAACGTCTCTATAATTCCTCCTGAGGTCAAGGAATAGATTTTAATTGGATTTAAAGAGAGATAGGGTTCGGGCTTATGCTTGTTACACTGGAAGTCCTTTTAGGGACTACTCCATGCGTACCTATGCTGTGTTCATGTGACTTGGAAGTAGTTTGTTATATTTGCAAGAGATTTACTACGAAGACGGGTTCTCATTTAAAGAATACAAATGTCTTAGAGGAGTTTGTTATTGTTTTGCCTCGTCAACATAGGAGTGCCGATCAGAAGTGAAGGGGATAATTTCGTAGTGTTTTTAATCTACTTCTGCGTAACAGGTGGAGATACACTTTTGTCAGTACAATTAGTTGAGGATGTTGTCTATCCTCCAGCTGTGCATTCTTGACTATATTCTTTTCGTCAATAATAGCATGAGTGTAATCTAGAAATTACACCATCACTGCCAAATGTTTTGATTTCTCTCCTTCTCATAATGTTCGAGAGCCTCTTTGGTTCGTAGAATGGTTGTGTGCTGGTATACTCTAGAATTTAATTTTTTGTACTCTGGTCCACTGAGCTGTGCAAAGTTCGTGCAGTATCCATTGGCTTAGTTTTTTTATCGACGGTGTCAAAGCTACTTTGTTGTAGATACAGCTCTTTGGACTTTTGCAATCTGATAGGTGATTTGAAGTGCCGCTCTCTGTTGTCCCGAGGCGATAATTAAACCTTCTGTTTGTGGGAACTCTCTACCAATCTCCCTTTGCTATCTTTGAGGTAGTATATCTGTATGGATCCATGTGGAGTGCAGTGTTACCGAGAACTCTTTTTCTAATTCCTACCTGGAACACTCACCACACATCACAGCTAATATAGCAACAATAATGACCTGTCGTCATGTGTTGTGATTTATGTTTTGAAATTTGAGTTTTTCATAACTAGGAAATTCCATAGAGTCATTTGTTTTTTTGGTTAGGCTGGTTAAGCATTCTTACAACGGACATTTGGATTTCCAATTTTCTTGATCCAGATATCCAAGAGCCCTTAACGAGTGGAGGCATTGATCTGTTTGAAGTCCTTATTCCTTCCCTGCGGCTCTGTCCTTCTCTCCTGTCCTCCTTTTAGTTCAACGAGATTCTAAATGACGAAATCCTTTGTCACAAATGCCTATGGACAATCTTTATAATGACTTTTAGAGTCACCCAGAAACTGGATACCAAGGAGTTTTTTGGGGAAGAAGTGAGACCCTGTGACCAGGATCAATCAATCAATCAATCATCAATCAATGCTTAGGTCAATTCAACCCGAGGGCTGCGTAAGCTGTAAGCATTTCTACCAACTGAGTTATAGCCACAACCCATGAGACCCAATCTTAAACATGCCAGCTTGTTTTGACCTATTCATAAGAACCAGGAGATGCCCAGATATTTGAGATGTTATAGTAATTTTTTCCACCTGCTCTCTGTTCCACACTGGTACCTATGGTTATCCTGTCTTGATTTCCCCATCTGGGACTTGTGCGATTATTCTCCTTGATTAAAATGCTCATACCCAGCCAGGCGTGGTGGCCCCGCCTTTAATTTGCTAAGCACTTAGGGGAGCATGAGGCAGTTGGATCTCTGTGAGGTCAAAGGCCAGCCTGGCTAACAGAGTGAGTTCCGGCAGCTAGGGTACAGGGAGACCAATGTCTTGAAAGGAACAAAAAATAATAATAAGTTAAATGCTTTAACCTGATTCATTGTGAGCTATCCAAGTGCAAACTTAAAAATCTCATGCCAGTCCAGTTATGTGATAAGATTCCTGTGAGTTTTTGGTGTACTGTGTTCCGATGCACCCTGTTATGCATGCCCACAGAGGTCAGAAGAGGGCATTCAAGACCTTTTTGATTGGAAAAAAAATTATGGATGGTTGTAGGTAAACCATGTGGGGGCTGGAACTGAACCGGTCTTGCAAGGTAGCAAATGGCTTCTTAATTGTTGAGCCAACTCTCCAGCTTCTCTGAGTATTTAATATGGCAAAATGCCTTCAGACCTTCTCCCCGGCCCCAAGCTCACAGTTCCCCATGGGGATTTTCCCCAATAGGAACGAGGAAATAAAGAGGAGAGGGAGATGGGAGAGGAGGAAGACAGTATAAAGCACGGTTAAAGAATGAAGAATAGGGATGGATGAGATAATGACCTAGCAGTTAAGAGCTCGACTGCTCTTGCAGGGACCCGGGTTCGATCCCATCACCACACATGGTGGTTTGAGAACCATCTTAACTCCAATTCAAGGAATCCAAGGTGCCTTTCTGATCCTGTAAGCGCATCATTGCCCGAACAGTGCACAAACCTCAAGACAGTAAACTTCTACACTGAGAATTTTAATTAAGAAATATTTTTGAAAGATTGGCAATGATGACATCACACATATTGAACAGTTGATAAATACAGACATCAAGCGGATTTGTATTAAATGGACAATGAACTGATGATAGATGGTAAATGGTGTAGTTTGATAATGGTTGAAAAGGTAGGACTGACAAGAGAAGAGGACAATGGTGGGATATAGGAAGGATGAAATGTTGGTAGAAAAGGGCAAATGTTCAATATTTATCAGGTGACAGTGGATACAATAGATAATGATAGCAATACAGGTGTATTGGTTACAGTTGTGCTGAATTGTTTTCAGTTGTCACGGTAGGCCATGAGGTGGGAGGGGACCCTCGGGTCAAGGAAATTGCCTTCCATTAGACTAGGCCTGTGGCCATGTTTGGGAAGGATTTCTCTGATTTGTATGAGTATGTCGGGGGGCCCAGATCACTGTGAGTGGTGCCACCCATGGGCAGATGGTCTTATACTTGTAAGAAAGTAGGCTGAGTACAGGCCGGGAAGCCGGGCGGAACAGGCCGGGGAGCAGCACGCAGCACTCCACCCGGTCTGAGACACAGGCCAGGGGCGCAAAGCGGCATTGCAGATCCACAGTAGGGAGGCATTCAGGGTAATTTAGTGATGACTGATGACTTGGGGAAGATGGAAACAACCCTTTTCCTCCCCCAAGAGTTACTGGTTTATGGATGTTATTACTCAGTGGGAACTGAACATAGGAGTGCCATATATGCCGCCTTGATTGGATTTGTGATGTGGTGTGTGTGCGTGGTGTGTGTGTGTGTGTAAAGAGACGAAGAGAGAGATGAGGAGGAGAGAGGGAGTGGAGAGAGGAGAGAGAAAGAGGAGAGATGAAAAGATGGAGAAAGAGGAGGAGTGAGGTAAGAGAAGAGGAGGAGGGAGGGGAGAAGGGAAGAGGTGCGAGGGGAGAGGGAGAGTGAGAGGGAGAGGAAGAGGGAGGAGGGAGGGGGAGGGGGAGGAGAGGGGGAGGGGGAGGGGGGTGAGGGGGAGGTGGGAGGGGAGAGGGGGGAGGAGGGGAGGGGGGGAGGGGGAGGGGGAGGGGGAGGAGAGGAGTGGCAGGCTCTGGAGCAGACATGGATCTTGCCTTCCAGGGGATGCTTAAAGCATTTGGAGATATTCTGGTTTGGTACATTAGAAGTAAGGATATCACTGCCTTCTAATAAAAATGCTTCTACAGACCATTACAAATCATCCACCTTGCAGTGCCAAGATTCAGAAACTGTGACCTGTGCACCTATGTGCACGTGCCTTGAGTGCACACATGTGCACCACCTCCTCAGTTCTGCCAGGTGAGAACTACAGTTATTACACTCTTACACCCAGAGAGGATCAATCACCTGAGTTCCCACAGCCAATTTAGGACACCGTCGCTACCTTTCAGGGCCTTCCCATGTATAAGTCCCAACTCAAGAGCAGCATGCAGCATACCATCTGTCCTGACAACTCCTTTAAAAAAGACCAGTTCAGGGGCCTGGGGAGATGGTTCAGTAGTTAAAGAGTACTGGCTGCTCTTGTAGATGACCTGAGTTCGGTTCATGGCACCCACTTGTTGGCTAACATCAGTCACTCCAGTTGCAAAAGATCAAATACCCTCTTCTGAACTCTATGGCTGTTGCATGTATGAGTGTGATTACATATGTGCAGGCAAAACGTTCACACATAAATACAAATTTTAATAAGTTTAAAAAAAGACCCAAGTTGGCAAGGCACTGAGCATCCCACAGAAAGCTGGGGTAAACAGATTAGTTTTCTTAAGAAACCTTTCAAAATAAAAAAAACCTTTCTGTGGTGTCTTAAACTGCTGGGCTATTATTATTAATTTATACGTTTATGTGTATGAGTGTTATGCCTACATGTGTGTAAGTGCACCTGTGTCGTGCAGTACCCATGTAGAACAGAAGGGGGCGCAAGATCCCCTGGAACTGGAGTTAAAGATGGTTGCTCGAAACTGAACCCAGGTCTTCTGCAAGAGCAACCAGTGCTCTTAACCAATGAGCCATCTCTCCAGCCCAAACTGCTTGGGCAATTTTAACAAGATATCAGACTGAATGGCTCGTAAGTAACAGCTATATCGATGTCTCAGGGCTACAGAGGCTAGACATCCAAGTGGAAAGTGCAAGCAGGCCCATATGGTGTGCACAAGGGCCTCATTCATGAATCATATATGGGACCTTCTTTGTGTGTGTACATGCGTCTGGCTGTCTGTTTATCTGAGTGTAGTACAAGTGTGTGCCCACAGAGGCCAGAAGAGGATGTCAAAACCTTTGGAGCCAGAGTGACAGGCGGTTGTGAGCCAACTCACACAGGTGATGGTATCTGAACGCTGGTCCTTATAGTGTGTGGGAGGGGCTCTTAACCGCTGAGCAATCTCTTTAGTTCTATGGTATCTTCTCACTGTGTCCCGGCACTAGCATCGCGGAATGGATTAGGCAGTCTCTGGTGCCTTTTAAAAAGGGCACTAATCCAAATCATGAGGGATCCACCCTCAGGATCCAATCACCTCCCAAGGAACCCACTCTTGACCTTGTCATCTTGGGAGTTTAGCTTAACACTTTTAATGTTTTATTTGTATGTGTTTAGGCGTTGGCTATGTGTGTGAAAGTACAATGTCTATGGAGGCCAGAAGACAGAATTGGATCCCCTGGAACTGGAGTTAGGGACAGTTGTTAGCCAGTATGTGGGTGTGGAAACCCAACCCAGGTCTTCTACAAGAGCAACCAGTGCTCTTAACGGCTTAGCCACTTCTCCAGCCCCCAGCATACAGATTTATGAGGGGACACTGACACCCAGACCTTTCCACCCTCCTATTTTCTCCTTGAATATTAACATCCCAAAACTGCAATCCTCACAACAAATGAAGCTATCGTCCTACCACAATGACTGTATGGGGCAGTCTAGGTTCATCATTGCGTGACACAGCGCTATGACTCCATTGTCTTCCAGTCGATTCGATGACATGTCGAGCAGAGAGAGGGATTTATTGCAAGGAAGAGCTTCAAAGAGGTGGCCACAGGCGACAAAGTTGAGACAGCAATAAGACAACCTGCAAAGAGGATCACACATGTCATCAGCTTGGGTCACCTGCATGCCTCCTGCAAAGACTTGAGTTCTTCCTATACTGAATTTCCACTTTGCAAGAAAAGGTGTTGAAGTGGACTGGTGGGATGGCTCAGTGGGTAAGGGCGCTTGCTGCCAAACCTGACCACCGGAGTCTGATCCTTAGATCCCACATGATGAAAGAACTGACTCCTGCAAGTTGTCCTCTGATGGCTATCTGGACACTGCGGCAGGCACACATGCTAAATTGCAATGTAAAGACTTTTAAACAGTTTTTAAATACTCCATTTTACTTTAAAATATCACCCTAGAGATATATCACCATAGACTTTTCCAAATCAATTGTTGAATTTGCCAACAAAATCTGCCAACTTATTTGCAAAATGCTCAATATACTAAGACATCTACTCATATCAGAAATTTGTCCATGTTGGAGAACACTGCCAAAGGGGAGTACCTTCCACTGAAAATGGTTTTACTGTGTGTGTGTGTGTGTGTGTGTGTGTGTGTGTGTATGTGTGTGTGTGTATGCCAGAGGACAACCTAAGCCCATCCTCTAGAACATCTTCCACATCCTGAGGGACAGGCTCTCTCCCTAGCCTGGAACTCATAGAACATGCTTATGGGCTTTCTGCTGAGCCCTGAGATACTCCTGTCTCCACCTCTCCAGTGTGCTCCTTCACCTGGCTCTTTTTGCATGGGTTCCAAGAATCAAACTCTTGTTTTCATGCTATTACTCCAGCCCACTCCTATTGTTTTTATGGGCTAAAGACTACAGTATATATTTAAATTTTAAATAAGTACTTGAAATAACTCATGATCAATATAACTCACAATTACTTGGCACTGAGTGGACTTCAATCTACTCTAGATCACCAGGGAGCAATTTACGTAATAGGTTTGTCTTTCATGCGTTTTTCTTTTTTTGTCTTTCCAAGACACCGTCTCCCTATAGCCCCAGCTGTCCTGGAACTCACTCTGTAGACCAGGCTGGCCTTGAACTCAGAGATCCTCCTGCCTCTGCCTCCCGAGTGCTAGGATTAAAGGCGTGCACCACCATGCCCGGCAAACTTTTCTACTTCTGAACTATTCAACTTTGTATAGTTCAGTTTTCTCCTTTTCTATTAAAAGTTTCTGGGCTACAGAGATTGCTCAGTGGTTAAGAACACCTGCAACTTTCGCAGGGGACCCAGGTTCATTTCCCAGTATCCATATGGTGGCTCACAACTGTTAAATTCCAGTTGAAGAGGCTCCAAGCCCCTCTTCTGGCCTCCAAAGGTACTACACTCATACACATTTCTTAAAGTTTAGCTTCAAAGTTTTCAGTTGCTAGAATTAACTAGAATTTTACTACACCAATTAAACTGCAAATTCACCATTCCCCCAAATACAAAACTTTCAGTACCACAGGATGCTACAATTAGAAAATTCAGTTGAACTGCTGTCATGTATCAGGTCATAGTAAAAAGGGAACACCAAATATTCTTTAAAACTGATGCTATGCCCCGCACACAAGTTGTATATGACACAGGTGAATTTCATATTTGGACTTAGTTCCTATCAAGAATCCTCATTATGATTGCTGGGCGTGGTGGCACATGCCTTTAATCCTAGCACTTGGGAGGCAGAGGCAGGCAGATCTTTGTGAGTTCGAGGCCAGCCTGGTCTACAGAGCAAGTCCCAGGACGGCTGGGGCTACAGGAGACCCTGTCTCGAAAGGACAAAAAAGAAAAAAAAAAAAAAAGCCTCATTCTGATACGTACAGATTCCAAAAAATTTAAGCAAAAATGACAGTATGGCAGCAAGCATTTCACCTAAGCGACACTACACACTGGTTTTTTCATAAACAAATCATCTCTGTAATGGTCTATAGTCTCAAACTCTTATATTTCATGTGTGAGCTGCACATGTGTATAATTGCATATGAATCCATGATTGAATGAGACACTGTTGTGTAACAATTTCCTCCAACATAAATCCTTCCACCTTGAGGATGCATTGAGAGGGACATGAACCATTATATCATCCTGTCCAGACAGGATCTAAGGATCATTAGGCTCAGGAAGTAAATAACTCAAAAGCTTCAGGAAGTCTCTGAAATTGACCTAGTTCTCCAGGCCCCTTCCCTCCCCTCCCCTTCCTCAAGCATATACAAAGATTGGGAAACTGCTGAGATGTTTTCAGACCAGCTGGGACATCTGGAAGAAACAAGAGACAAACGGAGCTATGTAGAAAATGTTTATCAGACCAGCCTAACTGCCTGGCAGAGTGTGGAACCAACTGCATGCTTTGGAAAGGCTACTCTCCAATCAGCTGAGGTGCCGCAATTTGTGCAGCAAGTTCCCCGCTTCCTTCTTTCGTAAGTTGTTACTCATGCTGGACTGCACTTGAGCGATATACTTGGGAGTCACTTCTGCCCCATAAGCAATTCCCACCAGTACTACTGCAAGCAACTCCAATAAAACTCATTGTTTCACCACCAGGATTTTGGTGCTTTCCTTATTTTGTCTGCAATTGGTTCCCTACCTGGGGTGATAGACATTTATTTACATCTCCCCAGAAATACTGTCAACACAGATAAAAATTAATTGTGTCTCCATGTTTTGTGTCATGTGACACCATGTGTCTTTGAGCATGCCCCTATCTTAAGGCATTTCATTCACAGAACAGTGTAAGTTACTTATGTGGCTTCCATTCTTTACCAATGGAAGAATCTGTTCTTTCCATGTACAGGGGGTACCTCACTGTGTAGATTAGCTACAAGCAAATGGTAGACACTGGAAGAACCAGCTGTTACCCAGGATATATAAAGCCCTCACTTAGAAACGAGTCAAATGAATGTGTTTTTTTAATGAATGTTTTCTTATTTATGTGCTCCCCTGGCCTGCCTGCCAGTATTTCTCCAGGAGCATCATCATGTTTCTTAATGATCATCAAGACCATTAAGCTGTGGATTCCATATAAGGCATCATAGAGCTTATGCTGTGTCTCAAGTCTGTCTCAGAGTGTCCCTCCTTGAATGTGCTCTGCTTACTAATAGGACCCCTGAGGCATGGAGAAGTGACTGAATCCAACGATGCATCCATGTTCTCCTGCATCCCTGAGTGAGCATCGGACCCCTCTGCCGGCTTCTGCGACCTCCTCAGGGCTTATTTCCCCCCAGACAAACTCACAGCAGTGTCTCCAGGATACAGGATGGATTCTTCAAGGCTTCACACAAGATCCGCACCCCTTGGTTCTTCAAAGGATTTTCTACCAATGAGAGACGCTTCACCTTGTTGCAGAGGAGGAGCGAAGTAATAGCACTGCAGGCGTGACTTCTGATGTTACACTTTCCCAACCTGTACACGAGACACACGAGCATCATGGGCTGGGAACAGAGGCCACAATGTCAGGACTCCCAGGCCCCAGGCCCCAGGCAGATATTTACTGCATCAGAAACCAGACGGGGGGGGGGGGACGACACAAACATGTTTACCCCAGACCCCTGACAGATACTTCCTCATAGGAGCCAGTCAGGAGAAAAAACATGTTTTTCCTAATTCAAAATGTTTCACAGTTGCCTTGTGGTCAAGGCCCCCTTTCTTCAAGGACTTCAACTCCTGATTAGCTACCCAAGTAACCTACCCCCTTAAAAACCCTAGCAGACAGCCACTTCATGGATGGCTTTACTCATTCCTGAGCTGAGTGGGAGTCCCTGTGTCTCCCTCCCCAATAAAATTCTATTTTCTGAGCCCCCCCCCATCTCCTCTTGGCATCTCTGGTCACCTCTAATATAAGTTAATTTATACAAGTATAATTTATACAAATGCTCTAAATTCCAATCCTGTGCATGCCAATCCACATCTATACTGTAGACTTGTTTAACACACAGGCATCTAGTGACTTAGGAAAGAGTCTCAGCCACCGTGTTCTGTAGCAATGTCCTCTGAGATAGAACCATCCATCTTGTAAAGCTCAAGACACAGAACGATCTAAGGTGAAGTGAAACACCTGCAGGGAAGCTTGTTAAGTCCAAGAAGTAAATAATCCAGATAGCTTCAGGAAGTTCTCAAGACTGACTAGATTCACTAGGCCTCTTCCTCTGAAGCAATATATGAACAGTTAAGACTGCTGATACTCTCAGATCAGTTGAGATGCCCAGAAGAGGCTTAGAACAATGGAGGTGGTTGGAAAGGACCTACAGGTTGTAGGGTATACTTCAAGTTTCTAAATTCTGTGATCCATGACCTGCATTGGGATGGGTTTTGGTGATGCAGTTGTCTTTGAGTCATTTCTGATCCTGTAAGTGACCCTCCATCCATACGCTCATGATTAATCCCAATGAAACACACTGAATTCACCAAGGTGGTCTTTGGCAGCATCCCTACTTTGGCCTATCATTGGTTCATTATGTAGGGTGAGTAGAAGCTTGCTCATGTATCTCCAGGAACAGTGTCCCATAATGCAATGTGGGGTTTTTTTTTTTTTTTTTTGGCTAGGAATGGTTTCATTCTCCAGAATATATTTGGAAATGTTTGTAGATACTATTGGTTGTCATAACAACCAACAGAGATGTTATTGGCATCTAATGGCTGGAGGCCAGGGATGCTGCTAAGTCTCCAAAGGGTAGGCAGACCCCCATTGAAAAAATGATCTGGAACCTAATAATCGGATCACCAATATCACTATAATGAAACATACATACATACATACATACACACACTTTCAGTCACTCACAGGGTCCCTCTGTTTCAGATGCTAGCCACATACCTCAGTATGTTTGACCTGTGCTTCTAAAGTTCCTGTCACCCACACTTCAGGTTTAATTTACTTAAGATGAATAATTTAGTGACTTACACTTTGGCCAGCTTAGTAAAATATGATAAAAGATATGAATGGTTAGATAGAGAACACAGGACAAGGTCAGGAAGGGTCCCAAGCACAGGAACTTTTGACTCATGGATGTAGGGGGCTCCAAGTGGATAGATTTGCCAAACTAAAATACCTTTTATTATAGTTTCCAGTTACTGTGATAAAACACTCTGTTCAAAAGCAACTTAGGGAAGAATTTGTTTGGCTTCTACTCAAAGCATCACTGAAGGAATGAAGAGCAGAAACTCAAGCAGGAACTTGGACACATGCAATAGAGGATGTGAAGAGAAGAGCCATAAGGAGCCAAAGAGTCGTGGAAGGCTCTTGACATGGCTAACTGGACCTGAATTGGCAGGCCAGCCTTCCTAAAGCCTTACCAACCCATCATTCCCAGGACTAAGGCACCTGTCTCACAGCCTTGAGATACCGCCCTACTTAGCCCAAGACAAGAGAAGGCTTTCAAATTAGTCAAAGACACCAGGCCTTGGCATCTGATGCATTCCAGCTGGGCTTAAGGAATCAAATCCTCCCTCTCTGTTCATTAGGTGGCAGGCATTGCTCGTCCACACAAGGGACTCTCTGTCCTACATGGCTGTATACTTACTCTGGTAAGTATAAGTCTATATTCTTTGCCTGTTGCAGGTCTGGCTCTGGTTCTTATTTTATTTTTGGTCTTTTCAAGACAGGGTCTCCCTGTAGCCCCAGCTGGCCTGGAACTCGCTCTATAGACCAGGCTGGCCTTGAATTCACAAAGATCCGCCTGCTGGAACTCGCTCTATAGACCAGGCTGGCCTTGAACTCACAAAGATCCGCCTGCCTCTGCCTCCCGAGTGCTAGGATTAAAGGCATGAAACTCTCCAAAAATCTAAGAGCAAACATGCTGTGGTTGCTGGCTTACTCCTGTATTCACGCTATGTCAGCTCGTCATCTTATACACGTCCCAGATCCACCTGGTCATGGTGGTCTGGGCCATCCTACATTGATTAATAATCAACCAGTCACACACACACACACACACACACACACACACATGCAATACAAAAAAAAAGGGGATACATTCTAAATACAGTGATACATGTAATACTTTTTTCTTTGATAATTTCATAAAAAGCCTATCAGTCAGGGCGTGGTGGCACACGCCTTTAATTCTAGCACTTGGGAGGCAGAGGCAGGTGGATCTCTGTGAGTTTAAGGCCAGCCTGGTCTACGGAGTGAGTTCCAGGCCAGCTGCAGGGGCTGCAGGGAAACCCTGTCTCAAAAAGACAAAAAAAAAGCACATCAGAATAGATAGGAACTTCTGTACACTAGTTATGTGAGTTCGTGGGTTGCTATGAATCTTATTGAGTGAATGCACCTTATTTTTTCTCCTAATTCTCCCTACTTAGGGAACATTACTAGATTCTGTAAAGCTTTGGCTGGTATTTTTTAGTTGCAGCATTTGCTTAGATGTATTACATCAGCAAGAGCGTTATTTAGCCATCAAGAGTCAAATTAGGGCATTTTCAGGAAAATAGATGGAGTTAGAAATCATATAAAGGCCAGGCATGGTGGTAACACATGCTTTTAATCCTGGCACTCAGGTGGAAGTAGGCAGATCTCAGATCAAGTCCAGCCTGGTCTATATAGTGAGTGCCAGGCCAGCTGGGGAAACAGAGAAACTGTCTCAAAACAAAACGAAAAGAAATGATATTAAGCAAAAATGAGCCAGATTTGAAAGAAAAATTTTGCGTAATTTTCTCATCTGTGTTACCAAGATTTTTTTCAAAAAAAGCAAGAGAAGTGAGACTATTTAGAGGCAGAGAGGAGGAAGGTAGGGATGAGACTGAAGAGGGGGTTCATATGGCTGAAGTACACTGTATACACATTACAAAACACACCATTCTGTACACATTTGTGTGGCTCAGCAGGGAGCGGCACTTGCTGCCAAGGATGACAACATAAGGTTGATCTCTGCAACCCACAGGGGCGAGGAGAGACCAACTCCTACAGGTTGTCCTCTGACCTCCACAAATTCCCCACACTAAATAACCAAATGTGATAGAATCCAGACATGTTAGTGTATCGGGATTAAGATCATAAAAAAAAACAAAACAAAACAGACTCAGGGCTGGAGAGATGGCTCAACGGTTAAGAGCGCCGACTGCTCTCCGGAGTACCAGGGTTCAATTCCCAGCACCCACATGGTGGCTAAGAACTGTCTTAGGCTGGGTGTGGTGGTGCACACCTTTAATCCCAGCACTCGGGAGGCAGAGGCAGGTGGATCCCTGTGAGTTCAAGGCCACCCTGGTTTACATAGCAAGCTCCAGGCCAGCTGGGACTAAAGGGAGACCCTGTCTCAAAAAAAAAAAACTTGCATAAATACTTGCGAATCTCATTATGGGAGATGCTGGAGAGATGGCTGCCGTGGTTATGAGCACTTACTGCCTCTGTAAAGGATCAGAGTTTAAATCCCAGCACTTAGGCTGGGCAACCCACAACTCCCTGTATCTCCAGCTCTAGTGAATCTGACACACTTTTCTGGCCTCTACAACATGTGCATTCATGCCATGTGTGCATACATATAACTCGTAAAATTAGAAGACTGTAAAATTGAAACTCACTTTGTATAATGTGTGGTAATGAAAAGCAAAAGTTTAAACTCAAAAGCCATAAGATTGTAAGAAGGAGCACTGAGTAGGCACAGCCCATTTGACTTACAGAAGGTCTTCCACTTTGCATGATGGTTCTTGTAGCACCTGACACAGTTTCTGAACCTCTTGGCAAGAGAGATTAGTGCCGTAGAGGTTCAGGTACTTCAGACGAGAATTGTTAGGAATTGTTTGAAATAATAATGAAGCATTGTTTCCAAAGCCAGACAGGTGGGAACACCTGAGAAATAAAAAGAAATGCTTTGTATGAGGACAGACTGACACGAGGTGGGGGATTTTGCATACAATCTGTTGCCTTCCATGCTGGCTATTACAGCTGCAGCCCATAAAATCTTACTGGTTATCCACACTAAGGCTTAAGCTGCTTAGACCTCTTCTACTTCTGCGTAACACGAGCATTCTAAGGAAATTCAGATTCATCCCATATTAAACTCTGACTAATGCCTTCAATACAATACAGACACTTGTGTTTGTGTTGGTTTTGTAGGTTTTGTAGACTGTATATCCCAAGGGAACTGGGCCATTTCTGTTTAAGCATGAATGTTTCAAGTAGCACAAGATTGGGTTACTCATCAATCATAGGCTAGGGAGGGGCTCACAGAGCCCTCCCTCTCCCTGCTCAACTACTGCCTACTGGTAGATTCTAGAGGAGGAGCAGAGGATGGGAATTGAACCCAGGTCCTCTGCAAGAGCATCCAGCCATGTCTCTCAGCCTCTGTAATCAGAATTTTTAATTAAAGTCATCTTTTCACAATTTCATACATGTGTATATACACACACATACACTCACCCCTACCCTGTCTGCCCCCCCCCCCGCATCACCCCAACTCTTCTTCCTACAAGTATCTTCGTCACATTCCTGGGTTTTGGTTAAAGAAAAGCAGATTTGAACTTTTGCTTTTCTCCTTTATTCCTTTTCAAGAATGGGAGAAATTTAAAACCCAGCCAAGTTTCTTCATGACTAATGAATATGACTGTGATGACTAAGAAGGTAATACTGCTTTGGAGAGATGACTCAGCGGCTAGGAGTTTGTACGGCTTTTGCAGAAGAATGGAGCTCGGTTCCCAGCACCTACATACACTGGGGAGCTCACAACCACCTGAAACTCTAGCTCCGTGGGAACTGACACTCTCTGCTTCCTCGTGCATACGTCCCTACAGAAACAGGATACACGTACACAGAAGTAAAAGTAAAAGCTAAACCCGAAGTTAACATTGTGCCAAGAATATAGTCAATTTGTGTTGGCTTTTACTAAGTGTGTATATATATGTGCACAAAGTCTAGGTATATAGCCATTTATAAATCATATAGAGGTATTTGTAAATCAGATGCTTAGAGTGGGTATACTATACATACATACACACACACATACTCAAGGTGACACAAATATTCAAATACTCCTGGTATTACTATATTCAACACTTTGAACAGAAGATCTTCATTTACACTTTGATCATTCTACAAAAGAAAGAGTATATTTCTAGTTACTTAAAGGATTAGGTTACTATCAAACTTACGTCAAGCTTTGGAGCTTACAAACAGGCTCAGATAGTGCGTCACAGAGAATCTTAAGGCGATTTTCATCCAACCTACAGTTGTCCAAATCTAGCACCTGGAAGTTCTTGCTAAACACTAAGCACAAGTTTTCCCAAAAAAAGGTATTACTTCTGTAATGGAGATAACACACACTGTTATTACCTAATAGTTTTTTCAATTCAAGACATTCCTAAGACAGGCAGATCATTCCCAAACCAATCAAAGCTGTGAGTCAGACTTAAATGGGGGTTAGATGAGGGTTCATCCAGGTAAAGGTCAGCATAACACATTAATTATGAACGTGAGCCCCGGGGCTAGAGAGATGGCTCAGCAGTAAGGAACACTAGCTGCTCAGGACAGGGGTTCTATTCTCAGCATGCACATGGTGACTCACAACCGTCTGTAACTCCAGTTCCAGGGTATCCAACATTCTTCTGGCCTTCACAGGGATAGCACACACACATGGTACACACACACACACACACACACACACACACACACACACACACACCAATACTCATGCACAAAATAAAATCTGGGCTATCAGTCAATCATAGAGCAGGGAGGGGCTCACAGGCCCCTACCTCTCCCTGCTGAACTACTACCTACTGGTGGATTCTAAAGGAGGGGTAGCCATCATCTCCAACCACATCTGCACAGGTTATTGCACCAGGCAACAGTGGACAGTTCCAAATTCATGGTCACACCAACAGCCCTAGTTAAACTCAATGGGTCACTAAAAAAACTCCAAAACTCAGGAATATGAAGAAGGTAATTTTGGAAGTTGATGTGGGAAGAGAGGACAGGGTGGGGGTGACAGAATACCATATATATATATATATATATATATATGTGTGTGTGTGTGTGTGTGTGTGTGTGTGTGTGTGTATTAAACTGTGAAAAGATAAGTTTAATTATAAATTCTAATTACAGAGGCTAGAGAGATGGCTCAGCAGTTAAGTCTACTGGGTGCTCTTGCAGAGGACCTGGATTCAGTTCCCAGCACCCATATGGCAGGTAACAATGGTCTATAACCCTAGTTCCAAGGGAATCTAACACCCTCTTCTGACCTCTGTGGGCTTTGTATGACATGGATGCACAAACAGGTCATACATTCATACACATAAAATAAATAAAAGTTTAAAAAATTAAAAATCGGGCTGGAGAGATGGCCTAATGGTTAAGAGTGCTGACTGCTCTTGCAGAAGACCGGGGTTCGATCCCCAGCACCCACATGGCGGCTGAGAACCGTCTTTAACTCCAGTTCCGGGGGAATCTGACACCCTCTTCTGACCTCCGCAGCATTGCATGACACAGGTGCACAAACCTACATGCAGGCAGTACATTCATACGATAATAAAAATAAAAAATAAAAATAATTTTAAAAAATTAAAATTCTTAATGTGGTTGCACAGGCCTTTATTCCCAGCACTCGGGAAGCAGAGGCAGATGGATCTGAGCTTGTGGCCAGCCTGGGACTACAGGGAAATCCTATCTCAAAAAGACAAAAATTAAAAATTCTAATAACAAGACAGAAGCAAGGCCTGGATGAATGTGAAATTGAGGACTGTTCCCAGGAAGATTATCAACTGTCTTATGTATCCATCACACCCTGTTTCAGTAAAAAAAAAATTGATTTATCTGACTACAGGTGACTATTTGGGATTCCTGAATGAGCAGTAAATGCCATCCAATAACATCATGGAAAGTCGTTCTGTATTTGAGAGATCAGTATGAGCTGGTAGCCAGAAGCCAAGGAAAGAATTTAAGGCAAGTTCAGTGGAGCCAAGTACCATGTGGTCCAACTCCAAACAAGGCCCCAGTTCCCCTAGTCCTCTCTCCAGCGTAGTTCCCAGGACACCACGAAGGGAGGAAAAGTCAGTTCCCAGAACCAGGACATGCCGAGTATACCATGGATGGAATATGGAAGAGAGTCAGGCACTGAAATGATACGGCTTTCATTTCTATCTCACACTGGTCTGTGATGTATATAAAATGTATAAAAAATATTAGTTCTTATTTGTACAACTGAGAAACTCAAGATGTTGCAGCCCAGGTTCACAGAGCTCCAAAGAGCAGTATCAAGAGTCAAGAGAAAGACTTTCCAACTAGGCCATCAAATACTCAAGCTTGGAAACAGAACTTAGGACATATGCTAGGGAGATGGGCTCAGTGGCTTACAACACTTGCTTGTGTAAATGTGAGGACCCAAGTTCAGATCTGCAACATGGGTATAAAAGCTGGCCACTGGGCTGGAGAGATGGCCTAAGAGCCATCTCTTAGGTTAAGAGCACCGACCGCTCTTACAGAGGACCCGGGTTCGATCCCCAGCACCCACATGGCGGCCGAGAACCATCTGAAACTCCAATTCCAGGAGAACTCCAGTTCCAGGGGAATCCGACACCCTCTTCTGTCCTCCGTGGCATTGCACGACACGGGTGCACAGACTTGCATGCAGACAGTACATTCATACACGTACAGAAATAAATTTAAAAAAATTTTTTTTAAAAAGCTGGCCACAGCCACATGTGCCTGTTGCCTTAGAATCAGAGGACAGAGACAAGTGGATCCAGCCTAGTAAAATGATGAGTTTCTGGATTAGTAAGAGACTCCCTCTCAAGGGAGAAGGGCAGGGAGCGATAAAGACGCCGGACATTGTCCTCTGGCTTTTAATGCATTTGCACAGGTATCACACACACACACACACACACACACACACACACACACCTCCGAAATACTCATAAGTATGACAGATAAAGTAAGTACATTTCTAAACCTTATTAATCCCGGGCAAGTTTCATTTTCAAAGATGCGACGCACAGAGAGGTGAAGTTTCCTTAACTTATTAGAAGAAGTCAGGCAGTTTGAAGCTTCTAACAACATGTCATTATTCAAAATATCAATGGTCAGTTCTTCAAATAAATCCATCACTTGTGTTTGAAATCTTCCCTCCTGGAGTTCAATTAAAGTATAGGTCAGATCTTTAGTACGTATTACTTTGTCAATGCGATTCTGCTGACTTAAGCTTTTAAGGCATGCAAGTATCTCCTGCCGGATCTCTTTTGATGGTAGGAAACCTATGGACGGTTGTAGCAGGTTGAACACTCTCTCAGTGGTAATTCCAAACACAAATGCTCCTATCTGGAGCCATTGGGTTTGGAAGTGAACATAAATTTCTCTTAAAAGTTCAGGTAGGCTTCTAATGGCTGGGTTAGGCTTGTCCTTGGTTTGTCTGAGGAAGTAAAACAAGGCAGCGAAGTAGGATTGCAGTTGGCGATTGTGAAACACAAAGCCCTTCCCTCTCTGATGGAGAAGACTAATCCCCAGCCACACTGCCTCATCAGATTCCGTGATTCCATTCCTCCTCAGATCTCCTGTGCTGAATACAAATGTATGATTCCACATTCCCTCTATGGCCAACGTACATAGGTTTCTCAGCTGATCTCTGTTTTGTTTCAATGGACGGTTGGCAGTCCTTGATCTGAATGAGCTTACTACAAAGTGTGTGCAGACAGCTGTATCAGTGTAGGGGACAATGTTATATCTTTCACCCCTGTCATACTGCCATTTTAAACAACCACAGATCATCCAACATATATTGAGGCTTGAGCACGTGCTAATAAGAGGCGAAATATGGTTTTGCAAATATCGAAAGGCTTCCGAACCTTCCTCCCTACTTTGGAAAAAATACTGGAAAAACTGCTCTTTTAATTCCTCCTGGAGTCCAACCATAATTATGGTCCTTGGAAACTGCAACAAGTAATAGACTTTTGGCAGAGACAGTTGTCCCAATTCAAGAATCAGAGAGGATTTGGGGAGCATTCTTTTCTGTAGCAAACTACTCAAGACAATTTGTATTGGCTGCCTCTGCCTCCAGTCCTCGCACAGGTTCGTTCTGAGTTCCAAGTCAAATTTCAGGCTATCAAATCCATCCAGGATGAACAAGATTTTCTCTGGCTGGGAAAAAATATTATTAATCATCTCTGAAGATTCAGGCCAGTCTCTGGAGATGAGCTCCACTAAGCTTGTCTCTGACAGGGAATTCAATTCGTAGACATAGATGAAAAAAACAAATGTAAATCTGTCCTTCCATAATTTTCCTTCTGCCCAATCCAACATCACTTTTCTTAGGAAGGTCGTTCTCCCAAATCCATCATCACTTTCTACAACCATAGTGATGGCTTTAGTCTCAGAAGAAAATGCGTTTCGCAATGCCTGATATTCCACTTTTATTATTTCTTTATAGAAACTCTCGGGGATTTGACGGCAGCTCTCATTATACCATGCGAGTTGAAATTTTTTCTTCATATAGTCTTTGTATTTATTTGGCTTACCTGAGGTAGTGAGATCAAGAAATAAAGCAGTTAGGGAAAAAAAAAGTACACTCCCTGGAATAATTCCCACATTTTTCCTGTACACGTATTTAATGGCTGATCTACACATTCATCTGGATGACCAGTGAGGGTGTGGACCCTAAGGGAAGAAAGGAGGAAAGGGCCACCCACCCGTTCCTCTATCATAGACAAAAGCAGGGACCCAATCCCTATGTCAAAATGGGCACATGAACACTTTAGGCCTAATATAGAGAAGTCTCTGGGTACGGGTAGTCCTTGACCGAGAAGTCTGTAGTGCTTGACAGTAAACTTGACTTTTGTTTTGCCCTGAACTCTTTGCTTGTCTTTTAATTCAACCCATAGAGGGAAAAGTGGGTCAAGCAGCCAGCTATCACCTTGCTACCCAACGTGGGGCCCAGACCCTACACTTCCCCCCCACACTCCCAAGGGTATAACCCATTTGAAATACTGCCCATAGAAACATTATAAACAACACTCAAAGCTCTCTTGCAAGTCATAGCTGCTATACAGCATGATCTGGGTGTTACAGTCCCCATTTGGAAAGGATATGGTACTTTCCCATTAGAAAATCCATAAACACTTCCATCTGCAGAAAGTCAGTCGTGAACTAGGGCTGAGAATATCGCTCATGAGTCTAAATATTTCATATCCTCAGTAAGTCATTAAGGTATATTCTAATTTTAACTTTTCAGTTTGATGAAAGTTCATTATTCTGTACTTATTCAAAATGAAGATTTACTTCAGACAGAATGCAACAAGTCTTGAGAGTCCAGGATTTGTATGGCACATTGGCCTGGGTTAACCCAAGTACATCTTGCTGGGTGTGGTGGTTCATGCCTTTAATCCCAGCATTTTGAAAGCAGAGGGAGGTGGATCTTAGTGAGATCAACTACACAGAAGTTCCAGGTCAGCTGGGGATACAAGAAGACTGTCAAAAAAAACCCCCACAAAACTCCAGCTACATTCACCTCATAATTTGGGGTGAGTTATTTAATATATATCTGGGTCAATGTCCTTTGTCTTCAGTCAAATGAGATGTTAATAAAAATCTTTTTGGTCATTGAAGGGGGTAGTTCTAAGAACTTTAGTGGGCTGCTGGTACACAGTGTCCTGCACTGATATTTTTCTATGGGCTTCTGGGCACAAAGGTGTCTGAGGACAGGGTGTCTACCATCTTCCGCTGAGGTTTTAATAAACCTTTAGAAGTTAGAGCTGCTACATTAGAAATGCTCAAGTATTTGTTAGAATAACCAAATATTTGTATAGATTTTAAAATGCCATTTTAGAAAAATGCCATTTTAGAAAATAGATTCATTCTAGTCACCCATTATAAAAAGTGTTGAGTGCGAGTCCAGTGTGATGCCTCAGGGGGGCTCTGTGGGTAAAGGCACCTGCCTGAGGACCCAAGTTCAATGCATGGGACCCACATGCAATGCCTAGAAGTTGTCATCTAGTCTCCACACATGTAGTGTTGTGTAGATGCATACATATAAACAGGAGTTGGAGAGAGGGCTCAGCAGTTAAAAGTGCATATTGCTCTTGCAGAGAACCCGTACACTTCCAGTGCACACGTCAGGATCTGAGACCTCTGGTCTCTGCTGAAATATGCACTCATATGTGTGTGCATGCACACACACACAAATAATTTAAAAATCTAAAATAAATAGATCAATAAATCAGTGTAAAAACTCTGCATGTGTGAGAGTTTATATGACTGAGTTGGATCAGGATCACATGGAGTTGAATTCATAGCTACTTAATTTGAAACCATAAGGTCTAGGTTATTTCGGTTATACCAGGCTTACTATACTTAATTCCAGAAATTTCTTTCAACCTGCCTTACTCCACAATGTATGCCTTACTCCACAATGCAGTATACTGCATATACTCCACAATGAAAGTGACTAATTAGGATGGTTTTTTCTTTTTTGGTATTTTTGAGACAGGGTCTCCCTTTAGTCCCAGCTGGCCTGGAGCTCACTATGTAGACCAGGCTGGCCTTGAACTCAGAGATCCATTTGCCTCTGGGATTAAAGGTCTGCCGCTGGGATCAAAGGTGTGCACCACCACGTGCAGTGTTTCTTTTTTTTTTTTTTTTAAGAACCATTATGTTGCCTAGAGAAAATGTGGACCACAGCTAGTAAGAGATCTTCAGACAAAATACAGGATGCGCGACAAGAACCCAAAGCTGCGTGGCAGACATGGTGCCATTCAATGCCGTATTCCACAGAGACTCCCTGGGGGAGCAGGCACCCTCATGTGGCTTTCAAGGACATTGGGATCTAGTGATGTTACATGAGGCAGGAGACCCTCAGTCCGCAAATTCTAGCTTAACCCATAAGAAGCTTTGGTAAACTGTCTCTGCCTATTTGTGTCCCCTCCGGTCTGTCTGTCTGTCTGTCTGTCTGTCTGTCTGTCTGCAGGCCTGCATCCCCACCTGCCTGCCTATGTGCTTGCATCTGCTGATGTGCCCGCACCTATGCCTGTCCACCTGTGTCTGTGTGCTTCTCCATGGTCCTGACTCTGAGTTCATCATGTTCCTACCATGTGCCCCATAGCATGGCTGCCCAGCTGCTTGTCTGCCTAATGGTGACGGAGATGATGGTGTCTGTTTGCACAAGCGCATATCTGTTTCTGCGCTTGCTTGTTTGCTCGCGTGCATGCCTGCGTAGGTGGTTGCCTGCGTCTAGATGGATGGCTGTGTGTTGATGGATGGCTTTGTCCCTCTCTTGTCTATTTCTCTGTGTGCCTGTCTGCCTGACTGCATCCCTGGCTGCATGTCTGTCTGGTCTGTGTTATCTCTGTGTGTGTGTGTTATCTGTGGGCACGTGTGTGCTTGTGTCTCTGGGGCTATGAGCTGGCGCACACCTCTGCATGTGAGTGCCCGTGCACGTGAGCAGAGGGGCTCATGCCCAGGAATTCTGGCCAATTATTAAAAAAAAACAAAGGAAGGGGGCTGGAGAGATGGCCTAGTGGTTAAGAGCGCCGACTGCTCTTGCAGAAGACCCGGGTTTGATCCCCAGCACCCACATGGCGGCTGAGAACCATCTTTAACTCCAGTTCCAGGGGAATCTGACGCCCTCTTCTGACCTCCGTGGCATTGCATGACACGGGTGCACCGACCTACATGCAGATAGTACATTCATACACATACGAAAATAATTTTTAAAAAAAGGAAGAAGAAACAGAAGGGAATCGACTCCACACGAAGGTGTCCTCTGGCCTCCACACACACACACACACACACACACACGTCAGCCATGTATGCACACACGTACACATGCACATGGAGTATTTAGAATTTATTGTGCCCATCTCAGCCAATTTAGTCATCAGATATGACCTCATAGTCATTCGGTCATAGAACTGACTTGTTTTGGAACAGAAACATAGAAGCTTCTTAGATTAAGGTAGAAAGATCAAAAAACTAAGGACAAAAATGCCATCAACAAACCCTATTGCTTTATATGAGAACTTAATAAATGGAAGAAAGAACAGCCAAAGAAAACATATTAATGGTTAATGTTAGGACCTGCCTTATTTGTGTCAATTGATCCTAAATTTTCTTTTATTGGTAACAATGGTTACCAAAAAAAGACACCGAGACACTGTCTGCTGCCACTTGAGAGTTGGTCAATGTACAATAATGTTTGGTTGTTACTCTCCTACAGCCTCTGCAGCCAACACTGGACTGCAACCACTTCATCTTTGGAGCATGAGCCACTCATTTACAGTGCCGTTCCCTTCAGTTGGAAGCTACTACTTGTCCACTCCCCCAACCCCACCCCACCGTCAATGCATCACTTACGGGACTTCTGCTCCTGAATCTCCATCCAGAGATCGTACCGATTGAGCTGTAGAAACAGGCTCCAGGTCAACTCCCACGCCTGTTGGCCAGGATAATGCTCGTCCAGAAGCTTTGCCAGATCTTCCCTGGAAGCCTTCTGGATCTGGGACCAGGAGATAGGCTCAAGTTGAAGTTTCTGAGGCTCTTCCCTGAGGAGCTCCTTAAATGTCAAGAACTCTTCATCTTTGAGCTCTTTCAGGTAGCGCACTAAGCCATAAGGGGAGAAGTCTGATTCGGCCATCTTGGACTGTGAGTTCAGACTTCAGAGATAAAGTCATGAAGTAACTGATGCCTGCGGGTGGGGGAAGGGAAGGGAGATGCGGGGGGGGGGGGGAGAATGCTTTGATTAGAGTTCCATCTCAATAGCTGGAAATTATTACTAAAATTCACTTTATGCTAAGGCAAATGTCAGAGGGAATGATAACTAATTGGAATAGCAATATAGCTGTGAGATTTATCAAAACAGCCAAGGAGGAAGTTGTAAACTTCCACCTTCTGCCTGCCAGTCCAGACCTAGAAGTACATGGTATCCAAGACACTTGTAAAAATTGAATATTGAAGCCGAGCACGGTGGCACATGCCTTTAATCCTAGCACTCGGGAGGCAGAGGCAGGCGGATCTTTGTGAGTTCAAGGCCAGCCTGGTCTACAGAGTGAGTTCCAGGACAGCTGGGGCTACAAGGAGACCCTGTCTCGAAAAAGCCAAAAAAAAAAAAAAGTATGTATAATTTCAAAGAGGAGCATGACTATACTTACAAAAAAAAAAATTGAATATTGACCTGGGCCTTATGGGAACTTCTATAGAAATTTGACTGTTTGATGCTGAATATTTTAACAATGTCTGATCTAACTTGACTAAACCATAGACCTTTCTTAAAATGAAAAGTGTCTGGCAGCATATTGTGGATGGATTCTTGAAAGGTAGGAGATAGATAAGAACAATTTTTACCTTTTTGAAGCAGGGTCTCACTTTAGTCCCAGTTGGCCTGGAGCTTGCTATGTAGACCAGGCTGGCCTTAAGCTCCCAGAGATCTGCCTGCCTCTGCCTCCCAAGTGCTGGGATTAAAGGCATGTACCACCACGCCAAGCAAGAACAATTATTTTTAAGTTTCAAACTTCCCAAGTAAAGTAATAAAGTCCTAACCTTGGGGCTCTCTGGCTTATATACTATGGTCCTAAGGAGAAGGAGAGCTTTGGGCAATCAGAGGGGTCAAAGGGTACATTTATTATTATTACTTTTTATGTGTATGAGTGTACTGTCTGCATGTAGGCTTGTGCACCTGCGTTGTGCAATGTCGCGGAGGTCAGAAGAGGATGTCAAATTTCTCTGGAACTGGAGTTAAAGACGGTTCTTGGACGCCATGTGGGTGCTGGGAATCAAACCCGGCTCCTCTGCAAGAGCAGCCAGCGCTCTTACCGTTGAGCCATCTCTCCAAGCCCCCAAAGGGTACATTGTAATCACCATGGAAGGATAGATCATATTTAGGGAAAGAATGCCAAATTGGGACAGCGCTAATACATCCAGAAATTTCAACATTCAACTCAATAAGGCTCCCAAAGTTATCAACACAGAACATTTAAAAAACAGACCATTAAAATTTAAAAACATTTCATTATTTTTATTTTTGATGTGTATGAGTATTGCCTACATGTACGTAAGTTCACCTGTCTCATGCAGTGCCTGCAGAGGTCAGAAAAGGTCATCAGATTCTCCGGATCTAGAAATTACAGATGATTGTTAACTACCTTGTGGGTGCTGGGAACCGAACCTGGAACCCCTGCAAGAACAGCTAGTACTCTTACTGCTGAGCCATCTCTCCAACCAGTTCTAGTGGATACTATGCAAGCTGTTAAGGGAATAAAGCCCAATCAATAGTCCAACACATCCCTAAAGCCTAATAAAACATAATGACTGGCACAGCAAACACTCTCCAATGTTGCAGTAGTGAAGCTTTGATCTTTGGGGGGGAAGGAATCAACAGCTAGCTATCTAATTCTACTTAAAGCCCTCTCTCAGCGGGAGGGATGCCATGGGTGGCACTGTAAATATAGCCAAGTACACATGGGCGGAGGTCATTGATCTTAGCAAAAACCCTATCTCTGTGATATCTCTACACAAACCTTACTGTAAGCTAAATATGGATCCTTATATTTACAGACAAGTATACCACATAACACTCATCAGAGTAGCTTCTTTTTGCAACAGAATGAGGCTATTCTAGAGTTCCACAACTGGTAACACACAGAGAATACACATCTGAGAGATGCCCAGCCCTAGGTGACACATCTATAGTGGAACCTCTACACCTAAGGCTCATGGATCATAGCAGAAGAGAGTCAGAGAGAATACTGTAGTCCTAAACTCTCACCAGTGACACTTCCTCATTGGACGGAGTGTCAGGCACACACAAGGCCACAACTGGCCAAGCTCTAGAGAAAAAGGCTGCAGAGTGTATGTCCCCGGATAGGACTCTTTTTTTAATTTTATTTATTTTTTATGTGTATGAATGTACTGCCTGCATGTAGGTCCATGCACCCGTGTCATGCAACTCCGCAGAGGTCAGAAAAAGGGGCAGAAAGCACAAGGTCTGGTGGGGAGGTGGGGGGCATGGATGGGGGAAGGTCTAGATTTCATTAAGAACTATTGTATGAAATATACAAAAGCTCAATAAAAAGTGTTTAAAAACAGACCACTGGAGAAATCTCTGGGGGAAAAAGCCTGTCTCTTCGGAGCAAGAACCCTTGCCAAGTATTTACAGAATATGAAAAAGGAAAGACTGAATCACTGAAACTGCCAAACATAAATAATATCTAATTCTAGGGGATGGGAACCCAACTGTTATACAAAAAAGCCATGCTTTTAGTTTAAATTTTTTATTTCATTAAAACAGAGTTTAATGGAAAGAGAGCTCAGTAGTTGAATGTGCTCTTAACTCTTCCAGAGAACCTGAGTTCCTTTCCCAGCGTCCATGGCAAGTGGCTCGCATATGCCTGTAACTCCAGCTTCAGGGGATCAGACGCCCTCTTCTGGCCTCCACAGGTACTGCACTCATATGCACAGATACACATTAAGTCTAAACAAAATTTTTGGTCTTTTTTTTTTTTGCTCTTTTTGAGACAGGGTCTCCCTGTAGTCCCAGCTGTCCTGGAACTCACTCTGTAGACCAGGCTGGCCTTGAACTCACAAAGATCCGCCTGCCTCTGCCTCCCAAGTGCCTAGGATTAAAGGCATGCACCACCACACCCGACATTAAGCATAAAAATTTTTAAAGAGTTCAAATACACAGAAAATTTACCCTAATAAAAGCCCATTTTTTTTTATTTTTTTGGTATTTTTGAGACACGGTTTCCCTTTGAGTCCCAGCTGGCCTGAAGCTCGCTCTATAGACCAGGCTGGCCTTGAACTCACAGAGATCCACCTGCCTCTGCCTCCCAAGTGCTGGGATTAAAGGCGTGCGCCACCAAGCCTGGCCCATAAAAGCCCTTTTAAGTCCTGACATCAAACCAAGACTGAAGGAAAGGCAGAGAGGAGATTAAAGAAGACAGTAACCTTTGTTATAGGAGCTGAGGTGGAAATGCAGGGAAGGACACCTCAGTAAGAGGAGCTGTGATGGACTCTTCCTGTGAAATGAAGTGGAAACTGAGGGGCAGTTTCCACTTAGGACACAGGATACCTAGAAGAACACCCCAAACGTACTGGAGAGGATGGGTTGGAAACACGTGTAGAAAGCACATCCAAGATGCATGCATCAACACAAATTACAGAAAACCAACGTAAGAGGACTTCTCAAAACGTTCCCGACTCCACGGTATGTGATCCCCCAAATACTGAAATGTTTGGCATGCCAGACAAAATATTTAAACATCAACTTTAAAATATTAAGCATGGCATCAGTGATGATTTAAATGAACAGATGAATGCATTAAGGAAGACAGTTCAGGATGTAGGCAAAAAAACAGAAAGAAAGTTGAGATCTTTTTTGATTTTTTATTTATTTTTCTATGTGTATGAATGACTGTCTACATATAGGTCTGTGCACCCGTGTCGAGCAATGCCGCAGAGGTCAGAAGAGGGTATCAGATTCCCCGGGAACAAGATCGAACTCCGGTCCTCTGCAAGAGCAGTCGGTGCTCTTAACCACTAGGCCATCTCTCGAGCCTGGAAAGTTGAGATTTCAAAAAGAAAAAAAAAAAAAAACCAGAAAAGTTCAAAAAATGAAAAAAAAATCAGTAAATCAAATAAAACATGGTAGAAACATCACCATGACCTCAGATCAAGCAGATGAAAGAATGTCAGGAACTGGAAAAGGGTCAAGAAAGTACTACATTTAGACAGATCGATAAAGGAAAATGAACTCTGGGATGTGGGGTGTGATGCACGCCTTTAATCCCAGCACTCCGGAGGCAGAGGCAGGCAGATCTCTCGAGTTCCAGGCCAGCCTGCTCTACATAGTCAGTTCCAGGCCAGCTGGGGCTACAGAGAAACCCTGTCTCAAAAAGACAAAAAGTGAGGAAACTTAAGAATCTAATCTTGAGGATGGAGAAGAAGAGATGGCCCAACAGTTAAGAGCACTGCCTTGCTCTTGCAGAGGACCTGGATTTAATTCCCAGCCCCCACATTGTAGTTAAGCAATACATTCACACACATAAAATATTTAAAAAACAAATCTATTGGACCTCCCAGGCTGTATCATAGAGCCAGTGCAGGGGGATCAAGACAGGACACGTGCTTAATGGACTTCATTTGGGGGAACATGGGAAGGAAAGACCCCAGTGAGGAGCACAAGGTTGTTTGGGCTTGCCAAGGAGGAACCTTCAAACCCTTCTTTACGGAAAACATGACATTTTTTTAGCAAAAAACAAAAATTCTCCAATTCAGGTGATATGGGTATGTATGTATATATTTATGTATATATTACTCTATATATGCATATATTGAAGCAATACAAGTCAGAGAGAACAACAAGAAAAGAACTGGAAGAAAAACTCTGGAAAGACTCAGAAAAAGATGCAAGATGTGTATGGTAGAGTGCAGGGACTCAGGTGGGGTGGGGGGAATGGAAAGAGAAGTGACTAAATTCTATTCAAAAATGATTTTTTTATTAAACGTTTTCCATAAATCATACATTTTTAAAAAATAAAAACTAGAAAAAATCTATAACTTATCAGTCGTCCATCAATCGCCCAATCGTCTACCTATCAATTGCTTATCATCAATTGCCTTATCTACTACCTATCTATCACCTACCATCTACCTATCATCTATCGCCTATATAAATCTGAAAGTAACTTTCCTGTTTGTATTAATTTTGAGTAACAGTTATCTTTAAAGACCAATATGGAAATAAAAACCTTCCACAAGGAGCACAAACCACGGCAGCTTCCACGCTAATCCAACTAACTGGTAGGACTCTTGAAGCAATCCTACATGGAATATTCTCCAAAGAAAGGAAAACCCAAGACTACGCAAGTTCACTGCCTTTCTATTCCCTTACTTTTAAGAGACTAAAGCCAAAAAAATTAAATAAATAAAAATAAAAAGAGAGTAAAGCCAGTGTTCTTCAAACTGTTCCATAAAACAAAAAGTGAAGCAACACTACCAAACCATTTCTCCAAATCCTGTCTTACCCTGATACTAAAATAAGAATATAATAGACCAATATTCCTGATGAATGAAGATGAAAAATTCCCAAACACTTGCAAGCAAAATCAAATTCTTGCAAACAGTGCACTCAAAAGATCATATATGAAGTTAATTCCATTCCCAGAATGCATCATTCAGCATATGCAAATCAGCAAATGTAATACGGTACATAAATGGAAACAAGCAGAAACGTAGAATTTCAATAGATGCAGGAAGAAAAATCTTTGAACCATTTCAATACTTCTTCATAAACGCACTAAAGATACTATATAATACCCAGGAGAGTCAATAATCCTAGGTAAAAAGACTTGCTCTGTTAAGGTGAAGAGCTACAGACAATCAACAGTTGTCAAGGAAGAAGAGTCCATCTTCTCAAGGGAGTATTAATTCCAGGTGGGCAGCCCTAAACACAGGTGGAGTGGGGGACATGGGACAAGTCGGTTCCCAGCACCCACATGGCAGCTAAGAACCGTCTTTAAGCTGGGTATGGTGGTGCATGCCTTTAATCCTAGCACTTGGGAGGCAGAGGCGGAGGCAGGCGAATCTCTGCAAGTTCAAGGGCAGCCTGGTCTACAGAGTGAGTTCCAGGCCAGCTGGGGCTATAGGGAGACCCTGTCTTGAAAAAGACCACACACACACACACAAAAAAAAGACATTTCAGGGAGTTATAGATAGGGTAGGGATCCTAAATATGATCAAAATATTATATAAAATTCTCAAAATTTCAATAAATGTGTAAAAAGGACAGACGCTGAAGGTATTTAAAACTATACACAGAGCCAGAGGAACAAAAACAGACAATTAGATAAATGTTATGGACCAGAGGACCTAGAAATACACACATATACAGCTATAGCCTTCTGATGTTTGGAGAAAGTTCAACAATCTTGTAATTGGAGACAGCTGGTTTCAAAAAAATATCATGCTAAGGAAATTGGCTATTCATATGTGGAAGGATGATTACAGACCCCACTTCTCTCTCTACAAGAATCAACTGAAATGGATCAAAGTCCTTCATATATGATGTACGAGAGGGAAAGTGTTACATGAAAACTCAAGGTAGAGGCATTGGAAATTACTGAATAGGACTCCAAACACCCAGGAAATAACGGCACTGGAATTTTGTGAATTGAAAGGCTCTGCTCAGCTTAGTATAGCGTTCTCAGAATGAAGAAACGACTAATAGAATGTGAAAAATTGTGAGCTATTCATCTGATGAAAGGTTAATATTCAGAATACATAAAGGGCTCTGAACACTAAAGGCCAAAAGTAGAATGCAGTAAATAAGTGTGGACGGCAGTTCAAGGGGATAAACACAAATAGCCAATAAACACATGAAAAAAAGTTCAACATCCTCGGTCATCAGAGAAATGCAAATAAGACCACACTGAAATCCATGTCGCCCCAGTTAGATGTGCTATCAAGAAATACTGGCAAGCTAATACTATTATTCCCGCTAAGTGTATATAGTATTAAACTGACTCATACTGACTTATTGTTATACATATAGATGAATGCATCTTTCACCTCTCAGCAGAGGCAGATGGTGATTAATACAGAAAACCACAACTGGCAGCGTGCAGAGAAGAGGGCTGTTTATCCCTGAATAGGACACCTTTATCTCCCAAGGCTTAGGGAATCCTTGCTCAAAAGGGGTCCAAATGATTTTAAGAGCCAGAGTTGGTGGATGACCACAAGGAAACAGTTGCACAGACAGCTGGTGGGTCACTCATAGCCACTTGCAGCAATGGTGACGGCACGCACAAGTCCCATGGGTAAACTCAAGCTAGACAAAAATCCTGGCATAGATGTAGGCAAGTTGGTGGGAACCCTAACCCTTCCTGAGGAACCATTGGCAACTGATGGCTGCTGTGAGGGGGAGAGAGAGTCCATCTTGTTTAAGTGTGAGACTCCCGGTAGTTTGACCAGATACCAGTGGATGAACCCACACCAAATGGCAGTTGAGAACACTGTATAGGATGGATATATATAATATATAGTATATATATTAAGGGGATGCAGATGCAGAGGGGGACCTAAATATGATCAAAATATACTGTATAAAAACTCAATAAAAAAGTACATTCATACATATAGAAGATAAATAAAATTAAAAAAACTCAAAAAAGGAAAAAACACTGTCAATACAAGGGGAAAGTGAACCTTATACACTGTTGACAGGAATATAAATTCCTTTAGCAACTAAGGGAAGCAATGTGTAGGTCCCTCCAAATAGACAATAGTAGAACTATTATCTGATCCACCTTTACCACTTGGGCATCTCCAGAGGCCTTGGAGTCTGCACACACCAGGGAAACCTGCACACTTTATGTCCAGAGTCGCATTACACTCGCTGGGCAAGTTATGGAGTCACTAATGACTTTAGAATAGATGAAGACAGACATTTTATTGTGGTAATATGTATAATGCAGTATGATTAAATTATGTCATTTGGAAAAATGAATACCCTCTGTATGAGTCACTTTTCTGTTGCTGTGATAAAACACCATGACCAAAAGAACTTATAAAAGGAAGAGTATGGGGGCTGGAGAAATGGCCTAGCGGATAAGAGTGCCGACCGCTCTTACAGAGGACCCGGGTTCGATCCCCAGCACCCACATGGCGGCTGAGAACCGTCTGAAGCTCCAATTCCAGGAGAACTCCAGTTCCAGGGGAATCCAAGACCCTCTTCTGACCTCCGCAGCATTGCACGACACGGGTGCACAGACTTGCATGCAGACAGTACATTCATACACATACAGAAATAAACAAAATTAATTTAAAAAATTTAAAAAAAATTTAAAAAAAAAA
>VZQC01007121.1:422617-453723 GCA_009823505.1 Rhizomys pruinosus
CTTGCGTCCTAGGCCAGCTAAAGCATAGGGAGACCCTGTCTCAAAAAAGAAAAAATAAATAAAAGCTGGATGTGGTGGCACATCTGTAATTCCAGCACTTAAAAAAAAAAAAAAAAAGAAAAGAGGCAAAATTCAATCAAATTACACTGTATTTATGAAAAGGTCACAATGAAAGCTGTTTGTAAAATGTATAGTTCAAGGCCACCCTGGTTTACAGAGTGAGCTCCAGGACAGCTGAGGCTACAGAGAGACCCTGTCTCAAAAAAGACAAAAAATAGACCAAAAAAAAAAAAAGCCGGGTGTGGTGGCGCATGCCTTTAATCCTAGCACTTGGGAGGCAGAGGCAGGTTGATCTTTGTGAGTTCAAGGCCAGCCTGGTCTACAGAGTGAGTTCCAGGACAGCTGGGACTACAGGGAGACCCTGTCTCTAAAAGACCAAAAAAAAAAAAAAAATGTACACCAATAAAAATACCTAAGGGAAAAGAATGTATCATCTAAGCCATTTTAAAAATAGCAATTAAAGATGTAATTTTAGGGGCCAGAGAAACAGCTCAGTGGTTAAGAGCACGTAGTGTCTTACAGGGGAGTTTTGTCCTTGTGCTCTAGAGCAGCAGCTCACGCAGCCTTTAACTCCATCCTGGGTGGGGGGGATCTGACTTCCTTTTCTGACGTCAGGCACCTGCACCCACGTGCACAGAACAGCAACACCCTCAGACATGCATATAATTTAGATGTGGGTTTTTTTCATACTGTTCATATTTTCATTGTACATACCTAGGTGACATAAGGTCAATTTTATACAAGTATAAAATGAAATTTGAAAATATTTTTTTTAATTTTATTTATTTGTATGTGTATGAATGTTCTGTCTGCATGTCGGTTTGTGCACCCATGTCGTGCAATGCTGCGGAGGTCAGAAGAGGGTGTCAGATTCCCCTGGAACTGGAGTTCTCCTGGAATTGGAGTTACAGATGGTTCTTAGCCGCCCTGTGGGTGCTGGGGATAGAACCCGGGTGCTCTGCAAGAGCAGTCAGTGCTCTTAACCACTAGGCTATCTCTCCAGCCAAGAATATATTTTTTAAAAGTCAATAAAGTTTATTTTTATATTTTAACAAAAACCCAGAGTGTGTATATATATATATTTTTTTTTTTTTGAGAATTTCATACATGTATGTTTTGATTAAATTCCTCCTTGGCTCCTTTCCTAATTCGTCCATCACTTTTCTCCTCCAACTTCACATTCTATTTTTTATTTTTATTTTTTTTGGGGGGGGGTTTGTTTGTTTGGTCTTTTTGAGACAGGGTCCCCTGTACCGAGCTATCCTGAAACTCACTATGTAGACCAAGCTGGCCTTGAACTCAGATCTGCCTGCCTCTGCACATCCAAGTGCTGGGATTAAAGGCATGTGCCACCACACCCAGCTCACATTGTCTTTTTTAAAAAATTCTTTAAAATGAATGTATTAACTCAGTTGCTAAATTTTTAGTGAAAATAGTTTTTAGGTTTCATTAGTTATGGATCTTGAAAAAAATAAATTTCCATAACTACATAAACATTCCAATAACTGAATTAATTTTATATTAAAATTTGCATTCATTAAGATTAAATTTAATTCAGTCATTCTAAGTGCTTAATAATTATACAAAATTAGTGACTACCACATTTTTTCCCACATCTAGATTCTCAAAACTTGTAGCTTACAAGCAAGAGAAATGACATTCAAATGCCAACTGCCCAAGCTCGCTGTCTCAGTTAATGCACTAAGCATCATGCTCTATACCCAGAGAGGATAGGCATCAATCTATAAAATTTATCTTTGAGAATGCTTAATATAAATTAACAGGGAGAGTTGATCTTCTTTAAGGGAGTTGACTCTAGATAGGCTGACCAGATCCCAGGGGATGAACTCACACCAAGGGCCATTTGGGTATACAAACTTGACTTGATAGGCCTTAACATATAGGACAGAATGCTTGAAATCTGATGGGGGACTATGGAAGGGTGTGGATGTGGGAGGGGCATCTAAATATGATTGAGATGTATTGTATGAGATGCACAAAAATTCAATAAAAATACATGCCGAGAAAAAAAGTTAACAGTCCTAAGAAAAAAATTCCCAAATAATTTTTAATAATAAATATTTATCTAGGTTCAAATACCATGTAGTATCTTCAATTCACGGTCAAGGGGAAACCCACTGACGTAATGAAATTCTGTTGTGTGCAGTCCTTGATTTGATCTGTAGCATTTTGAGGAAGAAGAGGAAGAGAAGAGGAGAAAGAACCAGAAGAAAGAAAGAGGAAGAAGAGGGAGGGGGAAGAGGAAGCTAGAGGAGGAGGAAGAAATGGAGATGGAAGAAGCAGAGAAGTGGTAGAGGAAGAGGAAGGAGGGAGGGAGGAGGAGGAAGAAAACATTCATCTTCACTTTCACCATCCAAAGTTCCTCTGAGTCACTAGAGGGTATATTCAAACAAGCAAGCAGAAAAGCCTCAAAAAAAGTTCACATGGGGGGCTGGAGAGATGGCTCAGTGGTTAAGAGTGCTGACTGCTCTTGTAGAGGACCCAGGTTTGATTCCCAGCACATGGCGACTAAGAACCATCTTTAACTCCAGTTCCAGGGGAATCTGATGCTCTCTTCTGACCTGTGCAGCATTGCATGACATGGGTGCACAGACCTACATGCAGACAGTACATTCATACACATAATAAAAAAATTATAAAAAAAAAAGGTTCACATGGAATGTGCCCAATAGTGGGAACAGAGAACTGATGAGAATGAAACAAATCCCATTTAACTTGCGGCTATAAAATTTCAAAAACTAAAAATCATGAGTTTGGTTCATTGAATTTAAAGCAAACCCAACGAAACCACAAACAGATGAAGAAATTCCAGTGGCGTTCCCCTGTGCCATAGCTACCCTGCCCTAAGAAATTTCCATATTTCAGTGCACAGCTCAGACATGCTAAATTCATTAGTTTGTTGCCATCACCACAAAATGGCTTTTATCTTCTAAAAGTGAAATTCTATAGCAGTTAAACAAGAAATCCATAGTCTTTCACACTCCCTCACAATCATGTCTGTGTGCTTTGTGGGGAGGGGAGCATCTTTTTGAGACAAGGTCTCCCTGTAGCTCCAGCTGGCCTGGAACTCAATATGTAGACCAGGCTGGCCTTGAACTCAGAGATCCACCTGCCTCTGCCTACTGAGTGCTGGGATTAGAGGCATGAGCCACCATGCCCAGGCTTTCTATCTTTAGGGATTTTTTTTCATTTAATTTAATGGATGCATATTTATTGCATATAGTAACGGGCTTCATGGTACATTTTCCTTCAAATAGTCCCATAACATTTCCTGGTAAACATTATAAAAATCTGTAGTCTTTTAGAAAACCTACCATTCTAGTTTCACTGGTCAATCATCTGGTTAAAGGAGCACCCCTGGGAAGGCAAGTTCACTTTAAGTCATGCTAAATAGTTGGGCGGAATACCTAGTGTGTTAATGAGGTAATGAACTTTCCCTGCTATCTTGAATATAAGGAAATCCTAAACCCTACCAAGAAACAATTTAATTCAAAATGGGCAAAAGGCCCAAAGAGCTCACTCTCAGAAGGAAACATAAAATTCCCAATAAAGTCCTGAAAAGGTGTTCCATATCCCTATCAAAAAAAAAAAAATCAGATTTCATGGTACATCTACACAATGGAGTTCTATGCAGCAGTAAAGAAAGATGACATCATGAACTTTGCAGGTAAATGGATGGAGCTAGAAGATATCATGCTGAGTGAAGGAACACAGTCCCAGGAAAACAAAGGAGGAATGGTATCCCTCATCTGTGGATGCTATCACCAAATTACCTAATTGTATGGCAAACTGAGCAACATCAATGTGATCTGAAAACAACTGTGCTCTTATATTGTGAATCCCTTAAAATATAATAAAAAAAATCAAATTTCAATGGGATACCACCCCATCCATTAGGATGACAGCTACAATACATTAGAAAAAAATGCTAAAACCATTTCTGAATGAAGTATCATGGTCTCAGCTTAAAAACGCAATAAAAAAGTTACAGAATAGGGCTGGAGAGATGGCCTAGCGGTTAAGAGCGCCGACTGCTCTCTTGCAGAGAACCCAGGTTCGATCCTCAGCACCCACATGACGGCTGAGAACCGTCTTTGACTCCAGTTCCAGGGGAATCCGACGCCCTCTTCTAACCTCTGAGGCATTACACGACACGGGTGCACCAACCTACATGCAGACAGTACACTCATACACATAAAAAAATAAATAAAAATTAAAAAAAAAAGTTACAGAAGAGAAGAATCCACAGTTAATTTATAAACATGCATTTTAGTGTCACTGAAAAGAAAAATTGAGTTAACTGAGTTAAATTATATGCAGGACAGAAATTTATTGTTCAATACAGCAAAATCCTTGAAGGAGCTCACACCCTATTCCTATGTAAATGGAAATAGTTTCTGTACAGGATACTGACCAGTTTCTGGAGAAGGAAGGTGCTGAACCCTGCCCAACAAAGTAAATACATTAAAGCCACTAGACTGTGCTCTTCATGGTTAAAATGGCGTTTTCACGTCATGTTCATTTTGCCGAGTTTACAACAAGGCATCAAGTTCCCCAAATCTCTCTCTAAACCAGTGTGGGGAATGGATTAGAAACCTTCCTTAAGCCGGGTGTGGTGGCACACGCCTTTAATCCCAGCACTTGGAGGAAGAGGATCTCTGTGAGTTCAAGGCCAGCCTGGTTTACAGAGTGAGCTCCAGGACAGCTGGGACTAAAGGGAGACCCTGTCTCAAAAAGACAGGAAGGACAGAAGGACGGACGGAAGGACAGACGGAAGGACGGACGGAAGGACGGACGGAAGGACAGACGGAAGGACAGACGGAAGGAAGGAAGGACAGAAGGAAGGAAGGAAGGAAGGAAGGAAGGAAGGAAGGAAGGAAGGAAGGAAGGAAGGAAGGGTGGGTTCCTTGAGGGTATGGGGTCTGCCCACAGGTGTCTCCAATGCTGGCCGTTTAATGCACCAGCCCTCGGGCTGCATCCACACTGGCAAGGTTCTCACGGATGCTCTTAACCCTCCCTGGGCTGATCAAGCAGACCTTAGACTCCAGCAGTCCTGGAGACAGCTGCCTCTCTCCTCACAGAGGGCAGATTCCATCTCCAACACAACCCTTGTGGTCATCCAAGTGAAATAAGTGAAATGTTGATGAGGTTATTTCAAAATCATTTAACCCAAAACTAGGATTTTGTAGGACATCTGATTACCAGGCTGGACTCCCGAACTAACCAGCCATATCACCCTAGCCAATGGGGCTCCAATTTAACTTGACTTCTTCCTGTGTAACTCTTCACTGCTTTTCATCTGTTGGCCCAGGTTCGTTGCATCTCACAATCAAAACCAGCACACTGACCAACTCTGAAAGACCTTTGAGTTTCAGCCTTCCATCATTTCCCTTTAATTGTCTAACATATGCAGCTTCCAATTCTCTATGCCTTCAGGAGAGTAAGAGAGAGAGAGAGAGAGAGAGAGAGAGAGAGAGAGAGAGAGAGAGAGAGAGAGAGAGAGAGAAGAGAGAGAGAAGAGCCTTAGGTAACCCAGGCTAGCCTTAAACTCACCATAGAGCCAAGGATGGGTTTTACACTTGTAATCCTCCTGCCTCTACCTTCCAAGTGTTGGGATTATAGGTGTGCTCCAACACTTCCGGTTTTACAGTGAGTAAGGTACATTCCCAGCTCTAAGTACTTTTAAACATAAGCCCCAATTCCTCCTGGAAGAATTCCTTCCTTTCACCCTATTGAGCATTGGGCACCAAAGACATTTAAATTATTGTTAAATTTCCGTTATTTGTGTCTGTGCATGGGGACATCAGAGGACAACGTAGGTCAGTCAATTCTCTCCTTCCGCCTCTTGGGTCCCAGAAATTGAACTCAGGTTGTATGCTTGTTGGCAAAGTGTCTTTGTCAGCTGAGCCATCTCACCCATCCAAAGGAAACAGACATTTTAAAGGAAAGAAATGCAGTATGAGGGTCTGGAGAGATGGCTCAGTGGTTAAGAGTGCCGACTGCTCTTGCAGAGGACCTGGGTTCGATTCCCAACACCCACATGGCAGCTAAGAACCGTCTTTGACTCCAGTTCCAGGGGAATCCAAAGCCCTCTTCTGACCTCTGCGGCATTGCACGACACAGGTGTACCAACCTACATGCAGACAGTACACTCATACACATAGAAAATAATAAAATTTAAAAAAGAAATGAAGTATGCACCATCTCTGCACATTTACATACCTTTCTCTTGAATTCTTCCATGTGACAGTAGAAGGGGGAAAAATAGCAACATAATTCCTGAAACCCATCTTCCCACCACTCTTCAGAATGAATAAAGGAACCCTTAGAGATGGTGAAATTACTTGTACAGACTGGAGGATTATTATACAGATCAGAGACAATACTGAAGGAGGGCCTGAGGAACTCACTGTACTCCTGATGAAGCACCAAATCCCCACTTTCCTTTTCCTGAAGGAAAAATATGAAGAAAGGAAATCATAATTCATTCAGGGAGACTTGCTTACCCAGTCTGCAATGGGTCCTATGGATTGGTAGTTAGCAAAGGACAGCCTGTAAATGAAGGCTAAAAACCCATGCCTGCTCTTTGATTGGCCGTTGACGCTCCCCCTTTCATTGGTTGCTGTGGCTTCTGGGTCATGTTAAACCATTCAGGCTGTGTGTGCTTTTATTCCCCAGCTGGAAGTGGTCACCATCAGGCTTTACCTACTGCACATTCTTGCAATGATACTAACATAATCTCAGTATTATAATGTAAATGTGGTTAATATGTCATTATGCACAGCCGTCCATGCTACCAATGGGTGCAAATTGGAAGACTGGTAAGGGACCCTCTATGCTTAAAATCTGAGTATCTGAGCCCTCCTGTGTTACGACTCTCAAGGGGAGAGGCTAGTTTGTATGTCTGAATTTTCATACCAGGATCTTATAATTTGTATACAAGGAAACAATCCATATTTGTGAATATCTAGCTACACTTTTAAAGAGCAGGAACTACAGCCTGTGCGTTCCATTAACAGCCTATTTTACTTTTACCATGGAATCCTGTGGGAACTCTGCCCCGCCCTACTCCAATCCTAGTTATCCATCACTGCTGTTTGCCCCATCCTCTTTAACATCACTTGAAAGCTGATGGTGTAAGATCTTTCCTGCTAAGACACTACAAAAATCTGATTGGCTTCCTTCAACAACCCTCTGAAATATATAATATTACTATTCTTATTTTCGAAAGTAGTTGCGGTCATCAGAGAGGAGGCTAGGGTTGAGGATGTCGTTGCAAGGTCAACACAGACTTTAGCTATTTCTCTGTGCTGCTTTTCAAGAAGCCTTGATCTTACTGGGGATTAGAAAGTTCTGTGTTGGATTAATAAATAGATGTGGCTGTTTTACCTGGTGAGACTGAGCTTAGAGATTCTGATCTCCATCTCCACTGAACACCTTCTGTTCTTTCTCCCTTGAAATCCGGTCTGACACTGTCACCTTGGCTGTCTAAATGATACTTGGATCTCAGCTCACACATTACAAAAATGTATCTTATTGTCTTCCTAAAACTATTTTATTACCTTTATTTGGCAGGCAGGGGCTACCCATGCCGCAGTGCATGGGGAGGTCAGGGGATAACTTGCAAGGGTTGATTCTCTCCTTCTACCAAATGGGTCCCAGGGATTGAACCCAGGCTGTCAGGCTTGGAGGTAAGCGCCTTAAACCATGGAGCCATCTTGGCTGGCTGAGCATTTTCTTTTCTGTTTTCTTGATTGCCTCTGTACCTGGAAACTATTCTAGTCTTTATTCCTGTGAAATGAAGGTTTTAAGTTCCATGTATAAGATCAGGGAGTCTTTCTCAGCTTGGGCTATTCTATCCGATATGGTGTCACAATATTCTCGTGAATTAACTATTATGTTCACATCATAGTTTCTTCAACCATTGCTGAAGGGTCAGGGTGATATTTTTTTTACACGTGAGTATTGTGAGGACTGGCACAGTACATGTGAAACTCAAATGTCCTTCTGACAGACCGATACCACCTACCTACAGATGCCCATGGAGGCCAGAGAGTAGAGGGTGTCAGATCCCCTGGAGTTGGAGTTACAGGCGGATGTGAGCCGCCTGATGTGGGCGTGAGTCCTCTGCAAGAGCACCAAGAACTCTCAGCCCCTGAGCTGTCTCGACAGCCTCAGCGTTAACAGCCATTCCGATTGGATCAGTTGGTTTCTCGTTCTGGCAGTCGTTTGCACGTCCCTAGTCACTGGTACATAGAGCTACTTTCTGTTCCCGCCCTCTATCTCTTTCCACAGCCTTCTACCCTACCGTTCCTCTTGCATTTTCTTGTTTATTTTTTTAAACTTTATTATATTTACTTTTTTAATTTTATTTATTTTTGTATGTGTATGAGTGTACTGTCTGCATGTAGGTTTGCGCACCCATGTCGTGCAATGCCGCGGAGGTCAGAAGAGGGTCTCGGATTCCCCTGGAACTGGAGTTCTCCTGGAATTGGAGTTACAGACGGTTCTTAGCCGCTATGTGGGTGCTGGGGATTGAACCCGGGTCCTCTGCAAGAGCAGTCGGTGCTCTTAACCGTTAGGCTATCTCTCCAGCCCTAATTTATTTATTTATTTATTTTATGTGTATGAATGTACTGTCCGCATGCTGGTCTGTGCACCAGTGTCGTTCAATGCCGCGGAGGTCAGAAGAGGGTGTCCGATTCCCCTGGAACTGGAGTTAAAGACGGTTCTCAGCTGCCATGTGGGTGCTGGGAATCGAACCCAGGTCCTCTGCAAGAGCGATCAGCATTCTTAACCGCTAGGCCATCTCTCCAGCCCCCATCCTCTAGCATTTTCATACCACACGAGTTCTTTAACTCACCACTCTTCTTGCTTCAAGCCTCTTTTCTACACTCTCCTGGCCCCCTGTCTAGTCTTCTGGTCTCATCATACTCACTCCCACGTAAAGTCCACTTACATCAAAATAATCTTCTGTCTCCCAGGGCTCAGAAAACATTGTGAAAGAGGAGGAAAAAGATTTTTTAAGAGCTGGAGGGGTGCCTGACCATGAGGAGATAGTCTTCCAGACAGCTGGTCAGTGACTCCTACGGACTCACAGCAATGCTGACAGCAAAGCCCCATGCAAGCTCAAACCAGACAAAATCCCAACAGCGTCATGAGGAGGTGGTAACCCCAGCCCAACCTACTTTTAGCAACTGATAGCTTCGGGAAAGGAGAGAGACAGTGTCTTTTTTTTTTTTTTATGTGTATGAGTGTACTGTCTGCATGCAGATTTGTGCACCCGTGTCGTGCAATGCCGTGGAGGTCAGAAGAGGGTCTCGGATTCCCCTGGAACTGGAGTTCTCCTACAATTGGAGTTACAGACGGTTCTTAGCCGCCATGTGGGTGCTGGGGATCGAACCCGGGTCCTCTGCAAGAGCAGTCGGTGCTCTTAACTGCTAGGCTATCTCTCCAGCCCATCTTTTTTTTTTTTTTATGTGTATGAGTGTACTGTCTGCATGCAGATTTGTGCACCCTTGTCGTGCAATGCCACGGAGGTCAGAAGAATGTGTCTGACTCCCCTGGAACTGGAGTTAAAGACGGTTCTCAGCTGCCATGTGGGTGCTGGGGATCGAACCAGGGTCCTCTGCAAGAGCAGTCGACGCTCTTAACCACTAGGCCGTCTCTCCAGCCCTGAGACATTGTCTTACAGAGATGGCATTCTAGGTGGGCACAGTGGATGGATCCAGACTCAAGGAGAAGAATCAGATTCTACAGGCACACATGCACGTGTGCACACACACACACACAACACACACACATATATATATAATATAGAGAGAGAATATATATGTGTGTATGTGTTCATTAAATTGTGCAGTAGCAAAAGACACAGAAAGAGGACTGCATCTTAATGCCATCAAATTATATTAAAGGAAAATTGCAAGAATTCTATAATAAATAAAATTATAAAGATGTTAGAAGCTACATTCTGCATATAGGAGAGCAGGCCATATGTATTTGTCTTTCTGAGTCTAGATTACCTGACTCAGTATAATACTTTCTAGTTTTATCCATTTTTCTACAAATTTCATAGTTTCGTTTGTGTTTATGGCTGAATACGATTCCATTGTGTATATGTACCACAGTCTCATTATCCATTCATCCGCTGAGGAGTATCTAGGCTGATTTTCTTGCTTAGCTGTGAGAAGTAGTGAGTGCAGGAATGAACGTGGATGTTCATTTGTCTCTACCATAGGGTGGATATGGTAGTTCTATTTTTAGCTTTGTGAGAAGTCCCCATGTTGATTTCCATTGATTCCCGGATGTGGTGGCTGAGGCAGTCGCCACTGCCACCGGTTTAAGGAAGTGCGGCCTCTGACCTTACAAAGGGAGAGGCAGGGTGCGGAGTTCAGGAAGCAGGGTTTCACATGGCCTCTGAGCTGGGGCAGGGGGTGGGGGATGGCGGGGGGTGGAGGGGGTATCTACAGATTGAGAAGGCAGAAGGCAAGTCCTGGGATGTAAGGTCTGGGTCCCAGATCTCACAGTGCTTGGTACCAGAAGGTCCCAAGAGGAGCTTGGAGGTGAGTGATGCAACAGTGCACTGGGTCTCAGCTCTCTGACGTCACACTGGGTCGGCTGGAGTTTCTGTGGGTCTGCCCAGAAAGAATCCAGAAAGATGGCCTGGATCTCTAACTTCATTCTGAACCAATCAGAGTCCCTGCAGGTCCAAGCAGGAGTATGGCGAAGGGAGAGGGGATCTCAGTAAAGAATTCTTACTTGAGGGGCTGGAGAGATGGCCTAGCAGTTAAGATCGCCAACTGCTCTTTCAGAGGACCTGGGTTCGATCCCCAGCACCCACATGGTGGCTGAGAACCATCTTTAACTCCAGTTCCAGGGAAATCCAACACCTTCTGACCTCCGCGGCATTGCACAACACGGGTGCACAAAACATGCAGACAGTACATTCATACACATAAAAAATAAAAAAAAATAAAAACAAAAAACAGATAATGAGTGTTCATCCATAAAGAAGATGGAGTGGACCCTCTTCCGAAAAATTCCTCAGTCAGTAATTCCAAGATGATAGCCTTAGCTGGGCTTTCCTAGTTCATTTTTTCTGCACACTGTAAATATCAGTTTGATGTTTGCTACTCTCTTACTGCTACTTACCATCTGTCAAAACCAAATATACAGCCATGGTAGATCATTCTCTGGACAGCACAAAGCAAAATGTTTAATAATGTTTTATTTGAAGAAGTTATGACTTGTTAGGACAATGAAGTGTTTCTGATGTGGAACAAAGGAAGTAAAAACTGATACTCAGTGGGAGAAGGAGTCAGTCTGACTAAACTAGGCATGTTTCATTTTGAGAACTTTACCTTAAAGTCTCCCTGTCCACAGAGAAACTAGTATAACTTGAAGATATGGAACTTCTTCTGGTAGCCATACCTTGAAGCACAGCATTATATAAAAGTAAATACCTTGATTCTAAATTAAATCCAGATTTAACTCATATATTATTTTATATCTTTGTTGTATTAAAATGCTTTAAAACAGGGCTGGAGAAATGGCCTAGCAGTTAAGAGCGCCGACCGCTCTTACAGAGGACCCAAGTTCGATCCCCAGCACCCACATGGCGGCCGAGAACTATCTGAAACTCCAACTCCAGGAGAACTCCAGTTCCAGGGGAGTCCAAGACCCTCTTCTGACCTCCGCGGCGTTGCACGACACGGGTGCACAGACTTGCATGCAGACAGTACATTCATACACATACAGAAATAAATAAAAATTAATAAATAAATTTTAAAAATTCTTTAAAACACTAAAAAATAAAACATTTGAAAGTTGAAAAAAATGTTTGGTTTATGTCCAAGCTTTTTCCAAGTTTATACAGCAGACAAAAGTACTAGACTCGCTGGGCATGGTAGTTCATGCCTTTAATCCCAGCACTTGGGAGGCAGAGGTAGGAGGATCTCTGTGAGTTCAAGGCCAGCTGGGACTACAGGGACAATCTGTCTCAAAAATAAATGAATAAATATAAATAAATAAACTAGACTCATGTTATTGATTTTCTGGTTATTCAATAGCCATTCTTGGAAGACTGTGCTAATATGGACAGAAGGGTTAAGAAAGGGGGCAATATTTTGACACTTGCCATATAAGGTCAATGAGGTCCCAGGGAATAGTGGAGCATATCTCAAAATATCGTGTAGCCCTGATGAGTCACCTGTCCTCTTGTTCACGGAGGTCATGGAAGCCCCAGTAAATGTACTCTGATAGGTCTTCAGTCTACAGAGAGGAATAATTTCCCTCTATCTTTCAAGTGAAGCCATGGTCAAGCACGGTCTTTGACCTATCCTGCCTTATATGGAACAACTAATGAAATAAAAACTGATAGAAGCTGGGCATGGTGGTGCACACCTTTAATCCTAGCACTTGGGAGGCAGAGGCAGGCGGATCTTTATGAGTTCAAGGCCCACCTGGTCTACAGAGTGAGTTCCAGGTCAGCCTGAGGCTACAGGAAGACCCTGTCTCAAAAAACCAAAACAAAAAAACAAAAAACAAAAAACTGATAGAGCCAGAGGCTCCTTCCAAGTTCAAGTGACCACTATGGACCAGATAGTTAACCAGCCTTGACGGCGAAACAGCAAACCATTGATTTTTGCTACTTGTATGATCTTAAACACTCAGCAGGGAAGTATAGGAAAATATATATTTTTAGATATATATAATTTATTTTACATTTTTTATTAACAGACTTCATTCACTTTATTGAGACAGGGTCTCCCTGTAGCCTCAGCTGGACTTGATACCCCCACCACACCAGGCTCACTTTATTTTTTTCATAAAAAAAGCTCTAGGTAGTGGCCACAGCTGGAGCCTGGGTTCTCTGTACTGAGACTCTGGTGTGGTCTTCACAAGATGGTCAGTGAATTCCTGATAGGGAGACTTGGTGAAGACTGTCTCTTTCCAAAGGTCAGGAGTCAGGTAGCTGAAGGTCTTAGAGATGGCATCAGAGGTGGCCTTGGAGAAATTGCCCAGGGTGGCAATGCAGCCCCTGGCTGATGTGTAGCAGCCATCAATACCAGCCATCATCAGCAACTTCTTGGGCACAGGATAGGTATATATGCTTTAACAGTTCACAGGATCACACTCCAGGAAATTAGGCTTGAGTCTTTCCTGAGATACTATGTTTCACTAATGATTTTTTTCTAGATAAGGATGTTGGACTCAAACTGCCGCACTCACAAAAAAAGCCAACGAGGGGCCACAGATTAATACGAAATTTATTTAGTTTGCTGCTGCACCAGAACCCAATTAAGAAAACTGACACATCAAGGGAGCCAATTGTTGATGTGTCAGGGACGCAACCCATTCCTCACAGGGATGAGTGCGACCCCGACTGACTGTTACAGAGACCTTTTAAAGCCAAAGCCCCAAACTAGAGGAATTTGGTGACATCATACATACACAATTGCAAGGCTATAGAAACACAATGCGGGGCTGGAGAGATAGCCTAGCAGTTAAGAGCGCCGACTGCTCTTACAGAGGACCCGGGTTCGATCCCCAGCACCCACATGGCAGCTAAGAACCGTCTGTAACTCCAGTTCCCGGAGAACTACAGTTCCAGGGGAATCCGAGACCCTCTTCTGACCTCCGCGGCATTGCATGACACGGGTGCACAAACCTACATGCAGACAGTACATTCATACACATACAAAAATAAATTAAATTAAAAAAAAAAGAAACACAATGCAAGCTATGGTGACCTTTAAGCTGATTGGTTGTGTTTAGCAGCGTGAAGCCCCTTAGAGAGGAATGGGCTTCTTAGGGGGTGGGAAGCACTCTTTCAGGGCTGGGAAAGTTCATCCTGACCTCAGGTATCTATGGGAACTAGGAACTCAGGGTCGGAGTGTATTCTTGGGGTTAAAGTATTCGTGGGAACCAGGCTTGCTTCAACTAGAGAGTTGCTCCTGCATGGATAACCCTTTTCTTTTGAATAACTTTCTTTTTTTTTTTTTTTTTTTTTTTTTTTTNAAAAAAAAAAAAAAAAAAAAAAAAAGTCCCCAAAGCAAAGAGTGTCTCTCTTGGCTAAAAGTCTGAAATGTCATTGGGCCTCTTGACAGCCTTATCCTCACATTAGGTCAGAGATGTTTCGCATCTCTAATCCCTGATATGATTCCTACCTGAATTTAGGGTTTGATCTTCAGAAGGAGGAATATTAGAGACATAATAGGTCCATTTGGTAAAAACTCCTTCTGATTAAGGGAATAGAATCTCTCACCTGTGTGACTTTCTGTGTTAACCACAATCTGTTTAATGAAGAAGCTTTGCTAGTGAGAGTTGAGAGTTGCATTAATAGTCTTTATACGCCTTGTTCTGCTATGCTCCATATGCCTTAGATATAAGAGGTTATGTTGTAGATGTGTTACATAGGGCTGGGCATTTCAAAGACAATTATTCCCCACTTTTGATGACTTGTGGAACTTTGTAATAGTCTACATCTGTTGCAAAAAGAAGCTTCTTTGGTTACTGGTGAGAAGTATACTTGTCTGTAAAAATAAGGATACATATATAACATAAAGAAATTACATTTGTCAAGGAAAGGAAAAGATGTGGGTCTTTCTTTCTTTCTTTCTTTCTTTTTTTGGTATTTTTGAGACAGGGTTTCCTTTTAGTCCCATCTGGCCTGGAGCTTCCTGTGTAGACCAGGCTGGCCTTGAACTCACAGAGATCCACCTGCCTCTTCCTTCCGAGTGCTGGGATTAAAGGCATGCACCACCCACCACGCCTGGCACTAAAACCGTTCTTAGCCACCATGTGGGTGCTGGGAATCAAACCCAGGTCCTTTGCAAGAGCGGTCAGTGCTCTTAACCACTGAGCCATCTCTCCAGCCCCAGACATGGGTTTTTCTCTAGGATCTATGACCTGTGCCCCAATGTGTATTTGGCAGTGTTTACAGTACCAAACATGAGTCCCCTCCCACAGAGAAGACCTTAAGTCGAATTAGATAGCTGTTGATTACCCCCTAAAAATGTGCTGTGGAGGTGGGAAGATGGCTAGAGTACCAGCTGCTCTTGCAGAGGTTCCGGGTTGGAGTCCCCAGTAAGCAGCATTCCTCCATGGCCTGTGCTTCAGCTCCTGCTTCCAGGTTCCTGCCCTGAGTTCCTACCTTGGGCTCCGTCAGTGATGAACTATGATCTGGGAGATGTAATATGAATAAACCCTTTCCTCTCCAAGTTGGTATTGGTCAGAATGTTTTGTTACAGCAGTATGAAACAAACATAAACTCTGGTGGGAGTGATAATAAGTAACAATTCGGATAAGAAAGAGATTGGAATATGATAAAACATACTGTATGAAATTTTTTAACTTTTTTAAAATTTTATTTATTTTTTATGTGTATGAATGTACTGTCTGCATGCAGGTTTGTGCACCCATGTCGTGCAATGCCTCAGAGGTCAGAAGAGGGTGTTGGATTCCCCTGGAACTGGAGTTGAAGATGGTTTTCAGCCACCATGTGGGTGCTGGGGATCAAACCCAGGTCCTCTGCAAGAGCAGTTGGCACTCTTAACCGCTAGGCCATCTCTCCAGCCCATATTGTATGAAATTTTAAAAAACATTAATTTTTTACTTGGATCAGTTGTGAACCCTGAAGACCTCACGTTTATGCCCCACGGAGAGTAGATAGAGAAGACCTATCAAACTTGTCTATCCATGTTTGTTGCTGGTCTTTTCACACTAGCTAAGAGATGGAAGTGACCTAAGTGTCCCTCAACTGATGAGTGGATAATGAATATGTGGTGCATTTATACAATGGAGTTCTACTTATCCATAAAGAAAGATGAAGTCATGAAATCTGCAGGTAAATAGATGGAAATAGATGGACCTAGGAACTGTTATGCTAAGAGAAGTAACACAGATTCAGAAAAACAAATGGCACATGTTTTCTGTCATTTGAGGGTCCTAACACCAAATCCTTGCATATGAGTATGTATCCTGATGAAACTGTAGGAACCAGGAAAGTGGAAAGGAACCAGAGAGGTCAAGAGAGAAGAGCAGTAGGTGAGAGGTGTTACTAGGGAGAAATAGATAGAATGTGGGTATTTAAATGAGAGCGGGCAGAGGCTTATACCAGGAAATTTGGCTATAAAGGGAAAGAAGAAGCTCAAGAGAAATGGGACCATAGGAGACTGGTATTATCAAGGGAGAAACGGGGGAAATGGAGCCCCTTTAAATGATGAAGGCATGGGGCTGGAGAGATGGCCTAGCGGTTAAGAGCGCCAACTGATCTTGCAGAGGACCCGAGTTCGATCCCCAGCACCCACATGGCGGCCGAGAACCATCTGAAACTCCAATTCCAGGAGAACTCCAGTTCCAGGGGAATCCAACACCCTCTTCTGACCTCCGCAGCATTGCATGACACGGGTGCACAGACCTGCATGCAGACAGTACATTCATACACATACAGAAATAAATAAAAATTTAAAAAAATGATGAAGGCATGAAGGGAAGGTTAGATAGAGAGGGAAAGAGAGGAGAGATAAATAATACCTAGCTAGTGTAAAAAATCAGAGGGGCTCATAGTAGTCTAGAAACCTCATGACAAATTACATATACAATATCTCTACATGAGTCCATGTGCAAAGCTGAAGACTACATAACAAGAAACAGTGCCAGCCAGGAAAAACCTCCCTTTCCAATTGCTGGACAAGGCAGTCCAAGAGACTCCCAAAATGACACAGGCTATTGCCACAGCCCTTGATTGCCTCCAAGATCTTGGTGAGACCCTATTACTGGAGACAGGACAAATTTTGGAGACCGGACTTGGAGCAGTAGAGCTGAACTGACCTGGAAGCCACGCCCCGTGATGGCCAGTTCTCATAGCTTTGGAGAGTGCTGTGTAAGCTGCCACAGGAGAATATCAACAGACCAAATAACCACATCGATGATGGTACGGCATATGGCACTGGTAAAGTAGTGTGGCACTTTTACCTTAGGGGCAATCAATGGCTGTCTAATTGGACTTAAAGCCCATTAAATGGGAAGAAACTCATGTGTGGTACTGTAAACATATCCAAATACACAGGGATGCAGAGGTCATAGATCTTAGAGAAATCCCCAGGGTTGTCCTATCCCTAGGCTAATGTAACCTCTTACTAAGTGCAAAAATATGTATCCTTATATTTACAGTCAAGTACCCTGGTCACTACTTATCAAAGAAGCTTCTTTTTAAAAAAATTTTATTTATTTATTTTTTGTCTTTTCGAGACAGAGTCTCCCTGTAGCCCCAGCTGTCCTGGAACTCACTCTGTAGACCAGGCTAGGCTTGAACTCACAAAGATCCACCTGCCTCTGCCTCCTGAGTGCTAGGATTAAAGGCGTGCGCCACCACGCCCGGCTCGATTTTGTTTATTTTTTATGTGGATGAATGTACTGTCTGCATGTAGGTTTGTGCACCTGTGTCACGCGATGCTGTGGAAGTCAGAAGAGGGTGTCGGATTCCCCTGGAACTGGAGTTAAAGACGGTTCTCAACTGCCATGTGGGTGCTGGGAATTGAACCCGGTTCCTCTGCAAGAGCGGTCGGCGCTCTTAACCGCTAGGCCATCTCTCCAGCCCCCAAAGAAGCTTCTTTTGCACCAGATGGAGACTATTACAGAGTCACACAACTGGTCACACATAGACATTGCCTGTGAATCATCCATGTCTCAATGGCACATCTACAATGAAACCTTTACATGTAAGGCTCATACAACATAATACAAAGGGTAAACAGATTATTAATGAATCTTTGAACTCTTATTAATTAAGCTCCCTCATGCAGCAGAAAGCCAGGAACACTAAAGGTCACAAACAGCCAAAGCCTAGAGATTAGGAGTCTGCAGAGTGGATCCTTGGACAGGACTCCTATATTAAGCTTCACTCACCTAGGGCTCAGGAAGACAGGGCTGAAAGAATGTAAGAGCCAGGGACCGGGTGCACAACCATATGGAAACAGAGTCCTACAAGTTCCTGGAACCCTTCTCATATGAACCTACAGCAATGGTGTCAGCATGCAAAAGACCCATGAAAACTCAAGCAGACAAAATCCCAGCATGGAACAGGGGAATGGGCGGCAGGCCCCATTCTCTCTCAGCAGAAATTAAGAGACAAGCAAAACCTGCTGAGATCTTGCAGTCCTTCCCTGCCCCTCTTGGAAGCTGCAAGGCAGACCTTCTGATCCCCAAAACAACTTTGAATTACAGCTTGACTCTTACCTAGTGCCTTCCTTAGTGACTCCTGACACATAGGCTAGGTCAGGTGGCATGAAGCCGAACCCCTCTCTCTATTCCCCAGACATCAGTAAGATTCAGAAATGCTTTTCAGGGGCTGAAGAGATAGCCTAGCAGTTAAGAGCACCGACTTCTCTTGCATAGGACCCGGGTTCGATCCCCAGCACCCACATGGCGACTGAGAACCGTCTGTAACTCCAATTCCAGGAGAACTCCAGTTCCAGGGGAATCCGAGACCCTCTTCTGACTTCTGCAGCATTGCACGACACAGGTGCACAAACCTACATGCAGACAGTACACTCATACACATACAAAAATAAAAAATAAAAAAAAAAAAAATGCTTTTAACCCCAAAAGTGAAGGTTCCCTCTTCAGGGCCTTAAGAAGGCTGTCTGCCGGGCATGGTGGTGCATGCCTTTAATCCTAGCACTCGGGAGGCAGAGGCAGGTGGATCTTTGTGAGTTTGAGGCCAGCCTGGTCTACAGAGTTCCAGGACAGCTGGGGCTACAGGGAGACCCTGTCTCAAAAAGACCACAAAAAAAAAAAAAGAAGGCTGTTTGTGGCCTGATACTGACAACTCTCCTAATAAAGCTCTTCTGAAGGGTAAATCATCTCAGCTCCGTTCTATTAAACCTATAACAAGTTTTATGAACTTACAACAAGAAATCAATGATCATATCAATGCAATAATAGTTTCACACATAGTCATTTACAGAGTATTCAGGGTCTTAAGAACAATCACTGAGTATCCAGCCCTCTTAGTCTATACCAAACAGTGAGCATTGACCATTCGGCCAGGGGTATTAGAGAATGGTTCTACATTTTCTTTATTTCTGAGCCTATATACAATTTCTCAATTTTATAGGGCTCCATGTGTTAGATACACATGTCAAAGTATCTGAACTCAGGTTCACATGAATATCAAGTCAAAGCTGAGATTCATCCCATCTCTTTTGTGTGGATAAGATTATTTAGAGAAGTATAGAGCAATTCATTATTTTAATCAAAAGCTATGTATTCTAGAGGCAACAATCTAAGCATTCACTGTAGAACCAGCAAGCCAATATGAAGAAGAAAATGGATAAATGAATTCTAATCCAGAGCAGGGTCACCCAGTGTCCACATGCTTCAGGAACACTGAATCTCTACAGCAGTCTTACATACAGACAACAGAGGAAGTGGCAGAATGAAATGTTTATCATCTGATTTGGGTCCAACAGATCTGCACTTGTACTGACCCCAGAGTTGTTGTGGTGGAGACAATGTGACAACACATAGAAAATGTTAGTAGTTACCCAGACTTCTGTCAGTCTCACAATTTTTTGAGGGGTTCAACAGCAGTTCTAACTACAATAGCATTTTTAGAAGCCTATAGTAAATGGCTACAAGAATCAACAAAATAGGCCTTGTATTAGTCACTTTTCTGTTGCTGTGATAAAACCACCATGAGCAAGGGAACTTATAAAAGAAAGAGTTTATTTGAGCTTACGATTGACGGTTTCAGGGAATTAGAGTCCATTGTGGCAGGAGGCATGGCGGCTGGAGCTGGAGCAGCAAGCCAAGGGTCACATCTCACAATGAGCACAGGAAGCAGAGAGAGCGACTGGAGACAGCAAGGCTTGTTAAATTCACTAAGCCTGCCCCCAATGACGTACTTTCTCCAGCATGGCCACACCTTCTAAGACCTTCAAGAACAGTGCCACCAACTGGAGACAAAATGTCTGAATACTTAAAGCCTATGGGGGGACACTCTCATTCAAACCACCACAGGCAGATGTGAGGGCGATCTGGCTGCGACATCTGTCACCCCATTGATCGCCAGGGTTGATTCGGCTGATCTGGCTGTCTAGGCGGGTGTCCCCTTCCTCCCTCAACGCTCTACGTGCATCCCTCCCGAAGCTGCGCGTTCGGTCAAAGAGGACGATCTTCCCCGCATAGAGGAGGACCGGTCTTCAGTCAAGGGTATACAAGTAGCTGCGCTCCCCTGCTAGAACCTCCAAACAAGCTCTCAAACCACCACAGGCCAAGTTTAAATTATTTGAAATACAGGTATTTACTCGGGGTTGGGAACATATCTGTGTGGAAGACAGAGGACAGATACAGTGTTGGATTCCTCCTCCTCCATGCAGGCCTACAAGCTTGGCTGCAAGCTTCATTCGTGGCTGACAGCCTGACTAGTTTGGAGCCTGTGCCAGTACACAGCTGCTGTGTGCTCCTGATTTTCAAGGTCATGCTGTCCTTTGTAGACAGCTTTTCACAGCCCTTCTGACTATCTTCCTATTCTGAAATTCTCTCTACATCCCCTGCAGAAATCTTCCTTGGTCACTAGGACATGTTATCAAGGGCTGGTCCAGGGCAGAGCCATCAAAGGTCCTTTATTCATAGGATATTCTGCAGCCATAGGTCATTGTACGCATGGCCATTCCCAGCAAGGAGGTGTCCCTGCTTAGGGCTTTGTCTGCAGGTGCAGTTATAGATGTTTAGGAGGTGATCTGAGGGGATGCTGATGTTCATCTCAGTAGCAATCCTGGGTTTCCCTGAGACCTTTATAGTCATGGGTTTGGGACCAGGTTTACAATTCCAGGGAGGGGTTCCCCTGGTAAAGCAGGTCTTAACTCTAATGGGGGAGAAGTTGGTTTTGCCCACAGAACTTCATGCAACAATTGCATCAATGGACACCTCAGGGTCCTGTATTAACTTATGACAAATATACATCTGCATTTTACAGAGTAAAATTTATCCATTCAATAATATAACAGTATCAATACAGTACACCCTACTTACCAGTTATACACATACAGAAGTAAATGTTATGGAAACCACTGAAATTCTTGTAAGAAAGATTTCTTTTTAGCAGCTCAACTGGGAGAGGAAAATTGATTATCAATAAAAGGATATGTTTATGTTTGGTCTACATCCTGGAAGATCCTCTAATCAATACTGGTTAAATGTTGACATTCTAAGAGCATGTGTATTTGATGTGAAAAATATTTTTTCCCTTTTCATAGGACGGTGGGGATGTGGTCCTACTCTGTGACCCAGATGACGAAAATTCACTATGTGGCACATGTCAGTCCCTTGACACAGGTGCACAGGTCTTGGGATTACACAAAGCTGAGCTCATAATGAATGAGTTTTAATTTTTTTTACTACCTAGAGTACTTCTGGCTATTTCTAAGTCAATCTTCTGTGTTTGGCCTTTGCCTGTGCTCCTCAACATTTCCGGAGCACTGAACAAGGACCCCTAGGATCCCTAATGACCAACAATATGGGAGAAAGGACGGGAAAACTTCCCACAAAAACCTCACTGACTTGTCTTAACCATATAGGAGATTCTAGAAAAGAAATATGAAAATAAAAACAAATACAGTCTATAAGATAAAAGCTGACAAAGGTGACAACCAGCATCAGGATTGTGTGGGCAGCTCTGGTCTCAGGGTGGTCTCTGTGATCCTGGTTGGAGGTGCGAATATACTGTAGTCTCTGCTGGTGTCTGTGCAGGAGAATCACCATGGAGACACTGGTCCACACCATGAGGCCAATGAACAGGGCATCATGGACAAACCGCAAGAAGACCAGGCTTAAACTGAATGTACCAGTGGAACAGACTCTCTTGGGTTTAGAGTCAGTGCTGTTCTGTGTGTTCTGAGAAGCAGTGACCTTCATTGCAATATAAATCTTATTTAAGATACTGAACAACCAGCAACTACAACAAGAATAACCAACAGCGCCACGGGGTCTTCCTCTCAGCAACTTCCTACCCCAATTCCCAGGATCAAGAGTAAGACACTGATAGGCACTCAGAACACAGGTGGAGCACAAGCTTGTGCCTCGAGCCACCAGGCGGATGTAGTACTCAAGTTGACACTGTAGGACAGACAGAGACCTCCTTGAAGTAAAAACCATCACACTGTTAGATAACCCAGTGGTGAGAAGAATAAAGGAGTTAGCCAAAGCCATGTTGGTGAGAATCACCTGTGTGGGCCTCATTCGATGGCCAGCCAAGAATGGAGAGAAATTGTGGAAGAACAAAAAGACATTGGCCACAGTCCCAATCCCAGCCTGGACAAGCAGGAGGATATGAAAAGCCACTTCCTCCGTGGTCTTCACTGCTTCATTCTGAGGAGACATGGAGAGGACTTCAGTGCGACCTGGCAGGAAGATCAGGTGCACAATGGTGTCATCAACACTCCTCTCCATTGTCTGAACGTGTGAATTGATTTGGAGACTTCTCTTCTTCTCAGAAGGGCGACACTGCTGTATTCGCTGCAAGATTTTCTCCTGGAGACCAGTGCATTTAGAGGAACTTGAAATGTAATTCCGTGCTTTTTGTACTTTCTTTTCATATCAGATCAACGTTGTGAGGATCTCTCTGCCTGGCAACCAACATAATGACCTACAGTTTGTGAAAATTCAAGCTTTGCACATGAATTCATAAAAAAACCAAAGACTGAAAGTTTCCTTCTTTAGAGTTCACTATCTTTCCTTCTGCTAGAAAAAAATGTAGTTAGAGATATAAATTTATTTGTTGCCAGGAAAATTATGTAACTGAAATAAGTACTTAGAAAATGAACTGCCAGCTTTGGAGAAATTTTTACACTCTTCATCAAAGTAACATGCTTCTGAAAAGTACTTTGTGTTCTGGTAGCACAGATCACCCTGGATATCTGTACATATTCTATTCAGTATAGAAAAAAGTACCACAGGGGCCAATAAATTTTGCTTATTTATATATACTGCATCTTAACTATCACGTTAATAGGTCAGATCTTGGACCAACTTACTTTGGTAAAACAGAAAATCTTAAACACAATCACACAATCCAATTTGAATCTTTTTTTTATTCCATTAAAAAATAATACTTTTACTGATGTTTTTTGTATTTTGTACATAATTTTTCAGTTCAATTTAGACATATCCCCCTTTCCCTTCTTCCCACTCCACCTCAGTTCATGCACTCTGCCATACATGTCCTGCATCTTTCTCTCAGTCTCTCCAAAGTTTTTCTCTGCAAAGGTTTATTGTCCTAGGCAGAATTCAACCACAGCCATTCGTTCCTTGATCCAGTCCTCATGCTGCTGTAGTTCTCTCCCAACTGTACCGCTCCAAAGTATCCCCATGTACATGTCATATATGTACCAGAATTAAGACAGATTATTTTACTTTCAATTACTATGTCTCGTGCTTTGTCAGGAACTTTACCTGCCTCTTCCTTTTATCCAAGTAAAATCAGAGTCCACCCATCAACTGAGATCCTGTAACAGCATTTTCATCTGAATTGCCAACCAGTGAAACAGACATTTCTTTTTTTTAATTTGTATTTATTTTGTAGGTGTATGAATGTACTGTCTGCATGCAGGTCTCTGCACCAGTGTCATGCAATGCTGCAGAGGTCAGAAGAGGGTGTCGGACTCCCCTGGAACTGGAGACAAAGACGGTTCTCAGCCGCTATGTGGGTGCTGGGAATCGAACCCTGGTCCTCTGCAAGAGCAGTCGGTGCTCTTAACTGCTAGGCCATCTCTCCAGCCTGAAACAGACATTTCTTTGAGATAAAACAGTATTGGCATAATTTAGTGAACTGGTAAGATCTTCATATTTAACCATCCTAATTATTAATGTTGGATCTGGGAGTCCCAGTGCAGTGCAGAATGGAGAGTGGAATTTTATGAAAAAGTCTACAGTTCCAAGACTTCCACCTGCCCTGCTGCGGCATGGTAGGACACACTAGGATCCCAGACTAGTGCCAAATGCCATACTGCAGAACACAGATAATTCCTCTACCCTTGCAGGAGTTATCTATGATTTTTCTGAGACAGCAAGTAAGGAAAGTGCTTACCTGCCTCAGGTTTTCTTCAGAGGTCTGTGTAGGCAGCTTTCAACATGAGTTAGTCCTGGTCTTCATAAAAGATAGGGTATCTCAGTCTGATCTCCCATAGAGAGGACATTATCCTGTTCCCTGTGTTGTCAATGACAGTGTCTACATGGAGAGGTTGGGTCACCTCCAAGGAAGGGGAATTTTTATCCCGGGAGAAAATCAGCACGAGCAACTTCTGATGATTAATGAAGTTGATGGTTGGTAATTAGTGAGATCTTAATGAGCCACGGAACAGAAGTTAGAAGAACTTTTGCACGCTTCCTTTGGGGAATGTAAGTATTGATGTTGTCAAAGGGTAGGAAGAGGCTTACTTGATCGTGGATCAGGGATTTGTTTAGTGTGTTTCAACTGGGTACATTCTAATTTTCTCTTGTCCAAAATCATGCTGATGCCAACTTCTTTCTTTTTTTTTTAAATTTTATTTATTTCTGTATGTGTATGAATGTACTGTCTGCATGCAGGTCTGTGCACCCGTGTCGTGCAATGCCGCGGAGGTCAGAAGAGGGTGTCGGATTCCCCCAGAACTGGAGTTCTCCTGGAATTGGAGTTTCAGACGGTTCTTAGCCACCATGTGGGTGCTGGGGATCAAACCCGGGTCCTCTGCAAAAGCGGTCGGCGCTCTTAACCGCTAGGCCATCTCTCCAGCCCCGCCAACTTCTTTCTTGAAGACTATTAAGCATAATCTAAGGTATCGAATTTCCCATGAAATTAATAATTTATTCTTCTACATGCCCCATGCCCACCAGGGTTGTTCGGCCTGTCTCATAGGAAGCCAGTGTATCCACATAAGAGTCCTTGTGTTATCTCAATGTCCGCTTCTCCGCAAGTACATTGTAACATGCTTTCTGAGATGTCAGCCTTGTTTATCTCAGAGGCCCACTGGGCTGGGCTGTGTTCTAGAGAATTTACCATATAAAGAAAGTTGGAGGACCTGAGTTAGAACCCTGGTATCACATGGTAGGAGAGTTCCTGTGGTTTGTCCCATTTATTTCCATGGTGGGCCATGTAGAAAGCATGTGCATGAAAACACAGCACACAGACACATGGTAAGGTATGAATCCAAATACAGATATCCGGGGATATCCAGGGAAGATAGGGGTTGAGCAATCAGTAAGAAACATAGAGAGCCATGTGTGAAGATACAGGCCCATCATCCTAGTAATTGAAAAGCAGTGTGGATGTGGATCAGAATTTGATATTTCTCCTTCCCATTTCCATGTTCCTATCAAGTGCTCATGGGCTCAAGCTGATCCAATATAAATCAGAGAACTGTGGCCCCATTTCTCCTGCATATCACCCAGCTGCTGGGATCTGTGTGGGGTGTGTAACCAGGCACTGTGACATTATGGGCACATGCATGACTGTCCACAGCACCATTCACTTCAAGCCCTCTCAAGCTATGGATTCCATTGCTGCTGTGCAACTTTACTGTTAAAATGTGAATCTCTAAATGTGCTTAGGAATTAACCTAGAGTTTATTTTCAGAATTTGTAATTCTGATTTATGTGTGGAATATATATATATGCATATTTTGGAATAATATAAAATTAAAGGGAAAAAAAGGAGAGAAAAATTAAACATTAATTAGATAATCCTTTACTAAACATACATTGTGATCTTTAAGTTACCTGATTAAGTTTTGATCCTAAAGAAATAAAGTTTATGTATTTTTTTTTAATTTTATTTATTTCTGTATGTGTATGAATGTACTGTCTGCATGCAAGTCTGTGCACCCGTGTCGTGCAATGCCGCGGAGGTCAGAAGAGGGTCTCGGATTCCCCTGGAACTGGAGTTCTCCTGGAACTGGAGTTTCAGACGGTTCTCAGCCGCCATGTGGGTGCTGGGGATCGAACCCGGGTCCTCTGTGAAGGATTGGGCTGTTCGGCGGCCTCCTTAACGTATAGGCACTCTCGCAGCCCCAGTTTATGTATATATTTTAACTTTTGTTTATTACACCCTAGAGTACATCGTCTTTAAGGTATAACCTTTATACAGGGGTTTTACAGCTATCCATTGTAGAGGCATTGATGCGATTGTACCAGTAGATGACAGTTAGCCCAGTACATACTCTGAATTATTATATGTTGAATATATTTTTACATTCCCCTTACTTGGGGTGGAAATTAAGTTTAATATCTAGCTGTCATATAAATATTTCTCTTATATTTCATATATACTATTATTATTATATATATATATAAATTTGGTCTTTTCAAAACAGGGTCTCCCTGTAGCCCCAGCTGTTCTGGAACTCACTCTGTAGACCAGGCTGGCCTTGAACTCACAAAGATCTGCCTGCCTCTGCCTCCCAAGTGCCAGGATTAAAGGCGTGCGCCATCACGCCTGGCTATTAGTTGTTTATATTAACAGACCTGAGTTAGGGAGAAAAAATGCTTAATTTTAGTCCTAGAGTTAGCCTTTACTGAATTTAAAAAATAAGTTTATCTGGGCAGTAAAAATCATAACAAGTTAATTTAAAAAAATTTTTTTTCTGTATGTGTGTCAATGTACTGTCTGCATGCAGGTCTGTGCACCCGTGTCATGCAATGCTGAGGAGGTCAGAAGAGGGTCTCGGATTCCCCTGGAGCTGGAGTTCTCCTGAAATTGGAGTTTCAGACGGCTCTCGGCCACCATGTGGGGGCTGGGGATCGAACCCGGGTCCTCTGTAAGAGCGGTCAGTGCTCTTAACCACTCTGCCATCTCTCCAGCCCAACAAGTTAATTTTTAAACCCAAACCTTAGAGTAAGTAGTTTTAACTGAGCTTTTAATAACCAATAGTTACTAAAGAACATTTTATTAGAGTTAGAGCTTTTAGCTAGCCCAAGCTGGCCTGAAAATCTCCATCCAAATCCACCTCTTTTTGCTTTTAGAGTGCTGAAATTTAAAAATGGTGTCATTTTGGGTTGATTTTAAAAGGCAGTTAAAGACAAACATGATCTAGGATGACTTGTTATTTAAGATGCATGTTTTCAGCTCAGCAGTAGGTTAGAAGCCATGTGGTTTGGAAACCTGTGAACAGTCTTTTTTTTTTTTCTTCAATAATATTTTTCTTTTAAATGGATTAAGTAGAGCCTAATAGGTGAAAACACATTTGAAAGAATCCAAAATTGCCTAGGACTTTTTTGATTAATTAGTTGTGCACATTTTTATTTAAAGATGTCTGAGGGCACCCACGTATTAGATTTAAAATTTTTATATCTTAAGCATGCTTGAGATCGAATTCAACTTAATAGATTTTGAATGGCCATATTATTAAAAATCATCTTGAGGTAAAATTGATATGCAAGGAACAGTACAATTAAAAACTGATTTTGAATAAGCACAATAAGGTTTGAAGGCACATGATCTCTCTGTATTTTAGGAAACATTTAATTAAATCCTTGGAAGCTTTGAAGTTTCTTGGAGTGGCTGGAATTTTGAACAAAAAGAAGTTAACATGGTTGTGACAGGCTCAGGGCATGCTGGGAGTTGTAGTTTGGGGTGCCTGAAGGTCTGGCTGGGCAGAGATGGGCAGTTCCACCAGCCACTCCTTCCCATGGCTCTGGCAGCTTAGTTTCCTAGTCTTAAGTTTGCTTTTTAAACATTTAGCCATTTTTATTTTTAGTTATTGTTACTGAAGGGCAGGTGGCCAGGCTCCATTGTGCCCCACCCCGTGGGCTTTTACTTTTAGTTATTTTTGCAGGTCATGTGGAAACTGTGCTAGCAGGTCCCAGGACTTAGCGGGCTGGATGCAAGGCCACCTGCATCTCTTTTCTGCCACACACATTGACTGATTACCTGTCGCTTCTCGTCTAGTACTGAGACCTTGTGAACTTTCCTCTGTCCCCGCTGGCCTGTCAAATGGTGTTGTCATTATAGGTCTTGTTTAGGTAATTGCTTTGTGGAAATTTCGTGGGCAGAGCTTGCTTGTCATGTTAGCTGGCATCCTGGTCCTGTTTCCTCCAGTCTTTTCACCCCCTCTTCCGTGCTGTTCCCCAACTCTTAGGTGTAGTGGTCACATTGTAGATGTATCATATTGAGCTGGGCTCCTGTGTCAGTATCTTTCTATTGCTGTGATAAAACACTCACCAAACCAACTTGAAGAGAAAAGGGTTTATTTTATGTTACATCTCCCAGGTCACAGTTCATCACTGAGGGGAGGGAGTCAAGACAGGAAACTCAGGACGGGAATCTAGAAAGAACTGTTATCCAGGGCTACTCAATCCTCACTCAGAATTTACACAATAAAGACTTCCACAAGTGTACAAGCTTGATGTGTCTTTTTCCCTAGAACTGGGTTATAGTGTGTGGCATGCAAGGTGTTGTCACAACCTTTTCATGGAAAAGAGAGATTTACCTAGAATCAGTGTAGCACCTCATTTCCATCCTGAATATCTCATGCTTCTATCAGGTGTGTTTTTTCTCATAATATTGAATGTGTAGAGGCTACCGTTTCCCTGTAGAGTCTCTGTAGCTTCTGAACCAAATTAATGCTATCTAGCATTTCCCTCGGTCTTTTGGGAGAATGTAAATAGACTGGTACTAAGAACCTGGGAGTGATCATTTGTATCCACACATTCACTTTTTTCCATAGATAATTTTTATTTGTTTTTTTCAAGGGATTCTACAATATAAGAGCACAGTTGTTTTCAGATCACATTAATGTTGCTCACTTTCCCATACAATTAGGTAATTGGTGCTAGCATCCACAGATGAGGGATACCATTCGTCGTTTGTTTTTCTGGGACTGTGTTACTCCACTCAGCATGATATCTTCTAGCTCCATCTATTGACCTGCAAAGTTCATGATGTCATCTTTCTTTACCACTGCATAGAACTCCATTGTGTAGATATACCACATTTTCTCCATCCACTCATCAGTTGAGGGGCACATGAGTTGGTTCCAGCTCCTTGCTATTGTGAAGAGAGCTGCAATTAACATGGCTGTGCATGTATCTCTGCAGTAAGATGAGTCTTGTGGGTACATACCCAGGAGTGGTATGGCTGGGTCAGGTGGCAAATTCATTCCAAGTCTTCCAAGGGTTCTCCACACTGCTTTCCATAGTGGCTATACAAGTTTACATTCCCACCCACACATTCACTTTTGCAGCAAGTGACAAAGCTACAGAGACAGCAGGGTATCAGGCCGAGGGCATTGTGAACTTACTATTCCCTTTGTATGGTTTTTGTACTTCCCTTTCTATTCAGAGCAGGTCGGTTTGCATAGAATACAGAATCTGGAGGGTCCTTTTGCTTTCAGTCCACATGGCTGAATTATCACTAACCAAAATTTGCCAGATGGGATGAAAATCTATGCCCCCCCATTTTAGAAATGTAAATGTAAGGTCTGAGGCATCTTGTCTACTTGAAGACATGATGTATGGATAGTCCTGACTGCATGATCATTATCAAAATGGGGGGATGGGAGGTCTGCAAGCTGACATAGTACTAATGATGCATATCATACCAGTCTTCCAACCTGACTAAATACCTGGGACTCACATAAAGGAAGGAGAGCCCCATCTCCCAGCAGTTCCCCTCTGACCTTCAGAAGTATACTGACATGCATGTGCCCGCACATATATGCACAAAAGTTTAAGTATATAATAAATTCAGGGAACAGAAAAAGTTGAGTTTCTTTGAGGGAGAAAATGAGTTTACTCATTTGGTGTGGTTTGAATATAAAATGCCTGCCCCATACGCTCGTGTGATTGAACACTGGTCTTCAGCTGGTTGTCCTCAGCTGGTGTAAACTTAAGGAGGTAGAGCCATGCTGAATGAAGTGAGTCCTGTGGGAATGGAACTTTGTGTGTGGCTTGAAGCGAGAAATTGTAAGACCTGTCCCAGAAAGATCACCCAGTTATCTGATATCTCTGTGGGCTTCCAGAGTTATCTGTAGCGAGAAGATTCGGTATATTACAATGATTCTTGCCTCGCCCTATCTCTGCAAAGTCCCAAGCCCATTCCCTTGAGGCATTGAGCAGAATGTCACACCTCTAGTTACCTGTTGCACAAACCGGAGCTCTGCAGCCCCCTGAATAGAACTAAGTTGGCTCACCCCTCCCTTCCACCTGCTCCCCACTTCCTTGCCCAAAGCACAGTAGTCTTGAATATATAGACCTCACTGACAGAAAATAAATGGAGTTCCTATCCTCCCCAGTTCTCCACGCATGTGTGTGAGTCTGCTTATTTTTCCTACGGGTGTTCTCCGGCGGTATTCCCTCCCCTCTTCTTGCAGGAGCAGAGCCCAGAGACTGCCGGCCTGCAGGCAGGAAGCAAGTCCTGGAGCTGAGCCAGGAAGGGAAGGACAGCATGTGGAAGGTGGTCACGCGTGACTCAAAGACACCACACCCGACAGAGTCCCATTAATTTATTCTGTTTTTCTAAGACCATGTGGAAAAGACTTTCCTTAGCAACATGTAATGTGTATGCCCTTAATGTAATCAGATGAGAAATGAGCACTTCACACAATTATCAAAACTTTTCTGTGTTGATAAGGATGTGACCCATCCAGTTGGATGCATTTACTCATTTCAAAAAAGAGTAAAATATATTTGGGGGAGTTTCACAATGTCTTAAAATTTCTCTATGTTTATGAAACAGCATTTTCTAATTTATTATTTTTTATGTGTATGAGTGTACTGTCTGCATGTAAGCTGGTGCACCCATGTCATGCAATGCTGCAGAGGTCAGAAGAGGGTGTCAGATTCCCCTGGAACTGGAGTTAAAGATGGTTCTTAGCTGCTATGTAGTTGCTGGGAATTGAACCCAGGTCCTCTGCAAGAGCAGTCGGTGCTCTTAACCACTGAGCCATCTCTCCAGCCCCAGAAACAGCATTTTCTTTCTTTCTTTTTTTTTTTTTTTATTTTTGAGACAGAGTTTCCCTTTAGTCCCAGCTGGCCTGGAGCTCACT
>VZQC01007121.1:468452-518861 GCA_009823505.1 Rhizomys pruinosus
CCACCGAAAACTTCTAGAAACGATGAACGCTGCAACAGATGTGGCGGGATACAAAATTAACGCAAAAAAAATCAAATGGCCTTTCGTTACACCAAGAACAGCAACTGGAGAAAAGAATTCAAAGAGACCTCATGAACTCACAATAGAAAACAATAGCCTAGGAGCCCAAAAAAGAAAAATACCTAGGAACAAACCTAACCAAATACACAAGATCTCTACAACAAAACTGATTTTAACTTAAAGAAGGAAAAAATTGAAGAAGACCGACCTCAGAAGATGAAAAACCGCCCATGCTCATGGATTGGGGAAATTGACAGTGTAAAAATGTCCCTTCTACCACAAACTTTTGTAAGATTGTACAAAATGCCAATCATCCCAATCAAAAATCCCCAAGGAGTTTCTGATTCACCAGGCTTTGGAAAAAAGAAAGTCCTTAAATCATTTGGAAAAACCAAAAGACCTCGAATAACCGAAACATCACTGAGTGGAAAAGAGCTACACGGAGGGATCTCCTATACCGACTTCAAACTATACTACAGGCTAAGTCATAAAAAAAAAAACAGTGAAAAATTGCAAAAAAACAACTGTTGACCAATGGAACAAAACCAGAAGATCCAAATCTGAGCACAGACAAATTTTCAGCCATCTCATATTGGGACAGGGGTCAAGAAGCCACAATGGAAAAGGACAGCATCTTCAGCAAGTGGTGTGGCAAAACTGAATCACCACTTGTAGAAAATGAAATTAAACCCCACCTCTCGCCCTGTAAAAAAGTCAACTCCAGTGGATCAAAAGATCCCAACGTAAAACCCCAAACTTTGAAGGATAGAAGAAAAATTTGGCAGCAGACTAACAGGACATAGGTGTAGGAAAAGACTTCCTAAATCAGAAATACAGCAGCTGCGCAGGAATTAAGTTCCAAATGACAATGGGACCTCATTAAACTCAAAGCTTCTGTACTCAAAGAAACAATAAGGAGTGAAAAGAAATCCACAGAGTGGGAGGAAACCTTCATTGCAGATACATTGACAAAGACATTATTCCAAGTATAAAACTACAAAAGAATAAAAAAACAAAAAAGAAGAAGGAAAACAAAGAATAAAAAAACTCAAGAGGGGTAGATGAACTCACTACAGAAACATCTGAACAAGCATGATTTCCAGAATAAAACTATCAAAAAACAAAGCAGCAAAGAAAAAATGACCCACTCAATAGATGGAAAAAGAGCTAACATAGACTTCACAAGTGAGAATGTAGAGATGGTTGAAAACACCTTAAGAAGTGTTTCAACATCACTAATCATTAAGGAAATGCAAATCAAAACCACTTTAGAATCATCTTACCCCAACAAGACGGGCTAGGATCAAGAAAACAATGATACCAATGCTGGGAGAGTTGTGGAGAAAGGAAACTCATCCATTGTTGGTGGGAAGTAAACTCGTAAGCCACTAGGAAAGCAGTGTGAGAACCCTTGGAAACTTGGAATGAACTTGCCACACAACCCAGCCAACCAACTCCTGGCCATGTACCCACAAGAATCACCCCACCACAGACATACATGCAGGCCATGTTATTTCAGATCTCTTCACAAATGCAAGGAGCTGGAACCACCCAAATGCCCCCCACTGATAGTGGATAAAGAAAATGTGGTACATAACACAATGGAGTTCTATGCAGCAGTAAGAAGATACATCATGAGCTTTGCAGGAAAATGGCTGGAGGCAGAGGACATCATGCTGAGTGAAGTAACACAAGTCCCAGAAAAACAAACACTGAATGTATCCTCAATCTGTGATTCTAGTGCCAATTACCTATTTTGTAAGTATTCTTGTGTAGGCCCCCTGACCTTTGTCAAAGAACAGTTGTGGTGATCCATATTGAAAACAACAACCAAACAACAAAAGACTGCATCAGAACGGACGGAAACATTGAACTTCTGCTCAAAACAAATCAATTCCACATGGAGAATATTGAGAAAGCCGAGAAAGGAGATGAAAAGCAGGTTTGGCAGAATGTCATGAGCTCTGGTGGGGTGGGGGAGGGGTGGGGGACACGGGTCTAGATTTTGAAAAATAGATATATATATATATATATATAACTAAATTAATTAAAAAAAACAATTCCAACAATCTAATGATCTCTCACAGATAAAAGCATAAGTCAAATTTTCATATGGGAAATACAAGAAAAGTGGATAGGCAAAACAATCTTGACTAAAAGAGAAAGAGCTTGAGGCATCCCTGATCTAGTAATAAACAGCATTAAAAAACAAAAGAGCCACGCTTTAATCCTAGCACTAGTAGCAGAGGCGGCGGATCTTTGTGAGTTCAAGGCCAGCCTGGTCTCAGATGAGTGTCCAGGACACTGGACTAGACAAGGAGACCCGGGTCTCGAAAAGAACCAAAAAAAAATAAAAATAAATAAATAAATAAAAAATAAAACAGCATGGTACTGCATTAAACACACACACACACACACACACACACACACACACACACACACAAACATTGCTCAATGGACTAGAACTGAGGACCTAGATTTAAGCCCACTCACTGGTTTTTGACAGGGGAACCAAAACCACATGTTAGAAGAAAGACAGCAAAAAAAAAAGAAGAAAGACAGCATATTCAACAAATTGTGCTGATCAAAATGGATAGCTACATGTAGATAAATGAAGCTAAATCTTTCTCCCTCGCCATGCACAAAACTCAAATCCAAATGGATCAAGGACCTCAACATAAAACCCAATACCCTGAAGCTGATAGGAGAAAGTCAGGATACACTGGAACTTACAGGCACAGAAGAGAACTTTCTGAAAAGGAACCCTATGATGCAACCATTAAGTCCAACAATTGACAAATGGGACCTCATGAAACTAAACAGCCTCTGTAGTACAAAAGGACACCATCATTCAACCGAAGAGGCAACCTATAAAATGGAAAAAAATCAGATAGATAGATAGAAGATAGATAGATAGATAGATAACGAATAGAATATAGGTTACAGACAAATAGATGATAGATAAGATTAGATGATAGATAGATAGATAGATGACAGATAGATGATAGATAGACAGACGACGAGGATAGACAGATGATGACAAGTTAGACCAGAGGTAGACAAGACTAGATAGATAGATAGATAGATAGATAGATAGATGATAGATAGACAGACAGATAGGAGAGAGAGGGGAGAGAAAGGGAGTATAGATATAATGCTCAAAGAAATATCATAAAGACAAACAACCCAATTAAAGATTGGGCAAAGATCTGGAAGTTCTCTAATGAAATCAGGAAATTAATAAACAGCTATAGGAGGGGGTTTTCTTGAGGGGAGGCACAATGCCGAAGACCCCAAACTTCTGCAGGTCTTGGGCAAGAACCCAGAGCTGCTGGGTGCTCATAACTGCATGGACCCTGTCCTGCCTGGGTGGCAGCATTCAACAGCACTCGTCCCATCCTCCCGCCCTCACAACTCTGACGAACCCTGTTCTGCAATGTTCCCTGGGCCTTGGAGGAGGTGATACAGACGCTCCATGCACAGCAAAGCAGCCAACAGTGACTTGTTCCCAGCACTCTGACCAGATAAGAGTCTCTGCATTCATCATCACCCAATGTCAAAAGAAGCTCCTCTGCTCTAGGTGCAGAGCAGCACTAGTCTATGTATATAAACACAAATAGAAGGCAGTTGGCTTTGCATCCAACCAGCAAAATAACCATAGTAGGTATCCCCCTAGGGCCTATGACCTCTGCAGCCATTTCTGAGATAGAAGCCAACCTGGTCTGAGTTCCGGCCTCCAGGGAGACACCTAAGGCTCATGGAACCACAGCAGGAGAAGGTTTAGAGATAAAACTAGTACATCCCTCACCTCTCACCTGTGAAGCTTCCTTTTTAAATTTATTTATTTTTTGTTATTAGTTGAATGTACTGTCCTGCATGTAAGTATGGTGCACCCAGGTCGTGCATGCCGCGGAGGTCAGAAGAGGGTGTCCGGATTCCCCTGGGAACGGGATTAAGATGGTTCTCAGCCACATGTGGGTGCGGGGGGATCGAACCCGGGTCCTCTGTACAAGAGCAGTCGGTGTTTCTTAACGCGAGACCATTCTCAGCCCCATGAAGCTTCCTGTAACACAACAGAGTGCATGCACACAGAAGGCCAAACAGTCCAATTATTAAAGATAAGAGACTAGTCCGGGGTGTGGTGGCACACGATTATCCAGCACTTCAGGAGGCATAGATAGGCATCTCTGTAGTTCAAGCAGCCTGGTTTACATAGCATTTCTAGGCCAGCTGGGGTTACAGGGAGACCCTGTCTAAAAAAAAAAAAGAAAAGTGTTGTATGAAATGTACAAAAACACCTTTCCGTCGGCTATGATTGTACTAACATGAACAAACTTCCTAATTGTTTACAACTACTAAATATATATATATTAATTAATAATAATTAATAATAAAATCAGCTAAGAGAACCTTTAAATGGTCATGGATTATTTGATATATATATAATTATATATATACATAGCTATCAGTATAATCAACCTAACTCCCATACGACCATTTCGAACGGTTCCCTGTTAATATTATATTATGATATATATAGATCTCATGCTAATATATATCAACAGCATGCTCCATGAAACCATTTTAACAGGTTCCCTTAGCTGATTTCTGCTGCATGTCTCGACCAATTTGATGATGTTTTGCTATATTCATTATCTACTGCTTCTCTCTACCTGCTACTTAAACTTGCTCAAAAGCCAAAGCATGTGACTATTACAGAATTTGACAACTGGTCACACACAGAGAGTAAGTGTCTGAGAGATGCCCAACCCTAAGTGACACATCTACCATGGAACCTCTATGACCTAAGGCTCCTGGAACCTGGCCAAACAGGGTAGAGAGACTACTAATGCATGCCTCAACTCTTCAACAGAGAACTTCCTCATACAAAGAGTAAATGGCACACAGAAGGCCACAACAGGCCAAGGTGTGGAGAATAAGAGACTACAGAGTGTGTGTCCCTGGGGAGGACTCCTATATTAGACCTCACCCACCGTCTTTGGGGTTGGAGAGATGGCCTAGCGGTTAAGAGCACTGGCTGCTCTTGCAGAGGACTTGGGTTCAGTTCCCAACACCCACATGGTAGCTCCAGTTCCAGGGGGATCTAATGCTCTCTTCTGACCTCCGTGGGCATTGCACAACATGGGTGCCCTTACATCCATGTGTGCAATAAATACTTCAAATGTCACTAAAATAAAAATAATAAATAAAATTTTTTTTTTTTTTATTAAATATTTATTTTTCTTTCTTTTTTTTTTTTTTTTTTTTTTTTTTGGTGTTTTTGAGACAGGGTCTCCCTGTAGCCAGCCAGCTATCCTGGAATTAACTCTGTAGAACAGGCTGGGATACCTTGAACCACACAGAGGTCCCACCATGCCTCTGCCTCCCTAGAGCTGGGATCAAAAGAGTGCGCGCCACCATGCCTGGCTTAAAAGATGGGTTCTTTTTTTTTTAATTTTTTTTTTAGTTATGAGTGACTGTCTGCACGTAGGTCATGTGCACCTGTGTTGCATGCCAGCAGAGGTCAGAAGAGGGTATCGGATATCCTGGCAGTCCCCTGAACTGGATTAAAGACGGTTCTCAGCCGCCTGTTGGTGCTGGGGAATCGAACCGGGTCCTCTGCAAGAGTTGTCAGTACTCTTAACCCAAGAAACATCTCTCCATGCCCCAAAGACGGTTTCTAGCCTCCATGTGGGTGCTGGGAATTGAACCTGGGTCCCTGTCAAGAGCAGCCGGTGCTCTTAACCGGCGGCCATCCTCCAGCCCCGAGATGTTCTTTCTTTAAGTTTTATCACTTCCCTCTTAGTAAGGAAAATGCTGCTGAGATCTAGGCATCATGGTCCTGGTCCATTCAACACTGTGGCTCTTGGCTCCCTTTCCCTTCACTCATTGTCATAGTTTGAATGAGAATGTTGGGCCGGCACGCCTTTAATCCTAGCACGTGGAGGCAGAAGGCAGAGGACCTTGTGAGTTCAGGCCAGCCTGGTCTACAGAGTGAGTTCCAGACAGCTGGGGCTACAGGGAGACCCTGTCTCAAAAGACAAAAAAAAAAAAAAAAAAAAAGAGAGATGTGGCGGAGTGCCGAAAAAAAAAAAAAAAAAAAAAAAAAAAAAAGAGAGAATGTGCGGGTGCCCAGTTCTCCACTCCTGACCTCTGTGAACCGCTGCAGAGATGGCAGGGGAACTGGCTGGGGCAGAGTCCCCTGGAGAGGCTTAGGCCACTGAGCCTTGTTTACCATAAAGGATTGCTTCAGATATGCATCACCCAGGTTCTCTTAGTAAAGGCTTCTTTATTAAAAGGGCAAGGGTGGGGGCTGGAGAGATGGCCTAGCGGTTAAGAGCACCGACTGCTCTTGCAGAGGACCCGGGTTCGATCCCCAGCACCCACATAGCGGCTGAGAACTATCTTTAACTCCAGTTCCAGGGGAATCCAACACCCTCTTCTGACCTCCGCGGCATTGCACGACACGGGTGCACAAACCTGCATGAAGACAGTGCATTCATACACATAGAAAATAAATAAAAAAATTTTTAAGTTTAAAAAAATAAATAAAATAAAAGGGCAAGGGTGTGAGAGGGATAGAGATAGAGAGACACAGAGAGAAAGAGAGAAAAATGAAGATAGATAGATAGATAGATAGATAGATAGATAGATAGATGCTCTTGTGGCTAGTTCATGATGGCTGTTCCTTCCATCATTTTTGTACAGGCTTTATATATATGAAAAGCACATGAGTCAAGGCCTGGGGAAACTATAGTTTACAGAATGTGCTTACATCAAAGAAGTGAGGGGAGGGCTGGAGAGATGGCCTAGCAGTTAAGAGCACTGACCAGTCTTGCAGAGGACCCGAGTTCAATCCCCAGCACCCACATGGTGACTGAGAGCCATCTTTAACTCCAGTTCCAGGGAAATCTGACACCCTCTTCTGACCTCCGTGGCATTGCACAACATGGGTGCACAAACCTACATGCAGACAGTACATTCATACACATAAAAAATAAAATTTAAAAATATATATATATTTAAAAAAAGAAGCGAGGGGAGAATCTCAGAGAGGGTCTAAAATCACTTAACAATAACACATGAAAAGGTTAAAAGCAAATAGAACAATCTTGACACTAACATGACAGGCGGAGGCTTCTCCCAGGAGGCTTAATCCCCAAATCAAAGGCATTGTAGGGCCGGCGGAGAGCCGAGCTGGCATTCTAGAGAACAGGGGTGTGAAATGAGCTCTTTCTGATCCTCCTGTCCTGTGTGAGCAGAGCTGCAAGCCTGAGTGTCCTGTCCTGGACTACAACAAGACTGTCCCCCACGGGCTCCAAGTATTGGACATTTTGTCCCCAGTTGGGTGGCGTTGTTTGGGGAGGTCTTAGAAGGTGTGGCCATGCTGGAGGAAGCTCATCACTGGAGGAGGGCTTGGAGAATTCCAAATCTCTCTCTCTCTGCTTCCTGTGCTGCTTGAAGATGTGAAGCTCAGCTTTCTGCTCCTGTTCCAGCACCTCCTGCCGCCATGCCTCCCTGCCCTGATGGACTCTAATTCCCCCGGAACCATCAACCTCTTCCTTTAATAAGTTCCCTTGGTTGTGGTGATTCTGTCATACCAAGAGAAAATTCACTCCTGAAGAATCTAGGCCATTTTGTCATCCTACCTTGATTAGATTGCTGTATTTTCCATTGACCTTTTATTTTATTTTATTTATTTCTGTATGTGTATGAATGTACTGTCTGCATACAAGTTTGTGCACCCATATGGTGCAATGCTGCGGAGGTCAGAAGAGGGTGTCGGATTCCCCTGGAACTGGAGTTCTTCTGGAATTGGAGTTTCAGATGGTTCTCGGCCACCATGTGGGTGCTGGGGATCGAACCCGGGTCCTCTGTAAGAGTGGTCAGCGCTCTTAACCTCTAGGCCATCTCTCCAGCCCTCCATTGACCTTTATCACAGGACATGGTAACACCAAGAGATGCCCCAAAGGAACCCCCATACTCCATATATAATCTTCCTTACCTCCACTGTAGAAAAGCAGTCCAATTTCTTCCTAGTCTGGATCTATTATCCCTCCTAACAATTTTGTTCCCTCCTTACCCTGTTGACTTAAGGTCATCAGAGGCTCAAGGCAGCCAGGAGGTAAGTCTTAGCTTCTAGTTCAATGGGATGATCTCAGATATCTTGAAGAATTTCTCCCAAACCTGTGAGTTTGACAACAGGGTATCTGGCTGCCTCATTTAATCGGGTAGCATGGAAGGTGAGGTTGCCAAAGGATATACTACAGCTGTGAGAATTAATCTTCCAGACAGGGGGTATTGTATACTTGGTAAATACATTTTTAGATTTGGACTTGATGTTTTTCTTGCTGTAGCCAAGAAAAACAAGCTTACACTCTTAAACACCAAGGCCAAATCTACAAAGGACCTCAGTTTAAATCCCAACACTCTCATGGCAGCTAACAACCATCTGTAACTCCATTTCCAGAGGATCTGACACCCTCTTCTGACCTCCACAAGCATTTACATACATGCAGACAAAGCACTCTTACATGTAAAATAAAATAATTATTTTTTTTTGGTCTTTTCAAGACAGGGTCTCCCTGTAGTCCCAGCTGTCCTGGAACTCACTTTGTAGACCAGTCTGGCCTCGAACTCACAAAGATCTGCCTGCCTCTGCCTCCCAAAAATAATTATTTTTAAACCCAACATATGATATACATAATATATATATATGTGTGTGTGTGTGTGTGTGTGTGTGTGTGTGTGTGTGCTTGCAGTTATATATGGGAGAGTCAGATCAAGTTAGGTGAAATTAGGCCCTTGTTACTGTTTTCATTTAGAAATGAAGCATGACGTAACAAGATGTGCCTGAGTGTCAAGTTCACAAGAGGTGAACTTGCTATAAGTAACCTTGGTTGGCAACTTATCTCCATCTGGAATCAACCAAAATACACATTTTCCCTGGTAACCATCACTCTTTCTGGCAAGTTTATCTGCCTTGTTCCCATTCTTTCAGTGGTGTAGAACCAACTTCTTTGGGTTTCCAATATATACTCTTCCTGGAACCTTCCAGGCCTTCGGTGCCAGATTGGGACTGAGACATTCAGCCCCATAGACTAAGCAGCTACCAGATTCTCATCTCTCCAGTGTGAAACAGGGGTTGTTGCAATACTTGGATGGTAGTCACATGGTACTCCATGCAGTGCAGAATACCATGACTCCAATGAGGCATTTTATAAGTCCAGGGAAGGTAGTTCTGACAGAAGCATTACATGCAGGAAAGGCAAATATATGCCTAGAATAATTATCCAGTCTTGTAAGAGCAGAGTTCTATCTTTCTATGATGGAGACTTGATGGAGTCAACACAGGTCACTGACTGGCTGCTGCAGGGGATGGTGCTATAGCAGTGTCAGGAGCAGATCAGAAGGAGTTAATGGTCAGGAGTTAACTGTGTAAAGCAAGCCTGGTTTCCATGACTATGTCTACCACACACCTTAACAGCAAGAGCACATTTCCTGCTACTTTGCCCCTGACTTCCCAGTTTCCAGAGCTGTTTTGGGTCAAGATGAACTTTCCCAGTCCTTAGGGGTGCATCCCGCTCCCTGGTGGGCCAAGGGGGGGCATTCTACTCCCCCAAGGGGCTTCATGCTTCTAGTCACAACCAATCAGTGTAAAGGTCAATACTTCTTGCTTTGTGTTCCCATAGCCTTGCAATTGTGTTACAAGATTCCTCTAGTTTGTGGATTTTCTCTTTAAAAACTCTCTGTAGCATACACTCAGGGTCTGACTCTTCCCTGTGTGGAGTGGGGTGCATCCCTGGTGCACCAACAATTGGCCCCTCTGGTGCACCAGTTTTGTCAGTTGGCTTCCTGGTGCACCAGCAAATTAAATACATTTTGTTTCAAAGACTGAATCCTGGGCTTGAGAGTTTTTCTGTGTAATTTTTGGACCCAACAGCAGAAGCTCAGATATGCTCACATGTTCACTGCAGTAAAACTCACAGTAACCAAAAATTATTGGCAGCCAGAGTAAGTGGCTGCCAAGAAATGAATGGATAAAGAAAATGTGATCTATACATACTTGTAGAAATAATTCAGTCCTAGGCCAGGCCTGGTGGCACACAACCTTTATTCCCCGCACTTGGGAGGCAGAGGCTGGTGGATCTATGTGAGTTCAAGGCCATCCAGGTCTACATAACAAGTTCCAGGAGACCCTCCCTCAAAAATAAATAAATAGATAGATAGATAGATAGATAGATAGATAGATAAATAAATAAGAAATAATTTTTTCAGTTTTAAAAAATCTTTTTAAAGGTATCCTCTGAAGATGAGAACATTTTAAAACAACAATAATAGCTAAGTATGGTGAAATACATCTTTAATCCCAGCACTTGGGAGGCAGAGGCAGGTGGATCTCTATGATATTAAGACCAGTCTGGTCTACATATTAAGTTCCATGCTAGCTGAGCAGGAAATTATGTGAATCAGATTGTGATAGAAGATTAATAAGTTCAAATACATGATTTACATGCAAGACAATGCCACACTTCTCTGCAATAGCCATACACTGATTTTTTTTTGGCGGGGGGGTGGTTTGAGACAGGGTCTCCTTGTAGCCCCAGCTGGCCTGGAACTAGCCGTGTATACCATGCTGGCCTTGAACTCACAAAGATCCACCTGCCTCTGCCTCCTGAGTGCTGGGATTAAAGGCTTAAAGATAGTTCTTAGCTGCCATGAAGGTGCTGGGAATTGAACCCTGGTCCTCTGCTAGAGCAGTCGATGTTCTTAACCACTGAGCCATCTCTCCAGCCCATACACTGATTTTTTTTAAAAGGAAATAACTATATTTTCAAGTTCTTCCAGAGCATTCTAATGATTAGCTGACTTCACAGTTACACAGTAATTGATTAACCAATTAATCAACAACTAAGATTACAAAGTAAGAGATGTTATGGCTGGTGGTTTTTCTTGTTCCACTTTGGTGATGACATTAATTTTTATTACTTATTATTTGCAGAATGAAGAAAAAGAACACAAAGTGAAAACCAGATTTCCTAGGAACAAACCAGCCCTTTCAGTGACCTCAGAATGGGAAGTGCACACACACTTTGGCATGTACTGGAGAATCATTGACGTAAGTCAAAATTAGATGAGGGGAGCTGGACAGATGGCTCAGTGGTTAAGAGCACCGACTGTTCTTGCAGAGGACCTAGGTTCAATTCCCAGCACCCACATGACAGCTAAGAACCGTCTTTAAGCTAGGCATGGTGACACACGACTTTCATCCCAGCACTCGGGAGGCAGAAGCAGGAGCACCTCTGTGAGTTCAAGGCCAGCCTGGTCTACAGGGCTAGTTCCAGACCAGGTGGGACTACAGGGAGACCCTGTCTCAAAAACACCAAAAAAAAAAAAATTAGCTGGGTGTGGTGGCGCATGCCTTTAATCTTAGCACTTGGGAGGCAGAGGCAGGCAGATCTTTGTGAGTTCAAGGCCAGCTCGGTCTATAGAACGAGTTCCAGGCCAGCTGGGGCTCCATGGAGACCCTTTTGAGACCCTGTCTTGAAAAAGACCAAAACTAAATAAATAAATAAATAAATAATAAAATTAGACTGAGGAACATGAAACTTTGAATGGTATAATTAGTTCCTGTAAATACCTTGTGTCTTGTTTACCAAAATATGATATGGAAATTATTAAAATGTCTGGACAGAGAATACACCTTTACCTAGTATTATAAGACAAAAACCTCATCGTCAAGACTTATAGAGTCACCATTCATGGGGGCAGAAGCAGTCAGATTTAAGTGAGTTCAAGGCCAGCCTGATCTACATAGTCAATTCTGGGTCAGCTGAGGCTACAGAGAGACCCCATCTAAGAAAAGAAAAATGGCATCATCATTTCTCACTAAGAAATCATCCCAAGGAAAGAACAAATATTCCACACTGGAAAAAAGGAGACACACCTGTATCCCCTCAAATGATATGCATCCAAGCAGTCCCATTGACACAATCAGATTTTCAGGGACACTTGTGGATCTACCAAGTCCGATTCCCTCAGCTTGAATCCAATGGGCTCTGAAAGTAACCTAAGAAACAAGCCAAACAGTCCAACTTCTTTTTTTTTTAGAGACAGGGTCTCCCTATAGCCCCAGCTTGCCTGGAACTCACTCTGTAGACCAGGCTGGCCATGAACTCACAGAGATATAATTGCCTCTGCCTCCCAAGTGCTAGGATTAAAGGCATGCACCACCACACCCATCTTACAGTCCAACTTCTGACACAGCATCTAACACAGCACAAATATTGTTCCTCTCCCAGGTTATTTCTTCTGTGTTAATGATACAGCAATAAACTTATAGCCGGGTGTGCACGCCTTTAAACCCAGTATTCCAGAGGCAGAGGCAAGTGTATCTCTGTGAGTTCCAGGCCAGCCTGATCTACAGAGTGAGTTCCAGGATAGCTGGGGCTACAGGGAGACCCTGTCTCCAAAAGACATAAATAAATATTAAATAAATAAATAAATAAATGTATATTTTATCTTAAATGTATGTGTGTTTTGCCTGCATGAATACATAAATGTACATCACATGCATGTAGTGCCCAAAAAGGCCAGAAGAGCTTGATTGGAAATTTTGTCTGAAATGCACAAAGCTTCAATAAAAATTGGCTTAAAAAATAAAAATAAAATAAAAGCGCAAAAGAGGACATCAGGTCCTCTAAAACTAGAGTTTTGTTTTGTTTTTGTTTTTTTGTTAATTTTATTTATTTCTGTATGTGTATGAATGTACTGTCTGCATGCAAGTTTGTGCATCCGTGTCGTGCAATACCACGGAGGTCAGAAGAGGGCGTCGGATTCCCCTGGAACTGGAGTTCTCCTGGAATTGGAGTTTCAGACGGTTCTCAGCCGCCATGTGGGTGCTGGGGATCGAACCCGGGTCCTCTGTAAGAGCGGTCGACGCTCTTAACCGCTAGGCCATCTCTCCAGCCCCCTTGTTTTTGTTTTTTTGAGACAAGGTCTCACTATGTAGCACTGGGTGGCTTGGAACTCCCTATGGAGACCAGGTTGCCCTTGAACTCACAGAGATCCACCTGCCTCTAGGCCTCCAGAATGCTGGGATTAAGGTCTATGCCCCCATGCCCTGCTCTCTTAAACTTTAAAATGATCCCAGGCTTCCTTCTAATCTGTTTCTAAAATATTTTTTATGTGTATGAGTGTACTGTCTGCATGCAGGTTGGTGCACCGGTGTCATGCAGTGCTGCGGAGGTCAGAAGAGGGCATCGGATTCCCCTGGAACTGGTGTCAAAGACGGTTCTCAGCCGCCATGTGGGTGCTGGGGATCGAACCTGGGTCCTCTGCAAGAACAATGGGTGCTCTTAACCACTGAGACATCTCTCCAGCCCTGTTTCTAAAAATATTTTATCAGTGAGACTAAGAACCCAGAAAGGGACCCTAAGTTTCCCTACTGTCATCACGAGTCACTAAAGGATGAGGGCGAAACAGCGCTCTGTGGGAACAAGCTGGCGAGCTGGGAGCTGGAAAGCTCTGATCCTGTGGGTCACAGTAGAAAAGACTGTACAATTTACAGGACTTGCTTTGTTAGCCATAGTTAAGTGGGCACCAGGATGCTCATTGATTTTGTAGCAATGATTCGCCTTGCCACACACTTTATACTATCCAAAGTCTAACAGACAGCCCTAGTTCTGCAGATCTAGTAAGGTTAGTGCATGAGGGTTGGTGCATGAACATAAAGAAACAGAGGCTTTCAGGCTACTGGGAACTTGCTCATGTGAACTTGCAACAATGGTGACAACATGCACAAGACCCATGCAGATTCGATCAGATAAAAACCCAGCATAGAACAAGGAAACTAGGCAGCATGGCCCTGACCCTAGCCAAAGAACTATTAGCAACTGATCACAGCTGGGAGAGGGAGAGTAGATCTTCATTATGGGAGTAACTCTAGGTAGGCTGACTACGCTCCAGTGAATCCAAAAGCTTGACCAGGGCTGGAGAGATGGCTCAGCGGTTAAGAGCGCCCACTGCTCTTGCAGAGGACCCGAGTTCAATTCCTAGCACCCACGTGGCAGCTAAGAACAGTCTTTAACTCCAGTTCCAGGGGAATCTGACGCCCTCTTCTGACCTCCGAGGCACTGCACAACACGGGTGCACCAACCTACATGCAGACAGTACACACCATACACATAAAAAATATTAACAAAAGCTTGACCAGACAGGACTTAACATATATGACAGAATGTATGATATCCAGTGGTGGGGATTGGTGTCTAAATTTGATTAACATTTATTATATGAAATGCATAAAACCCCAATAAAAATATTTTTTATTTATTATTTTGTTATGTGTATGAGCATACAGTCTGCATGCAGGTTGGCATACCCATGTCATCCAATGCCGCGGAGGTCAGAAGAGGGCAGCAGATTCCCCTGGAACTGGAGTTAAGATGGTCCTTAGCCGCCATGTGGGTGCTGGGAATCAAACCCGGGTCCTCTGCAAGAGCAGTTGGTGCTTTTAACCGCCGAGCCATCCCTCCAGCCCCAAATAAAAATATTTTTAGGAAAGGATAATGGCTAAAGAGTTGGCTCAGTAGTTAAGAGCACTGCTGCTCTTGCAGAGGACACGGGTTCAATTCCCAGCACCCACATGGCATCTAACAACCATCTATAACTCCAGTTCCAGGGAATCTGACACCTTCTTCTTCTGACCTCCACAGGCATTTCATGACATGGGTGCACTTACATGCATGCAGGTAATTAAAAAAAAATTAAATATTTTTTGAATAATTTTTAGGGGCTGGAGAGATGGCTTAGTGGTTAAGAGCACTGACTGCTCTTGCAGAGGACCCAGGTTTGATCCCCAGCACCCACATGGCAGATGAGAACCATCTTTAACTCCAGTTCCAGGGGAATCTGATGCTCTCTTCTGACCCCCGCGGCATTGCACAACACGGGTGCACAGACCTACATGCAGACAGTACATTCATACACATAAAAAAAAAAAAAGTTTAATCCAGCCGGGTGTGGCGATGCATGCCTTTAATCCCAGCACTTGGGAGGCAGAAACAGGTGGATTTTTGTGAGTTCAAGGTCAACCTGGTCTACAGAGTGAGTTCCAGGACAGCTGGGGCTACAGGGAGACCCTGTCTCAAAAAGACCAAAAAAAGACGAAAAAGTTTAAAAATAAAAAAAAAAAAAATTAAATAGCAGGAAGAAGAAAAGACTTCTTGCAGGAAAAAAAAAACAAAACAGAAATTTATTTGGAAACAGATTTTGTTTGAAATGCCACTGTGGTGAATTATGTGGTCTAACACCCAGCACTGAGACAATTATTAACTGGTTTCTCAAAGTATTCACGGCCAATGGAACATTGCTAAATTGCTCCTTACTAATTGCCCTTGACTAAAGGGAACTGTTAGACCGCCGACTAGACACTTCTCAAGTTAAGACCCATCAGCTACCCTCCGTCCTCATTGATTCTGGGACCCCCGCTGCTCCTGGGAGAGGCAGACACCCTTCCAAGAGCCTTCTGTGGATCTTCTGTTTTGTTGTTGTTGTTGGTGGTGGTGGTGTTTTTTATTTTATTTTATTTATTTATTTATTTATTTATTTATTTATTTATTTATTTGTATGAATGTACTGTCTGCATGCAGGTCTGTGCACCCGTGTCGTGCAATGCCGCGGAGGTCAGAAGAGGGTCTCGGATGCCCCTGAAACTGGAGTTCTCCTGGAATTGCAGTTACAGACGGTTCTCAGCCGCCATGTGGGTGCTGGGGATCGAACCCGGGTCCTCTGCAAGAGCAGTCGGCGCTCTTAACCGCTAGGCCATCTCTCCAGCCCCATCCTCTGGTTTTTACAGGCTAAGGGTGATGACACACCCCGTACACTCATCTGATGGACACATGGAAACTCCCTGCTCTTCACTTCTGCCACATCCTTTCCAGCAATTCCCTCCCCTCCGCCTGGCATGTGAGAATCAGGGACAGGCCTGGCTGCAGGCCTGGCCTCGAAACCTTTCTCCTTCCTCTGAGACCTGTAAGAAAATATATATATATATAGGGCGTGACACACATGAATACACATACATACAGAGCATGCGCAGGCCACAAGAAAGCGTCAGATTCCCTGGAGCTGGTGTTACAGATGTTTGTGAGCTACTTCGTGTGGGTACTAGGAACTGAACCCTGGTCCTCTGCGTGAGCAGTCTATACTCTTAACCACTGAGCCCTCTTTCCTGCCCCAATAATTCTTCCAAAAAACATCTAACCCAAAAGGGCAATCTGCTTCCGTGTTCCCTTTGAAAACCATAGCTAAGACATTTTAGGAGCCAGCTCTCCGCTTTTACAAACCTTCCCTGGGTGTGGCTCATGTCCGGTGCTGTTAAACAACACGGCTATAAATGTCAAGTTTACCTTTAACTTCAGACATTACTACACAGCTACTTAGCTATTCCTCAGATACCTCAGATCATGCCTTAAACCTGCTTTAACAGGAGTGTGCCAGAATCCCTAATTCTAGCCTAGATTGCCATCTACTGGTGAAAAGGAGGCATTGCTCTCAAGGTGACAAAGTACAACCCTCTATCCACATCCCACACAGGATCTCTGGGCACTAACTGTAGGAACACAGCACAAATCCCAGGCACAAATGGCAGAGCATGCTTTGATTTGTAAATAATGAGAAATGTCCATAAAACAAGATATCAGGCAGGGCGTGGTGGCGCATGCCTTTAATCCTCGAACTCAGGAGGTAGAGAGGCAGGCAGATCTCGCTGAGTTCAAGGCTAGCCTGGTCTACAGAGCGAGTTCCAGGACAGCCAGAGCTACAGGGAGTCCCTGTCTCAAAAAGACAAAAAAAAAAACAAAAAAAAAAACAAAAACAAAACAAAAAAAAACCAACTGAGATAATCAGGAAGATCTGTCAAAATGTCTACAAGTGGCTGGAGAGATGGCCCATCGGTTTAAGATGCTGAGCCCGCATCTGCTGGGGATCGAACTTTTGCAGAGGACTGGGGTTCGATCCCCAGCACCCACAATGGCAGCTGAGAAACCATCTGTAACTCCAGTTCCAGGGAATCTGGACACCCTCTTCTGACCTCTGCGGCTTACCAAACAACGGGTGCACAGACCTTACAAAAAAGCCAGAGAGACACAACACAAAAAACAAATAAAAAATTAATAAAAATTTAAATTACACAAAATATCCACAGTGTATCAATCAAGAAAGGGACCAATGAATCAGACAGGTCTCAAAAGAAAAACTGTAATGTGGGTAAGAATCAGAGAAACGCAAGTAGAATATTAAGATTCCATATCTCCCTAGTCAGAATGGCTATCATAAGAAAAGAGATGGGGGCTGGAGACATAGGCTAGCGGTTTAAGTAACAAGCACCGACGCCTTTACAGAGACCCGGGGTTCGATATCCCAGCGCCCCATGCGGCTAAGAACCGTCTGTAACTTAACCAATCCAAGGAGAAACTCCAGTTCACAGGGGAACCGAGACCCTCTCTGACTTCCGCGGCATTGGCACGACACGGGGTGCGAACCTGCAGATGCAGACAGGACATTCATACACAATAACAAAAATAAATAATAAAAAAAAAATTAAAAAAAAAAAGCTACAAAACAAAAAAAGAAAAAGAAAAGAAGATGGCCTAGGGTTAAGAGCGGCCGACCGCTCTTCAGAGACCCGGGGTTCAATCCCCAGCACCCACATGGCAGCCGAGAACTGTCTGAAACCCTCCAGTTCCAGGAAACATCCAGTTCCCAGGGAATCCGACGCCCTCTTTTTTTCTATCGATGATGTGACGCATGGGGTGCACAAACTTGCATGCAGACAGTACATCATACACATACAAAAAAATAAATAAAAATTTTAAAAATTGTTTAAAAAAAAAGAACAGAAGTCAGGGAATGGAGGGCACACACATTTAACCAGGACTCTGTAGACAGAGACAGCAGATCTTCTGTGAGATCTCAAGGCTGCCCTAGTCTTAAAATTAGTGAGTTTCAGGAGCTGGGCTACCAGGAAACCCTGGTCTCAAAAAAAATGGAAAAGAAAAAGAAAGAAAGAAGAGAGAGAGAGAAAGAAGAAAGAAGGAAGGAAGGAAAGAAAGAGAAAAGAAAAGAAAAGAAAAGAAAAGAAAAGACAAGAAAAAGACAAGAAAAAAGAACCACAGGACCTGCAAGATGGCTTGTCAGGTACAGGACTGTCCAAAGCCTAACCACGTGGGCTCTACTCCGGGACCTGCATGGTAGAAGGAGAGAACTGAGTGCTGTGACTTGTCCCTCTACCTTCACACATGCCCTGGCTTGCTCAAGGCTGCATACAATCCATCAATTAATCAGCTGAAAAAAGTTTAAAAATTTTTATCTATGTGTGTGTTCATACCACATGTGTGGTGCCTGCAGAGGCCAGAGGAAGACTTCAGGTCCTCTGGAGTAGGGTCATGAGCAGCTGTGAGCCCTTCAACAACTTGGGAACCAAACTCAGGTGCTGTGGAAGAGCAGAAAATAGTCTTTTTTTTTTTTTATTTTTTGGTGTTTTTGAGACAAGTTTCCCTATAGTTTCCCAGCTGTCCTGGAACTCACTCTGTAGACCAGGCTGGCCTTGAACTCACAGATCCGCCTGCATCTGCCTCCTGAGTGCTCGGATTAAAGGAGTGCTCCATCACGCCCAGCTTAAAGATGATTCTTAGCTGCAATATGGGTGCTGGGAATTGAACCTGGATCCTCTGAAAGAGCAGTCGACACTCAACCACTGAGCCACCTCTCCAGTCCCTTTTTTGGTCGTTTTGAGACAGGGTCTCCCTATAGCCCCAGCTGGCCTAGAAGACTCTTTATAGACAAGGCTGGCCTTGAACTCACAGAGACCTGTCTCCCTGCTGGGATTAAATGTGTGTGCCACCACTCCCAGCTAAAGTATTTTTTAATCTTGATCTTTTTTTTTTTTGGTCTTTTCGAGACAGGGTCTCCCTGTAGCCCCAGCTATCCTGGAACTCACTCTGTAGACCAGGCTGGCCTTGAACTCACAAAGATCTGCCTGCCTCTGCCTCCCAAGTGCTAGGATTAAAGGCGTGCACCACCACGGCCAGGCTTTTTTTTTTTTTTTAATTATGTGTATATGTCTGTGTCCGGGTAGCCCACATCAGCAAGCTGAGACAGGATTGCTTGAGCTCAGCTGTCCAGAGTCAGTAACAGGTTGTAACGTTTGTTACCTTCACATCTCTGAAGAGAAACATCCCTGTGCTTATGTGTTTTATTTTCATTATCTTGTTCTTGGGACAGTTAGGACACAATTACTCTCGGAAGGGAAAAGTCATTTTTCAGAACTAACAGTCACTGAACTCTGAATGCAAATCATCCCTGCTACTGTTGCTCCCAGGTAACCCATTCTGCTCAGCCTTCCTTGAGAAATCCATGGACCCAAAGTGGAGATAATCTTCCATCTTGACTCTGACAACTCACTGCAAGAAGGGGTCCCCCCTCTGTGATCTCTCAGAAAAAGACATACACCTCAGGCCCATTTGCCACCTGGGAGCCTGGTTTCCAAAATCAAAGAAGGAGAAGCCGAGCTCAGGTCTATCTCCAGATGAAACCAACTATGGTTATGGTGAGAAGAAATCAATACAACCTGACCCCACCCCACTCAGAGGTGGGGACGAGTCAGCTGGAAAAAAATCCTCTAGTCTCCATTCGCCCGCAGACACGTGGGAGTCGGGAAAGCATAGAGAATAGTTTAATAACTGGGGACCATATTTGATTGGGTTATGCACCTGTTCTTCTAATAATGCCCTTCACAATCAAGCTCCTAGACCTTCAAGTCCTGCACACACACACACCTCTGTAAACTAAGCACCTGGAGACTTCAACTGCCCCCCCCTGCATCCGGGTCACACATATGCCCCTCTCTGAACAATATTTTTCTCTACCTCTAACAAGAAATTTAAATAGTTTCTAGTCCAATATATTCCCAATGTATCTGGGGACAAAGAATGGAAACGCTTATCTGGCCTAAACTAGTTTGTTTTTCATGTCTATGAATGTACTATCTGCATGGAGGTTTGTGCACCCATGTCATGCAATGCCACGGAGATCAGAAGAGGGTGTAGAGGGTGTCAGATTCCCCTGGAACTGGAGTTAAAGACGGTTCTCAGCCGCCATGTGGGTGCTGGGGATCGAACCCGGGTCCTCTGCAAGAGCAGTCGGTGCTCTTAACCGAACCGCTAGGCCATCTCTCCAGCCCCTTGAACTAATTTTAAGTGCATGAGCAGTAAAACAAATTGTGTCCTTCATGTGAACTTCTAAGGAGATCCCCTATTTACCATTTTATATGTATGCATAATTAGGCATGCATACGATTAAAATCAAATGCATTATGGGAAGGGATATTTGAAATAGGACAAAAAAATAGTATACAACCTAATCTATCACCAAAATGGCGACCTGCCCAAGGTACGCCTCTAAGTAATCAGCTCTTCCTTCCTTTAAACCCAATTTAAAAATAATGCCCCACTCTATATACAATATGGCCTGGAGAGTCTGATTTGTCTCCACACACGTCCCCCAGCATGGGTCCACCATGGGAGCATGGTCAGCCTACCAAGAGTACCATCCCTGTAAGAGACTGTCTCCTGCTCCCAGCAGTCAGTCAGTTGCCAAAAGTTCCTTGGGTTTCGGTTGAGATTTCTTACGCACTTCCCCTTGTCTATGCCGGGATTTTGTCTGGTTTGAGTTTGCATGGAGTACATTGAATTGGGAGGGGGCGAGCGAGAAGAGGTGCGGATGGGGGAGGAGATCTAAGAGGTGCGGGGGGAGGAGATCTAAGAACCATTGAATTGTATTATGTGAAAATTGCAAAAAATTTAAAAAGTAATAAAACTTTTGGGGCTGGAGAGATGGCTCAGCGGTTAAGAGCACCTACTGCTCTTGCAGAGGATCCGGGTTCCATTCCCAGTACCCACGTGGCGGCTAAGAACCATCTTAGGCCGGGCGTGGTGGCGCACACCTTTAATCCTAGCACTCGGGAGGCAGAGGCAGGCAGATTTCTGAGTTCAAGGCCAGCCTGGTCTACATAGTGAGCTCCAGGCCAGCTGAGACTAGAGACCCTGTCTCAAAAAGACCAAAAAATAATAATAATAATAATAATAATAAAACTTTTTAAATACCCTACGCTGCAGCCAGGAGTGGTTGAGTACTCTCACCTATGCAGCCCACCACCAATCTTTTAATTTTGTGTGTGAGTGTTCTGCATACACGGTTGTGAGTACACATGTGTGCAGTGCCCGTGGAGGCCAAAAAAAGGGTATCCACTCGCCCAGAACTGGAGTTACGTGGTTGTTAGCCACCATGTGAGTTCTGGGAACCAAACGTGGGTCCTCTGAAAGAGTAGCCAGTGCTTTTACCTGCCAAGCCATCTCTCCAGCCCCATCTACCACGCATCTTAGCGCTCTACCCCTCCCTTTGAATGAAGCCGCCTCCCTCCCTGCTTTTGCTCTTCTGGGAGCCCTTATTTCAATCCTTTGACTAAAAGGCTGTGTTGGGTAACTTTAGTCGTCAATGTAACACACCTGGTTAGATGGAATCTCAATTGAGGAATTGTCTCCATTGGACTGGCCTGTGGCCAGGTCTGGGTTGTTGGCATTTTCTTGGGTTGTTGTGTGAAGTAGGAGGGCCCAGCCCACTGGTCCTGTATTGGACAAGAAAGCTGCATGCAGGGGCTGGAGAGATGGCCTAGCGGTTAAGGGCGCCGACTGCTCTTACAGAGGACCCGGGTTCGATCCCCAGCACCCACATGGCAGCTGAGAGCCGTCTGAAACTCCAATTCCAGGGGAACTCCATTCCAGGGGAATCCGAGACCCTCTTCTGACCTCGCGGCATTGCACACACGAGTGCACAGACTTGCATGAGACAGTACATTCATACACACACAGAAATAAATAAAATTAATTTTAAAAAAAAGCTGCATGCATTGGGCTAACGTGCATCACAACGGAAGTGACACAATCAGATGATCTTTGGAGATAGAAACTGAGCCGCAGTGTTACCTGGTGAAAATAAAAAATACTGGGGCTGGAGAGATGGCTCAGTGGTTAAGAGCACTGGCTTCCCCATATGGTCTAGCAGTTAGGATTCCTGGTTTTCACCCAGGCAGCCCTGGTTCGACTCCCAGTATGGGAACGGTAATACCCTTTTTATTTTTAGCCGGGCGTGGTGGCACCGCAAATTATCCTAGCACTTGGGAGGCAGAGGCAGGCGGATTCTTGTGTGGTTCAAGGGCAGCCTGGTCTACAGAGTGAGTCCAGGGACAGCTGGGGCTACAGAGGGAGACCCTGTCTCAAAAGACAAAAAAAAAAAAAAAAACACTGGCGTTCTTGCAGAAGACCTAGATTCAGATCCCAGCACCCATTTAGCAGCTAACAACCGTCTATAACTCCATTTCCAAGGGATCTGACACCCTATTCTGTTTTCCACGGCCATTTACAACATGGGTACCCTTACACAGATGCAGGCAATACAGTAATACACATAAAATAAAAAATTTTATTTTGTATGTGTATGAGTGTACTGTCTGCATGCAGGTTGGTGCACCCATGTCATGCAATGCCATGGAGGTCAGAAGACGGCATCCGATTCCCCTGGAACTGGAGTTAAAGACGGTTCTTAGCCGCCATATGGGTGCTGGGAATCAAAGAACTTCTGCAAGAGCAGCAGTGCTCTTAAACACTGAGCCATCTCTCCAACCCCTAAAATTTTTTGTGTATTTTTTATTGTTTATTTTTTAAGGGATTCTACAAAATAAGAGCACAGTTTGTCAGATCACATTAACATTGCTCAGTTTGCCATACAATAGAATTGGTGCTAGCATCCACAGATGAGGGATACCATTCGTTGTTTGTTTTTTCTGGGACGTGTTACTTCACTCAGCATGATATCTTCTAGCTCCATCCATTTACCTGCAATTATGCGATGTCATCTTCTTTACCGCTGCATAGAACTCCATTGTGTAGATGTACCACATTTTCTCATCCACTCATCGCTGAGTCAGTTTAAAATAAAAAAAAAAAAAAAAAGAAAGTCTGAGCACAGGTCAGGTGAGCAAGCCAGTAAACAGCATTCCTCCAAGGTCTGTGCTCCAAGTTCCTGCCCTGAATTCCTGCCTTGGCTTCCCTTGATGATGAACTGTGTCTGTAAGCCTTTCGTCCCCAAGTTGGTTTTGGTCAGGGTTTTATTTTATCACAGCAATAGGAAGCTAACTAAGACAGAGAGGCCAGGGACCTGGAAATAGCTTGCCTGGACCCTGAGTACCAGTAACGCCTTCAGGAAGGGCCTGCGGGGCTGATGCAGAAAGACAGACACTGAGCTGCAGGTGCTGCAAGTGATAGAGGCAAGGAGAATGCACTCCTGCCCCATCAAGGCAGGCTCCTCTCCAAAACTCCAATTTGCAAGGAAACAAATTTTAAGAAATTAATGTGCCAGGCATGGTGGTGCATGCCTTTAATCCCAGCACTTGGGAGGCAGAGGCAGGCAGATCTCTGGGAGTTCAAGGCCAGCCTGGTCTATGTAGCAAGCGCCAAGCCAGCTGGGACTAAAAGAGAAACCCCGTCTCAAAAAGACCAAAAAAAGAAAAAAACAAATTAGTGCACAAAGTCACTTACTCCAAGGTGCTGAATGGCTCAGTTGTTCTTCCCTTAATAGAAGAATTCTGGGGCTGGAGAGATGCCTCAGCGAATAAGAATGCTGATTGCTCTTGCAGAGGACCCACCCAGGTTCAAGACTCATACACATAAATATATAAATAAATAAACAAATGTATAGGACAAACTATAGAAGAGCAAATGGGGCTACCATGCCCTCCCTAGGCACCCCACTCGCCAGGAACCTCTATATCTGGCTATTCAGAAATCTGACCCCTGCTGTTTTAGTTTGGTTTGGTTTGGTTGATTGGTAGGTGGGTGGGTTAGCTGGTTTTGGATGTTTTTTTGTTTGTTTGTTTGTTTGTTTGGTCTTTTTGAGGTAGGGTCTCCCTGTAGCTCCAGCTGTCCTGGAACTCACTATGTAGACCAGGCTGGCCTTGAACTCACAAAGATCTGACTACCTCTGCCTCCCACATGTTAGGATTAAAGGCATGTGCCATCACACCCGATTGGTTTTGGTTTTTATTTTTATGTGTATGAATGTACTGTCTGCATGTAGGTCTGTGCACTCAGGTCATGCAATGCTGCGGAGGTCAGAAGAGGGTGTTGGATTCCCTGGGACTGGTTCTCAGCTGCCATGTGGGTGCTGGGGATCGAACCCGGGTCCTCTGCAAGAACAGTCAGCGCTCTTAACCGCTAGGCCATCTCTCCAGCCCCAGTTTTGGTTTTTAAAACAGTGTCGGTGGCGGATCTTTGTGAGTTCAAGGCCAGCCTCGTCTACAGAGTGGGTTCCAGGACAGCTGGGGCTGCAGGGAGACCCTGTCTGGAAAATACCAAAGAAAAACAGTCTCATGTAGCCCAGGCGGTCCTCAAACTCCCTACATGGGCAAGGACGACCTTGAACACCAGATCCTCCTTCCTCCATCTCCCACAGGCTGGGATTGCAGGCACGTGTCATGATGCCCAACTAAACTCTCTTTGGGGGTTTTATGGTGGTTTGACCACACGGGAACAATGGAGTGGAACAGGGCCATTGGTGATCAAGCTTTCCCTCCCTTACAGAGCGGAGGGTGGAGCTGAGAAGTTGCAGTTGGTAAACCTGCTTTGGTCTTTCCCATGAACAGCTTCCATCCTGAAGCTAACCAGGGTCTACCAGACAGCAGCCAATTCAGTCCTATACAAAAAGATATTGTTGCCTGGTGCAGTGGTACACACGTTTAATCCCAGCACTTGGGAAGCAGAGGCAGGTGGATCTCTGGGAGTTCAAGGGCAGCCTGGTCTACAAACTGAGTTCCAGGACAGCTGGGGCTACAGGGAGACCCTGTCTCAAAAACAAACAAACAAAACAACATATGTGTGTGTGTGTGTGTGTGTGTGTGTATGCGTGTGAGTGTTAAGGATGTAGCTCAGTAGTAGAGGCTAGCTTGACATGCTTGGCAAGACTGGGACTTTATTCCTTAGCACTGAAAAGTCAACTACTATATTTACAAAGTCATTAAAATTACTCTTTAGGATGGGGATAGTGCCGAGCGCCTGTAATCCCAGCATTTGGGAGGCAAGGTCAGGGGGATATGGAATTGCAGGCCAGCTTGGCCTATACGGCCAAAAGCTTGTTTCAAAAAAATAAATAAAAATTTCCAGGTGTGGTGGCTCACACCTTTAATCCCACCACTCAAGACTGAGTGGATTGATGATATAGAGAGAGCCGAGTACTGAAAGTTATAGTGGTACATTCCCACACAGATAGATAGATAGATGATAGATAGATAGATAGATAGATAGATAGATGGATAGATAGATAGATGTGAAAATTATTGTTTTAAAACAAGTGCAATTATATTTATTCAAAATTAAAAAAAAAACACATACACCAGCAAACTGTGGAAATGATTAATGTCCAATTAATCACCTGAATTTAATCTAAGGCTCCTCCGTGCTTCTAATTCCGTTCATGCTCAAGTCCTGATCATTTGAAACTATGAAAACAATGGAATTTGTTTGCTTGCTTGTTTGTTTGCATGTTTGTTTGTTTTGAGAGGGTCTCCATGTAGCCCCCAGCTGGTCTGGAACTTACTATGTAGAACTGTCTAGCCTCGATTTCAGAGATCCACCTGTCACTGCCTCTCAAGGATCTAAAGCCATGCACCACCATGACTGTACATAACTGAAGTTTTTTTGTTTTTTTTTTAATGAGTGTTTTGCCTGCGTGTATGAAAGTGCACCATGCATACAATGTTCACCGAGACCTGAAGAGGGCACTGGGTCCTCTGTAAGTGGAGTTACATCCGGTCGTTAGTTGCCATCTGGATGCTGAGAACTGAATCCCGGCTCCTCTGCAAGAGCAGTAGGTGTTCCCAACTGCTAAGCCATCTCTCCAGCCCCAGAAACAAAGATTTTTAAGTGAAATGTATTTCATTTTATATAAAAAAAAAAATCTCACTTAAGCCAGAACTTCAATCTAAATCTGATTGGATTAAGAACGGACCAGCTGTGAGGGAGGGAGGCAGCCTCACCAATAAAGACCTCGGGAAGGTGGATCCCACTCTGAAGCTCCGCCCACAGTGACCGGCAGCTGGAAGCCAGAACACAGCCAAAGAGACGAGTGAGTGGACTCTAGCATATTCCTTTCCACTTCTCAGTCTCTACTGGGGACAGAGGAAGGTCTGCCTAGGGGAATGATTTATTATTCTGGAAGCGTTGTCCAAGCATATGCCGCTTATACAGACACCAAGCTCGCTACTCGGTGCCAGAAGGCAGGAGACTTTTTTTTTTGTCTTTTTGAGACAGGATCTCCCTTTAGTCCTAGCTGGCCTGGAGCTTGCTATGTAAACCGGGCTGGCTTTGGACTCACAGAGATCTGCCTGCCTCTGCCTCCCGAGTGCTGGGATTAAAGGCGTGTGCCACCACACCTGGCAGACGTTCAACACCCTGCCTAGAGAAGTGATAGTCTTCACTTTCTTGACTCCCACCAGACAGTAAGCCAATTCTGCAAGCTGGGGAGACGTGTTATTCCATTGGCTCATATGAATCTCTTGGTTTCCGCCAGGGCCTGTAACCAGGTGGGTGAGGGAGTTGGAAAGTTTCTGTGTCTGAAAGAATATGATCCACATATGTAATGATAAACTTTTTTTTTTTTGAGACAGGGTCTCCCTTTGGTCCCAGCTGGCCTGGAACTCATTCTGTAGACCAGGCTGGCCTTGACCTCAACAAAGAAAGTGAAAGGGAGGAGTTTATTTTAATATAAAAAATGTTACAAACAGGCATGGCACTCACCTTTATTTTTTATATTTATTTTTGTGGTTGTTTTGAGACAGCATCTCCCTTTAGTCCCAGCTGGCCTAGAGCTCACTATGTAGACCAGGCTGGCCTTGAACTCACAGAAATCCGCCTGCCTCTGTCTACAGAGTGTTGGCGTGTACCACCACACCAGGCCTAAGACAGTTCTTAGCCACCATGCAGGTCCTGGGAATCGAACCCGGGTCCTCTGCAAGAGCAGTCGGTGCTCTTAACCGCTGAACCATCTTTCCAGCCCCATATATTTTATTTTTATCTTATGCATATGAGTGTATTGTCTGCATGTATATAAGTGCAACTGCATCATGCAATGCCCACAAAGCTCAGAAGAGCACATGAGATTCCCCTGGAACTGAAGTTACAGATGGTTGTCAGCCGCCATGTGGGTGCTGGGAATCTTCCTTGCTTCCTCTCCAAGAGCAGTCATGCTCTTAAGCACTGAGCCATTTCTCCAGCCCCCAAATTCTCCTTTACTCTCAGCACCTGGGAGGCAGAGGCAGGTACATCTCTGTGAGATCAAGGCCCACCTGGTTTCTGTGGCAAGTTCCAGGCCATTGTGGGGTGGGAGTCGAGAGAAGGTCTCACCTTGTATCCTTGGCTGGCTAGGTAGACCAAGATAGCCTTGAACTTCCAGAGATCTACCTGCCTCTACCCCCAATGGGCTGAGATTAAAGCCATGTACCACTATGATTAGCCCATGTTATCCATTTAACAGTTAATGGAATCTTTACATTTTTTCATACGTCTTTCAAACTGTGTGTGTTTTTTTTTTTATTTTATGTGTATGAGTGTACTGTCTGCATGCAGGTCTGTGCACCTCTGTCATGCAATGCTGCAGAGGTCAGAAGAGGGTGTTGGATTCCCCTGGAACTGGAGTTAAAGACGATTCTCAGCTTCCATGTGGGTGCTGGGGATCGAACCCGGGTCCTCTGCAAGAGCAGTTGGCACTCCCAACCACTAGGCCATCTCTCCAGCCCCCTGAGTGTGTGTTTTATACTCGTGGCACATTACAATTCAGATAAGCTTTGGATCAGTGAGATAGTTCAACAGGTAAAGATGCCTTCCACTCAGCCTGATGGCCTGACAGGACCCACATGGCAGAGGGAGGGAACCAGTTCCCACAGACTGTCAAGACTCTCTACATGCATACACACACACACACACACACACACACACACAAAATACATAAATACATGTAAAAAAATATTCAGTAAATAAGGCTAAGCCCCTTTAAGGTATTCCATAGCCACATGGGACTAGTGACTACAATATTAGAAAGGCCAGTACAAACCTCCCTCAACTAAAAGCTTAAGAGATAGCCCACCAGTTAAGAGCACTGGCTGCTCTTACAGAAGAGCACGTGTGCCCCCATCACAGACACAATAAATATTTAAATATTAGGCCGAGCACATCAAGAATGCAGAATTGGGGCCAGAGAGATGGCTCATCCGTTAATTAGCTGCTCTTCCAGAGGACCAGGCAGGGTTCAGTTCCCAGCACCCACCTGGCAACTAACAACCATCCATAACTCCACTTCCAGAGGATCCAATTCCCTCTTCTGACCTCTATGCCTTGTGTGCATTTACATACATGCAGGCAATACACTTATGCACATAAAAAGAATAAGTAAAATATTTAAAATAGAAGGTCACTGGGCATGGTGGCGCACACCTTTAATCCTAGCTCTCGGGAGGCAGAGGCAGGCGGATCTTTGTGAGTTCAAGGCCAGCCTGGTCTACAGAGTGACTTCCAGGACAGCTGGGGCTACAGGAAGACCCTGTCTGGAAAAGACCAAAAAGAAAAAAAAAAGGGTCGAGGAGGAATCATCTTTCATGCCAATATTACACTTACTGGAAATTCAAGCCTGTGAGTGAGTTATAGCTGTTTTTATTTTAACCTATACTGGAGACTACAAACGGTAACACCATGCCTCTCCTCTGTCTAGTAGTTATTCAACTGAGGGATGTTTCAGTCTCATGTACATTTTCCCCTCAGGTACTTGCTGGCCATGGCTGAACACTTTAAACATATAAGTAGCTGTCCTATCTGTTTACGTTATATGGAAAACCCCATGTACCTGAAATGTGGGTATGTCTGCTGCCGACGCTGCACAAACTCGCTAGAGAAGGATCCTAACGGAAAGGGTGTAATGTGCCCACACTGCGTTGTGGTCTCTGAGAAGGATGATGTCATACCTGCTGCCCAGCTGGGCCTTCTGATTTCCAAGATCAAAAAGCTAGAGCCTCTGCTGAGACAGGTCCTCCAGATGGACCCGTTGATCAAAAACTTCCAAGGTAAGTTGTCTGTACAAACGTCCCCAAACCCATGAGGTCCTCTGGGGAAATCAATTTTCTTTTCTTTTTATTTTTTTTGAGACAAGGTATCCCTGTAGCCCCAGCTGCCTGGAACTCACTCTGTAGACCAGGCTGGCCTTGAACTCACAAAGACCCTCCTGCCTCTGCCTCCCAAGTGCTAGGATTAAGGGCATACGCCACCACGCCCGGCTTAGAAACAATTCTTAGCCACCATGTCGGTGCTGGGAATCGAACTCAGATCCTCTGCTAGAGCAGTTGGTGCTCTTAACCACTGAGCCATCTCTCCAGCCCAGAAGTAGCTTTTCAAATTCGAAAATGTATGAATTACTTGTGGATCTGGTTCAATGTACTGGGCTTTCGAGGGAGCATCTGACACAACCCAGGTGGTACCAGTGCTGCTGACTCAGCATCCACACATTGGGTCCTGCACCCATGAATCTGACCCTGTCTGACAGTGAGACCCAGGATCTGAGATGCTTAGAAATTCCCCGGATGATTCGAATCCACAGAAAGTGTGGCCACCCATTGTGATGGATGAAATTATTAGCCCAATGCTCAGGCCTCCAAGGCAAAGAACGGAAAAGGTCATCTGGGGTTACTCAGGGAGATTTAGGTCCAGGTCCAGACTCTGGACCTAAGGACTATATGCGTTTTCCATGCCAGTTCCTCAGGAAATAATGCTCAGTTCCACATCACAAGTTACATCTATATTCGAGTATGTGTGTGTGTGTGTGTGTGTGTGTGTGTGTGTGTGTATGTGTGTGTTTTGCCTACATGGATATATGTGCATCACATGTATACAGTCCCTAGGGGGCCCAGAAGAGAGTATCAGATCCCCTGGAAATGGTGTTACATATGGTGGCTACCATGAGTTCTGGGAACTGAACCCAGGTTCTCTGGAAGAGCAATCAGTGCTCTTAACCACTGAGCCATCTCTCCAGCCCCTGTTCTGCATTCTTGATATGCCCAGTTCTATATCTATGTCTAAATATTATTTGGTTGGTTTTTTTTTTTTTTTTGAGACAAGGTCTCCCTTTAGTCCCAGCCTGCCTGGAGCTCACTATGTAGACCAGGTTAGCCTCAAACTCAGAGATCCACCTGCCTCTGCCTCCCGAGTGCTGGGATTAAAGGTGTGTACCACCATGCCCAGCCCAAGATGGTTCTTAGCCACCATGTAGGTGCTGGGAATCAAACCCGGGTCCTCTGCAAGAGCAAGCAGTGCTCTTAACCACTGAGCCATCTCTCCAGCCCTATTTGGGTTTGTTATTGTTTTGTTTTGATTTGATTTGTTTTGTTTCTTATAAGGTTCCCCTGTAGCCCCAGCTGTCCTGGAACTGGCTATATAGACCAGGCTGACCTTGAACTCAGAGGTCCACCTGCCTCTGCCTTCTGAGTGCTGGGATTAAAGGCATGCACCACCACCACACGTGGCTTGACATCTAAATATTTAAATATTTATTGTATGTATATGATGGGGCACATGTGGAGGTCAGAGGACAACTTTGTGGAGTCAGTTCTCTCCTTACGCCATTTTTTTTTTTTTTTGGTCTTTTTTGAAACAGAGTTTCCCTGTAGCCTCAACTATCCTGGAACTTGCTATGTAGACCAGGCTGGCCTGGAACTCAGATTTACCTGGCTCTGCCTCCAGAGTGCTGGGATTACAGGCGTGTGTTAAATGTGTTCTGAGAATTGAACTCTGGTTTCTGAGCTGTGCAACAAGTGCCTTTATCCCCTGAGCCATCTCACCAGCCCCTGTATCGTGTGTGTGTATGTGTGTGTGTGTGTATGTATGTGAGTTTTCTGCATGGCTTTTGTGCTATGGCTTAAAGGAAGGTACGCAAGCAGTTCAAGGCCAGCCCGGTCTACATAGTCAGTTCCAGGCAAGCGAGGGCTACATAGTGAGACCCTATCTCAAAGAAAAATAAATGACTCAGGTTTAGTTCCCAGCATCCACATGGTAGCTAACAACCAACTCCAACCTACTCCACTTGTCCATCCTCTGGCCTCCATGGGCATTGTAGGCCTGGGTGCACTTATATACATGTAGGCAAAACACTCATACATGTAAGATAAAAATTAAGTTTTTTAAAATTTTATTTTTGTGTTTGAGTATATTACCTGCATGTAAGTATACCCATGTTGTATAATGCCTGCATGTGTGTAAGTATACCCATGTCATATATTGCCTGCATGTAAGTATACCCATGTCGTATATTGCCTGCATGTGTGTAACTATACCGGTATCATATAATGCCCGTAGAACTCAGAAAAGGGTGTCACATCCCCCTGGAAATTAAGTTATAGATCATTATTAGATGCCATGGGGTTGCTGGGAATCGAACCCAGGTCCTCTGCAAGAACAGCCATTGCTCTTAACTGCTTGCTGAGCCATCTCTCCAGCCCCCAAATTATTTTTTTTCAACAGTGAGTATAGGCTGGGGAGGTTGTTCAGTTGTAGAGTGCCTGCCTAGCAGGTACAAGGCCCTAAGCTCACCCCCAGCACTGCATTGACTGGGTATGGCACCACACCTCTGTAATCCCAGTACTTGGTGGGTGGAGTAGGAGCACGACTTTAAAGTCATCTTTGGTTACAGACCAAGCTTGAGGCTGACCTGGGCTACGAGACCCTCTGTCAACACACACACACCCTTAATCCCAGCAGCTGGGAAGCAGAGGCAGGCACGTTGCTATGTGATCAAGGCGTGATCAACATAGCCAGTCCCAGGCCAGCCAAGCGTACATAGTGAGATCTTGTCTTTAAAAAGGAAAAAGTGTGTGGGGGCTGGAGAGATGGCTCAGCGGTTAAGAGTGCGGACTGCTCTTGCAGAGGGACCCGGGTTTGAGTCCCAGCACCACATGGCGACTAAGAACTGTCTTAGGCCAGGCATGGTGGTGCACACTTTTAATCCTAGCACTTGGGAGGCAGAGGCAGGCTAATCTGTTAGTTCAAGGCCAGTCTGGTCTACAGAGCAAGTTCCAGGCCAGCTGGGGCTATAAGGAGACCCTGCCTCAAAAAAGTGTGCCACCATGCCCGCATTCTTTGAGTTCCAGGGCCTGAACTCAGGTCCTCACGCTTGCAAGCAGTCGTTCTGTCAACTAAGCTATCTTCCTAGCCTAGTCCTTAGTTTTTATAACTCCAGGAACATATACATCTAGAATGCAATTTATTAGTCCACACCATTAAATGATTAAAATGACTGCAAAGAAAAACAGTATTGGCCTATTCTACCATAAGCAACGTATCTCCTACCTTTCAAGTATTAGATATCCATATTTTGCTAGAATCTGTATGTTGGTAAAATTCTTTATGGGAGGGGAGATGTAAATAAGATCCAGGCTTACCCCTCTTCCCAAGGTCTTATGGACAGACCCAAGTGCAGTTCCTCCAAACCAATGACTTTATTGGGCTTACTTACAGGAGTGTGGGTGCTCCCCCCTAAAGCCACACCAGAAGTTCTTCATCCTAGCACAGAGGATGGCTCCCCAAGCCACATGCATGGACCCCCTTCTTTGGTTCTCCCCAGGCTGTGTACTCTAGCCCCTCTCCTAGGTTCATGTGCAATTAGGGCTGAATTGTCCACCATGGTTAGGAAGTGTGGCTGGATACTCAGGCAAGGGTCTCTTGCCACTTCCCTGTCCTGCCCCCTATGTAGGGGCATCAGCAATGACAATCCCAACTGTGATGGTCTTAGGCCAATAGATCTAGCTGAGCTCTGGGGGGTGGTACCTGTCCAATGGCCAGGACAGTCCAGTGAAATACCATGTTAATTCATATTTCCATTTTGACAGAAAACATTCACAGTTGCTTTCTTCAGCTATCAGACACATTTGATTAGGTCAAACTATCAATTCACAAAGAAAAAAATACCCTACTGTGAATAAGAGAAACATTTTATTAAAAACTACTTGCATTTTCCAGGCGTGGTGGTGCACACCTTTAATCCCAGCACTTGGGAGGCAGAGGCAGGTGGATCTCTGTGAGTTCAAGGCCAGCCTGGTCTACAGAGCAAGTTCCAGGACAGCCAGAGCTACAGGGAGACTCTGTCTCAAAAGACAAAAAACAAAAAAAAACAAAAACAAAAAAAAAAAAACTTTCTATGTATAGACTTTTATACATCACAAAGGTCTTGGAAGTTAAAAAAAAAAAACTGACTGAAAGAGGAGTAGAATTGAGTGATAGTGAGCTATGTGAGCTTTCCAACAGAAAGGAAAAATGGTGTCCTTGGTTCCTTGGTGCCAATATTTGCTCAACTACTAGGTTTTCTCTCCACAGTGGACGTGACCTTGGATGTGAATACAGCCTACAACCAGCTCATCATTTCTGATGACCTGAGGAATGTCCACTACGGGTCTGAAAAGCAGCTTCGGGAGGAATGTCCTGAGAGATTCAGAGGCTCAGCTTGTGTCCTGGGTTCCCCCCGGTTCACTTCCGGCTGCCATTACTGGGAGGTCATCGTGGGAACAAGCCAAGAATGGGATATCGGCATTTGCAAAGAGTCCGTCAATCGACAAGAACCAGTTGTGCTGTCCGAGAAACGTGGCTTCTGGACTGTGGGTTTGAGAGATGGAAAGCTCTATGCTGCCAGCACTGAGCCCATGACAGAACTCCGCATTTCCCCTCAACTGCACAGAGTGGGGGTCTTCCTTAATCTGCTACTGCACAACTCCATTTCCTTTTGGGATGTGAGGGATGGATCCCATATCTTTACATTCATTAACATTCCTGACAAGGAGCCATTATGTCCATTCTTTGCTCCTGGAAAAGAGAATGTATCTCCTGATAATCAGGGTGTCCTCAGTATCTGTCCTGTGATGAACCCAGCCATTGTCTTGCAGCAAATGTTCTCTGAACAAGGCATAGAATCCTTTGAACACTAAAACATCTATCAGAAATTGCTGCATGCTCTTATCTGTGGATAGAATTTTTGTGCTTACACATGTGGTACAATGACATGTGGAAGGTGTCATGAATGCTAGTTTGTGTTTAATACTAATTACATTTTAGTCACTTTCTTTGGAACTTATATTTAGTAATACATTTCTGTTCCTGTTCTTTTTTTCAAACTTTTAAATAAACTTCCAAAGGCTTTCATTTTTATTTGCTATGATATCAATTTACTGTGCAGTGAAATACTTTGGTATGGCGAAGCAGGTCAATTTTGTAAAGGATAAGGCAGTAAAATTCATCTGAATGGTAAGAATATGTGTGTGTGTAAAGCAACTTTAAAAGGCACAAATTCATCTCTCATGAACCTTGAATAGTACTAAAGGTAAGCATAAGAAATATTATTGTGGGGCTGGAGAGATAGCCTAGCGGTTAAAGAGCACCAACTGCTCTTGCAGAGGACCCAGGTTCGATCCCCAGCACCCACATGGTGGCTGAGAACCGTCTGTAACTCCAATTCCAGGAGAACTCCAGTTCCAGGGGAATCCGAGACCCTCTTCTGACCTCCGCAGCATTGCATGACATGGGTGCACAAACCTACATGCAGACAGTACATTCATACACATACAAAAATAAAATTTATTTAAAAAATTGTTTAAATTATACGCACTCTGGGACTGGGGAGACGGCTCGGTCCCTCCCTGACCCAAAAGTAATTGCAGTGCACTGAGTTGAGTCCCCAGAACCCACGTTTTTGAAAAAGCTGTGACAAAGCACACTTGACTTGTAATCTCAGCCCTGGAAATGTGCAGGCGGGCAGCTCCCTGGGGGCTGCCAGGCCAGCCAGCCTGGCCTACTTGACAAGGTCTGAGCCAGTGTGATCCCTGGGTCAAAAAAAAAAGTGGGACCGGCAAGATGGCTCAACAGGTAAAGACATTTGCTGCCAAGTTCAATCTCAGGAACCCACAAAGTAGAGGACAGAACTGAGTCCTGCCAGTTGTCCTCCAGTTAAAGAGAAGTCAAAATGCCTTAGATGAAGAATGAAATGCATCCATTCATTCTCAAATCAGTATCTGAGAAGCCAGGGGGGCCTTGAGAGATCAGTTGATTTTGTTTTGTTCATTGGCTACTGAGACGGGGTCTCTCAATATACCCCAGTACTCAAACTCAACAGCCTCCTGCCTTGGCCTCCACAGCACTGGGATTAAGAGGCCTGTATGTGTGCCATACCAGACTCAAAAGCTGTGTTCTAAGCATCTAAAATCAGTTCTTATTAAAGTTCAGCCCCTGTGAAGAATTAGCAAGTCCAGAAATCTTGGGGGAAATACCGAAGTTCCTTGAAGGGACTTCTTACATGCCAAGAAAAAGAAAAGGAGAGAGAAAAACTTAAAATGAATAAATACTATTTCTAGCCTCTCTTCCATGAGGCTACTGTTCTTACATTGTCTTCTTTCTGTTCACAAACAAGTCGGCCTCTGACTTAGTCACTTCACTCCACTTGGGACTCAGGGAAGAGAATCAGGGCCACTGAAATGACTTGTCAGCTCAAAGCCCAGAACCTCAGTTTGACCTCAGAAGCCACACATCTGTAATTCCAGGAATCCTACTGTAGGATGGAGTGCAGAGACAGGAAGAATGCCCAGTGCTTGGGCCACTACCCCAGGGGACACACTGCAGCAGCAGAAATGAGATCCTGCCCGAGGTGGATAGTGAGAGCCGGCTCCGCAGAGTTGTCCTCCGCTCTCCACATGCACACCAGCGCACATGCGTGACTGCTCTCACACAGATACAAAATTAAAACTCAAAAAGAATAAAATGAAATTGTTGTTCCCATGAGGTCAGAAGGGGCTGAGACATTAATGTCTCAAAGACCTTAATGTCTGCAGCACCCACTCTAGCTTTCTAAGATGGAAACCCACACGTCCCTCTGGATCCCAGTGCCACACCACCCACTATAAACCCATACCCTGGCCAACTGGATAGCTAGGCCCACCCATGACATTCCCTGTGACATAAGGAGCCCACCTTGCCCAGACACGTGGAGTTTGTGACAGTTAGGGTGAAGGTTAGGCTAGTCACCCAGAACTGACAGAGGCCATTCTGCCAGTCACTTGACAAGCTTCCTCCCAGTTCCCTTTTCCTGTTTGACAGTTTTCTTTTGGCAGTACATGGCGGCTGAGAACCGTCTGTAACTCCAATTCCAGTTCCAGGGGAATCCAAGACCCTCTTCTGACCTTCAGGACACGGGTGCACAGACCTGCATGCAGACAGTAAATCATACACATAAATAAATAAAATATTAAAAAATAAAAAGAGTTCCAGGACAGCTGGGACTACAGGGAGACCCTGTCTCAAAAAGACCAAAAAAAGAATCTGAAAAAATTAAAACCTAGGTGCCGGGAGTGGTGGCGCATGCCTTTAATCCTAGCACTTGGGAGGCAGAGGCAGGCGGATCTTTGTGAGTTCAAGGCCAGCCTGGTCTACAGAGTGAGTTCCAGAACAGCTGGGGCTACAGGGAGACTCTGTCTTGAAAAGACCAAAAAAAAAAAAAAAAATTAAAACCTAGGGCCAGCCTCACGCATGCTAGACACCACTGAACTCTATCCGTGTTTTTGCTGTTTCATGTTGAAACCGTCTCACTAAGTTGCGTGAGCTGGCCTTGAACTCTTGGCCCTCCTGCCTCAACTTCCCAACCACCTGGGACTACAGGACTGCACCACATGGCCTGGCAGCATGGGGTTAACTGTGGCACCAGGCTTTCCTCCACCACACAGCCTACAACTCTAACCCAACTGTCACTAGGGGGTAGAATTACAATCTTCTAATCCTCCAGCAGAGGGAGTCTTGATGGAGCTAGAGAAGTAACAGCGTGGGCTCGACATAGTTGAAGAAGCTGGACATGGCAATCTCCGGGCTGCTCTAAGGCTCTGTGCACTCACTCCATTTGCTGTTTTGCTGAGGCCATGGGGGTTTATCAGTAAGCTATATCCCAAGCCCATAGTTCACTGCTTGAAACAGCCACCAAGAGCTGTAATACAGTTCTGTGGTAAAGTGCTTGCCTAGTATGTACAGGGCACTAGCTTGAATCCTTGAGCTGGATCTCCAGCACCGGATGACAAAAAAGCATCTTGGTTAAGAAATCTGTGAGTTCAAGGCCAGCCTGGTCTACAGACCAAAAAAAAAAAAAAATGGGGGCTGGAGAGATGGCCTAGTGGTTAAGAGCGCCGACCACTCTTATAGAGGACCCGGGTTTGATCCCCAGCACCCACATGGCGGCCGAGAGCCGTCTGAAACTCCAATTCCAGGAGAACTCCAGTTACAGGGGAATCCGACACCCTCTTCTGACCTCCGCGGCATTGCACGACACGGGTGCACAGACCTGCATGCAGACAGTACATTCATACACATACGGAAATAAATTTAAAAAAAATAAAAAAAATGGTTTCCCACTGTGTAGACCAGGCTGGCCTTGATCTCACAGAGATCTTTTTGCCTCTGCCTCCCATCTGCTGGGTTTAGAGGAAGGTGTGCACCATCACACCCAAAAATAACTTAAAAATATAAATAAAAAATATCTTGAGCATGGTGGCTCACACCTTTAATCCCAGCACTTGGGAGGCAGAGCCAGGCAGAAATCTGAAATTGAGGACAGCCCGGCCTACATAGCAAGTTCCATGACAGCTGGGGCTACAGGAAGACCCTGTCTCAAAAAATAAATCTTTAGGGGCTGGAAAGATGTCTCATTGGTTAAGAGCACTGGCTGTTCTTGCAGAAGACATGGGTTCAAATCCCAGCACCCACATGGCAGATAACTGTCTAGTTCCAGGGGATCCAATGCCTCCTTGGGAACTGCATGACACAGATGCACTTACATACATGTAGGCAGTATGGGAAAACAAAAAAAAATAAAATATTTGAAAAAATAAATCTATTTTTTTTTTTTTGAGACAGGGTCTCCCTATAGCCCCAGCTGGCCTGGAACTCACTCTGTAGACCAGGCTGGCCTCTGCCTCCCATGTGCTAGGATTAAAGGCGTGCACCACCACTCCCAGCTTAAAGATGGTTCTTAGCCACCATGTGGGTGCTGGGAATTGAACCCCGGTCCTTTGCAAGAGCAGTCGGCACTCTTAACCACTGAGCCATCTCTCCAACCCCCAAAAGTTTCTATTTTTCAATGGCATTACCTAGTGGTGAACCCTGAATACAATACTACTGACTGACCTGCCAGATAAGATGTGTCAGCTGGTTCAATAGTGGCAGGAAGGTTACTGGGCACTAAGCACCTTCTGAATGGGTTTCTGGCCTGGTCCAGAGGAGGGAATGCATGCTGGTACTGTGAAGCTGCTCAAAAGCTCAGAGGGCAGAGGCGGTAAGGGGGAGTCTACCATCTTGTTGAATGGACATGTCAAGCTGGGTTTTTGGGGTTTTGTTTTGAGGCAGGGTCTCCCTGTAGCTCCGGCTGTCCTAGAACTCACTATGTAGACCAGGCTGGCCTTGAACTCACAAACTCATAAACATGACATCTGCCTGCTTCTGCCTCCCAAGTGCTAGGATTAAAGGTGAGCACCAGCAAGCCTGGCAAACTACCATTTTTTTAAAGACTTTTTAATTTTTATTATTTATTTATTTATTTATTGTCTTTTTGAGACAGGGTCTCCCTTTAGTCCCAGCTGGCCTGGAGCTCACTATGTAGACCAGGCGGGCCTTGAACTCACAGAGATCCACCTGCCTCTGCCTCTGCCTCTGCCTCCCAAGTGCTAGGATAAAAGGCGTGAGCCACCACGCCTGGCTATTTTAGTCTTTATGTGTATGAATGTACTGTCTGCATGCAGGTCTGTGCACCCATGTCGTGCAATGCCTCGGAGGTCAGAAGAGGGCGTTGGATTCCCCTGGAACTGGAGTTAAAGATGGCTCTCAGCCACCATGTGGGTACTGGGGATGGAACCCGGGTTCTCTGCAAGAGCAACCACTGGGCCATCTCTCTAGCCCCAAACGACCATTTTTTTAATGTTTATCTTATATGTATGAGTGTAATACCTGCATATGTATGAGTTCACCCATGCCATGCAATGCCTTCAGAGGCCAGAAGGAGGAGTAACTGGAGTTACAGACAGTTCTTTGCCGCCATATGGGTGCTGGGAATCAAACCCATGTCCTCTGCAAGAGAAGTCAGTGCTCTTAACTGCGGAGCCATGTCTGCAGCCCTCTTATTTTATATGTACAAGTGGTTTGCCTGCACATATGTATATGTGCCACACGCATGCGTCTCGTCTGCAGGCCAGAAGGGGATGCTGGAATCCCTGCAACTGCAGTTATAGGTGCCTGTAAGTCACCATGTGGGTGCTGGGGAATGAACCCAGTTTCTCTTCAGGAGCAGAGAGTATGGAGTGCTAATCTCTGAGCCATCTCTCCAGCCCCTTATCAAACTACCTTTTAAATATCTGTGTATACCCATAGATTAGTATCCTTCTCAACTTCTACCGGAGTAGGCTCTTTCTGCAGTGGGCAGCAGTTGACACAGAGACTCAACCAGCCAGAGTGCTGAGAATAAGAGACTACTGGGTGCTCAGCCCTAAACGGAACAGCTAGAACACCCCATGAAGGCTCAGGGAGCAACGGGGAGGTACAGAGAATGTTAGCTGCAGAGGATGGGGAGGAGCGCTGAGAGGCTGTCTTCCGTACTCATGAACTCACTGCAGCTAGAGCTACCAGGAGATGAGGCCAACAAGATCAGTCACCATTCCAAGGAAGCAGGAGGGGGATGATACATTGTAAAACTATATGAAACTGTCAAAGAATAAAGTATATTCTTTTTTTAATTTTTTTATTATTTTTGTATGTGTATGAATGTACTGTCTGCATGCAGGTCTGTGCACCCTTGTCGTGCAATGCCACGGAGGTCAGAAGAGGGTCTCAGCTTCCCCTGGACCTGGAGTTCTGGAATTGGAGTTACAGATGGTTCTTAGCCACCATGTGGGTGCTAGGGATCAAACCGGGTCCTCTGCAAGAGCGTCGGTGCTCTTAACGGCTAGGCTCTCTCCAGCCCCCAAATAAAGTATATTCTAAAAGAAGTTTTGTATTTAAACAGTAATGTTTAAATAGTGCTCTTTGGAATTATAAATATCCACAGTAAATTACTGTGGCTGAAACATTGATACCCCTAAAATTAAAATAGAAATATTAAGACATTCTCAATCGGAACCAAGAGAAAACAGAATTTCTCGGTAAAAAGTATGTTGGAAACTTGTGGACACTGTCCCAAGAGGCAGAGGCGCTTTGGATCAGTGGCCTGGAACCTCAGGAAAATGAGTGCCAAGAGGCCACTCTTCTAGAGCACGCAACTGGCCTCCCACATCTCCTTCCACTGCAGTGCAGAGCCACTGCCAGTCCTGTGCCACCAAATCTGTCTACAAAAGGCAGTGGACCAAAAAGCAGAGGCATCCAGTTGGCGGGAAACACAAGTTCCTGCTCTATCCTCAGGGACGCAAGAGGCTGGCCAAGGGAGGGTCTGCGCCTACGGAATGGAGTTTCTGAGTACGCAGCAGAGAAGAGAGGTGTGTGCCATCCTGCCATCCATGGTGGTACATGGAGATGACCATGCCCAGGGCCCAACTGGAACTTTACACAAGGCAGTCAAGCCCCAGCGATTTCCCAAGCCAACCTCTGGCCACAGACTTGCACTCAAGGGCCCCTGGCTGCCTGCCACCCCAGCTCAGTCCTTTAAGAGTCAAAACTCAAGAGTCCCTCTTGCCCCACCCACATCCCAGGGGAGTTCTGCAACAGAGGGCAGAGAGGGAGATTTCCCACTCTGGCCTCTCTGCATTCTCATGTCAGAGACGCCCACAAAACCCTGCACAACATGAACATCAGCCCTGAGTGTGACAAAAATGCTCCTTAAAAGTTTTTGCTCAGCCGGGCGTGGTGGCACACGCCTTTAATCCTAGCACTTGGGAGGCAGAGGCAGGCGGATCTTTGGGTTCAAGGCCAGCCTGGTCTACAGAGTGAGTTCCAGGACAGCTGGGACTACAGGGAGACCCTGTCTCGAAAAGACCAAAAAAAAGAAAAGTTTTTGCTCAAAAAAAATTTTTTTTGCTCAGTGGCTAAGAGCGATGACTGCTCTTACAAAGGACCCAGGTTCGATTCCCAGCACCCACATGATGGCTAAGAACCGTCTTTAAGCTGGGTGTGGTACATGCCTTTAATCCCAGCACTCAGGAGGCAGAGGCAGGTGGATCTCTGGGAGTTCAAGGCCAGCCTGGTCTACAGAATGAGTTCCAAGGCAGCTGGGGCTACAGGAAGACTCTGTCTCAAAAAGACAAAAAAAAAAAAAAATGTTTTTGTGTATGAACTTTTTGCCTATACATATATATGTGCACCATGTCCACACAATGCCTGTGGAGACCAGGAAAGGCCATCAGGCCCCTTGGAACTGAAGTTATGGATGGGTGTTAGTGGCCATGTAGGTGCTGGGTATTGAACCTGGATCCTCTCCAAAAACAGCCAGTGCCCTTAACCACTGAGCCTTCTCTCCAGCCCCAACAAGGATTCTTTTCTTGGCCAAACTTTGGTCACACTCCCAAACCAACCCCAAAGCTCACCATCTGTGCGCTTTCACGTAAAACCCAGTTCTAGCCATCATTACTATCAAGTTACAAGAACCCCTCAAATCTCGCTGGGTTCTTCATGCCAAGCTCTCCTCCCTGCCCCCTAAGGGATATGTAGTCACCTTTCAGCAAGAATCCGAGGTGCGTTGAGCCAGAATTCACACTCACACATTCACACACACCCCACACACATCCTTAGTAATTTTCCATCCACAGAGTTTGGCCCTATCTTACCTGATGCTGCATTCAGAGCTGAGCCAAATCTCTCTGCTCCAGACCAGGTCACAAGGGTTCCTGTATCTGTGATTTTTTTTTTTTAAAAGGATCTCCCTGGATCCCCAGCTGACCTGATACTTGCCATGTAGACCAAGGGCTGGCTTCCTTCTCAAAAAGAGGCACCTGCCTCTGTTTGACTGTTGAGATTAAAGGCATTCACAACTATGCCTAAGGTAATCTTAAAATCTTCCTTATTATGCTCTATGACTGAATGATCTTCTGTGTGCATACCTATGTTCATAGAGACCAGCAGTCAATATCAATCGTTCCCAGAAGACAAGCTTGGATGTTGGTTCTTGGTCCTAACCCCCTACTGCTCACAGAGCAGGTCTCTATTACTTGGATGCTGGTTCTTGGTCCTAATCCCCTACCGCTCACAGAGCAGGTCTCTATTACTGGCCACCATGTATGCCAGATGAACTGACTCAGACCCTTTTAGGGATTTTCCTGACTCCCCCGCATCCCCCATCTACATGGTACTAGGATCACAAGCATATATCTCTGTCCCTTGGGCTCCCCAAGTGCTGGATGTTCAAATGCAGCTTCTCACACTTGTTTCCCCAGCCTCCACCCTATTTTTGAGAGGGTTTCTTACTATATCTGACTCAGCTAGGCTGGAATGTGACCGTCTCTCCCTCCCCTCTCCCCACCAGCACTAAGGACCTGGACTAGATAGATCTTCATGTTTACACAAGAAAGCACTTTCCTGAGTCAGCTCCCTGGCCCCTGACCAATGAAAAGCAGGATATCCTAGATGCGGATGAGGTCCACTTTCAAGGTACTCAGTTGAGGCCCACTGCACCTCCAGGTGCTGAGCCCTACCCAGGGCTCCCTAAACCTCAGTGCCCACTAGAACTGCAGTGGCTGGAACATTCTGGAACAGGGAGTTAACACAGATCTTTAGTTTTACTTTCTATCTCAGACTGTTAAGGAAAAGAGGTATCTGGAACAAGGGCAAGGATTAAGCCCCTAGTGTCAGTGCTATGTTGCTCTTTGGGTTTCTTTTTTTTTTTTTTTTTTGGCTTTTTGAGACAGGGTCTCCCTGTAGTCCCAGCTGTCCGGGAACTCACTCTGTAGACCAGGCTGGCCTTGAACTCACAGAGATCTGCCTGCCTCTGCCTCCCAAGTGCTAGGATCAAAGGCGTGCGCCACCACTCCCAGCCAGGTTTCGTTTTCTTACAGTCCTCTTTGAAGAGTTGGAGGCAAAGTTTCAGACCTTTACCTTTCACCAGGATATACAGTGAATCGACTAGAAAAGAATCCTCCTGTCTGCTTCTAGTAACTGAAACTGGGGAAGGCTGAGGCACAGGACCATAGAACACGCTTCCTGTGGAGCCCGGGGCACCATGCCTGGGCTCAGCTCCAAGGCTCAGGGATTCTCCACCACAGGGGAGGCACCCCAGGGAAGCCAGCAGGGCAGGACATCCCAGGCGCTCCCAAGCACGTCCCTTCTAGAAAGCTCTTCATGGGTACTTACTGCTGCCCTGAGCTCCAGCACAGCAGATGCCCCGAGGCACGGCCATCTGTCCCTCTCACCTTCAGTCTCTCCAACCACAAGACGGACCAGAATGAAGGGAGCTCCCACCCAGCTCCCGCCCAACGGAACTGCTGCCAAGAAAATGAACCCAGTAGTCAGGACCTGACCCAGGGAATGAGAGAGAGACCATATCTAGGAATAAGAGAGAGACCCTACCTAGGAATAACAGAGAAACCGTACCTAGGAATAACAGAGACCCTACCTAGGAATAACAGAGAGACCCTACCTAGGAATAACAGAGAGACCCTACCTAGGAATAACAGAGAGACCCTACCTAGGAATAACAGAGAGACCCTACCTAGGAATAACAGAGAGACCCTACCTAGGAATAACAGAGAGACCCTACCTAGGAATAAGAGAGAGACCCTACCTAGGAATAAGAGAGAGACCCTACCTAGGAATAACAGAGAGACCGTACCTAGGAATAACAGAGACCCTAGGTAGGAATAACAGAGAGACCCTACCTAGGAAGAACAGAGACCCTAGGTAGGAATGCATATGATGGCTCCCCATCTCGGAGGCCCCTAGACCCAGCTGACAAATGGAAACTGATGTTTGCACCCCCTGGCTAGGCTTCCCAAGGGCCCACCGAGACAATGCTCAAACTAGTCCAGCACATGACAAGAACACATACCAACAGCCATCAGATGGCACCTGCTATTTCCCTAGCTCCAGCTTAGAGGCTGACATGGCTTCCAAAGAGTGCTGAGGGGATCAGCGATGGCTGTTTGGGACACAGGGAGGGCTGTGTGGAGACACGGCGAAGGCCAAGGAGTCGTGTTCAGCACGGACATACAGGAAGAATGCTTAATGCCCCTGTCCCTCACCATCTAACCATGATGTGCTGTCACCCAGCCACGCATCGCTGCAGCTGGCCCCCAAGGACCTCCAGAGTCCTAAGGTCTGTGGACTGCAACTGAGGGGCTGCGGCTTGGCCAGGCCTCAGCTCGTCCCCACCCTCACCCAGCCCAACCCCAGGAACTGCATCAGGGAAATCAATTTCCGAAGGTTGGTTCCCAGCTGACCACGAGGTGACTGGGTCCGAGGGGTGCTTCTCAGGATACGGGATCCATGGATGGAATCTGGGGGAACCACACCCATGAGAATTGCCATTTATTCCCTAAGTTGCCAAAATCATCACCAAGATTCACCAAGGGGTGCAAAGGGAACAAGGAGGCTCAAACACTGATTGGGGGGTGTCAGGAGTTTGGAGGGAAGTGGAATGGGTGGGGGAACCCCAGCTGTCCCTCCCCCTTCTAATGCCACAGAAAAGGATCCTCCTCTGGCCGGCTCCCCTCCCCATCCCCCATGTCCAGTTTCTCTTGCGGGGAGGTGGGGTTGGGGATTTGGGAAGAGGGTGTAGTGTGAGTGGGCCCCAGGAGGGGGAAGGGCACTGGGGGAGGACCCCCCATTTCACATGCACTCACAACACTGATCTCCCAGGAAGCAGAAATCGGGGAAGCCGGCCAGACCAGGCCTCCCTCCCCGCCCTGGATTATAGGAGGAAGGGGTTAGTGTTGGGGGCTGGGGGACCCGGAGGCATCATGGGGGGCAGGCCAGGACCTCCGCCAAGTGGAGAGATGTAGGTGGGTGGCGCTCCAGGGACTGGGGGCACAGGACTGAGGCGGAGCTGGTTCAGAGTGAGCGTCGCAGGGGGTGCTGGCTGGAAAGGATTGGTGATGGAGGGGCCCGTGGCCGGCGCTCCTGCAACGAAAGACAATGACAGACACACAAGAAGCGGTCAACAAGCAGCTGTGTCTGGGATACACCAGATGGGTGGACACATCCCGATCCACCAGAGGCCAACTCCAGGGAATGTAGGGAGGGCCCCGGGTACAGGAGGACCACACTCAACCAGAGGCCAACTCTAGGACTATAGGGAGTACCCGGGTGCAGGAGGACCACAGTCAAGCAGAGGCCAACTCCAGGACTGTAGGGAGGACCCCGGGTGCAGGAGGATCACGCTCAACCAGAGGCCAACTCCAGGACTATAGGGAAGAACCCAGGTGCAGGAGGACCACAGTCAACCAGAGGCCAACTCCAGGACTGTAGGGAGGATCCCCGGTGCAGGAGGACCACAGTCAACCAGAGGCCAACTCCAGGGAATGTAGGGAGGGCCCCGGGTGCAGGAGGATCACACTCAACCAGAGGCCAACTCTAGGACTATAGGGAAGAACCCGGGTGCAGGAGGACCACAGTCAACCAGAGGCCAACTCCAGGACTGTAGGGAGGACCCCGGGTGCAGGAGGACCACGCTCAACCAGAGGCCAACTCCAGGACTGTAGGGAGGACCCCGGGTGCAGGAGGACCACGCTCAACCAGAGGCCAACTCCAGGACTGTAGGGGGGACCCCGGGTGCAGGAGGACCACGCTCAACCAGAGGTCAACTCTAGGACTATAGGGAGGACCCTGGGTGCGGGAGGACCACGCTCGACCAGAGGCCAACTCCAGGACTATAGGGAGGACCCTGGGTGCAGGAGGACCACGCTCGACCAGAGGCCAACTCCAGGACTGTAGGGAGGACCCTGGGTGCAGGAGGACCACGCTCGACCAGAGGCCAACTCCAGGACTGTAGGGAGGACCCTGGGTGCAGGAGGACCACGCTCAACCAGAGGCCAACTCCAGGACTGTAGGGAGGACCCCGGGTGCAGGAGGACCACGCTCGACCAGAGGCCAACTCCAGGACTGTAGGGAGGACCCCGGGTGCAGGAGGACCACGCTCAACCAGAGGCCAACTCCAGGACTGTAGGGGGGACCCCGGGTGCAGGAGGACCACGCTCAACCAGAGGTCAACTCTAGGACTATAGGGAGGACCCTGGGTGCGGGAGGACCACGCTCGACCAGAGGCCAACTCCAGGACTATAGGGAGGACCCTGGGTGCAGGAGGACCACGCTCGACCAGAGGCCAACTCCAGGACTGTAGGGAGGACCCTGGGTGCAGGAGGACCACGCTCGACCAGAGGCCAACTCCAGGACTGTAGGGAGGACCCCGGGTACAGGAGGACCACGCTCGACCAGAGGCCAACTCCAGGACTGTAGGGAGGACACCGGGTGCAGGAGGACCACGCTCGACTTACCGCTTGTCAGGAATGGGTTGGAAGCCTTGGCTCCTGGTGCTGTGGGGCCTGGCCTGCTCACCAGCGAGTCCAGGTCCACGAGGGCTGCATTGGGCCCCAGGAATGACTCCGGAGTCTTCCGTGTGGGGGGTGTGGGAGTTGGGGTGGCAGCAGGTGGGGGACTCCCCACAGCCTCAGCCAGAGATCCCCCAACCCCACTCATGTCAAACGCCCCGGGGCTGCGAGCTGGCACCTCTCCCGCAAGCAACTCCAACTCCCCTGGAAGGAGAACAGAGCTCAGAAGGGGGGACCGGGAGGGAGAGAGAGGGCTGAGGCCTCAGAAAGGACAGAGCTGCAGACCGAGGGGCAGAGCGTCTTATTGCAAAGAACGGGTGCTGGGGTGACGGATAAATGAGGTGTCAGCATGACATGTCAGCTTCATACAAGATCCATTGAAGTGAAACCCAGTCACTAACAAGTCATCCCCAAAACAAAAACAAACAAAAAAACAAGACAACAACAACAACAACAAAGATAATATCAGCTCCCATGGGCTATGGGTAAGACAATGATAAGCAAGGAGGCCCAGCCACTCGTGATCTATTTCCAGGGCATCTCTGGGCGCAGCCACTAATTGAGGCAGGTGCTGGCCTGTTCCAGGCTGACTGCAGCCCCACGGCTAAGCAGAGGATAGTCCAGAACAAGTGAGGAACAGAGAGAGTTCAGGATGTTGATGCCACTTGTCCAACCTGTCTATCCTGGTGCAGGCAGAGGGAGTCACTGTGGGGCGTTGGCATAGGGATCTCCAGTTATACCTCGCTCCGTATAAAGGGGTGGCTGAGCTTGACTTCCTGGATCTGGCTACATTCTACCCTGTAGGGCAGGCCTTGCCCGAAGCAAAGCAGAGACAAGGAGAGGCAGCTCACCTGTGCTGCTCCCAGAGGCTGGCAGGGCAGTTCGCAGTCGGTCGAAGTCCGAGAACTCATCAGGCTCTGTGTCAAAGCCCCCAGCTGCTGTGGGGGCCAGGATACTCAACTCAGCACTGTGCAGAGCCCTCCTCAGCCTCCTCCACCCTCAGGACCCAACTCAGCACTGTGCAGAGCCCTCCTCAGCCTCCTCCACCCTCAGGACCCAACTCAGCACTGTGCAGAGCCCTCCTCATCCTCCTCCACCCTCAGGACCCAACTCAGCACTGTGCAGAGCCCTCCTCAGCCTCCTCCACCCCCAGGACCCAACTCAGCACTGTGCAGAGCCCTCCTCAGCCTCCTCCACCCTCAGGACCAGGCAAGCTTCTCAGCACTCACTCAGGGACACGGCCCTGCCCAGCACACAGCTGCCCAGTACCTGCAGTGCCGTTGGTGCTAGGCTTGGCAGGTGAACTCCCCCAGGGGTCTGAGAAGGTGGGGGCCGGTGCCCAGGGGTCAGAAGCTGGGGGTCCACTGACAGGGGCCCCACCTAGGAAAGAAGCAAGCACGTGGATGAGTGGCCTCTCCTGCTTAGAGATCTGCTGCCTCTTAATCAGTGGCTGTTCAACACCACCCAAAGCACCAGCATCCCCCCAGCACCCCCCCCACCTATGCACAGCCAGTCAGGGCAGGGTCTTGCCCACCCTGTTCCCTCAAAGTCTGCTGTTAACCCTCCCTCCCTCACCTCCTCATCCCTGTCTAGCTGGGCACCAGGTCCCTTCACAGCCTGCCGCACACAGTCATGCCGTCTCTACCTGGCCATCTTACACAACCCTCACACTGACTGTCCAGGGCATCCCATCCTAAAAGGATGGCTGACTGAGGGGGCTGAAAAAGAGTAGGTGGTAGTGCTTACCATCAGAGCTTCCCCACGGGTCAGGTGTGGGCCCCTCTCCAGCTGCAGGGGCTGGGGTCCCACCCCAAGGGTCAACAGAAGGCCCCACAGGGGCTGCGGGCCTCCAGGGATCCCCAGAGGCTGGCGTGGGGGCTGCACCACCCCAAGGATCAGCAGCCGGAGGAACAGCAGGTCCCCCCCAAGGATCCGAGGCAGAAGCAGCCACGGGGATGGCAGTAGGCACAGGCGCTGGGCCTCCCCAGGGGTCCGAGGTCTGTGCAGCGGCTGGGGCTGTAAAGACGTCAGCAAGGTCCATGAGAGACGACTGTGGGAAGAGAAGAAAAGAGAAGGGGTGTGAGGAAAGAGGCAGAACCAGAGCCGGCACAGCGCCTGCACCGCCCGGCCTCGCAAACCTGGTCTGCCCACTTCATCTACCTTCTCAACCCTCTACCCAGTTCTCCCTGCAAACGGTTCTGATTACCCACCTCCCACTGTGCCCCAGCCCATTTCTGCACAGCAGCCCTCAGATCCTATGAGATCTTCTTAGGGAAGACGGAGGCCAAACTGTTCTAGTGGGCAGCAGAGCCTCAAGGCCTTCCCCCTGTGGGCCCTGGCTACATGTTTAAGCTGATCTTGCCCAGCCCTTGCCACAAGAACCCCTCCTTTAGCAGATATCACCCTGATTACCCCTCTCCTGATGGCCTATCACTGTCCCACAGTGACCACCATGCAGCAGGCTGCCCAGACTGCATGTCCACATGCATAGGCTTGACCAACTGCCTGGTGTTCTGAGAGTAGGCAGGAAACTTGGGCCCAAACAACCAGAGCCCTCATCTGACAATGGAGTCAACTATGTGCACACACTCCCATCAGAACCAGAACCCCATCTGACAATGGTCAACTACGTGCATACACTCCCATCAGAACCAGAACCCCATCTGACAATGGTCAACTACGTGCATACACTCCCATCAGAACCAGAACCCCATCTGACAATGGAGTCAACTACTTGCATACACTCCCATCAAAACCAGAACCCCATCTGACAATGGAGTCAATTATGTGCATACACTCCCATCAGAACCAGAACCTCATCTGACAATGGTCAACTAAGTGCACACACTCCCATCAGGAACCAGAACCCCATCTGACAATGGAGTTAACTATGTGCATACACTCCCATCAGGAACCAGAACCCCATCTGAAAATGGTCAACTACGCGCACACACTCCAATCAGGAACCAGAACCTCATCAGACAATGGAGTTAACTACCTGCATACACTCACATCAGAACCAGAACCTCATCTGACAATGGTCAACTACGTGCACACACTCCCATCAGGAACCAGAACCTCATCTGACAATGGAGTCAACTATGTGCATACACTCCCATCAGAACCAGAACCCCATCTGACAATGGAGTCAACTACGTGCATACACTCCCATCAGAACCAGAACCCCATCTGACAATGGTCAAATACGTGCATACACTCCGATCAGAACCAGAACCCCATCTGACAATGGGCAACTACGTGCATACACTCTCATCAGGAACCAGAACCTCATCTGACAATGGAGTCAACTATGTGCACACACTCCCATCAGAACCAGAATCCCATCTGACAATGGTCAACTACGTGCATACACTCCCATCAGAACCAGAACCCCATCTGAAAATGGAGTTAACTACGTGCATACACTCCCATCAGAACCAGAACCCCATCTGACAATGGTCAATTACGTGCACACACTCCCATCAGGAACCAGAACCCCATCTGACAATGGAGTTAACTACGTGCATACACTCCCACCAGGAAACAGAACCCCATCTGACAATGGTCAACTACGTGCACACACTCCCATCAGAACCAGAACCCCATCTGACAATGGAGTCAACTACGTGCATACACTCCCATCAGAACCAGAACCCCATCTGACAATGGAG